>JARHVA010009341.1:145000-328406 GCA_037957365.1 Torreya grandis | reverse complement strand
GATGAGAGAGAGAGAGAGAGAGAGAGAGAGAGAGAGAGAGAGATAATGGGGTATAAGTATTAGTTTTCAAGGAAATTATGAGTAGGGGATCATTATAAAATGTAATTAAAGTTTTTTTAATTATGTTCATGAAGTTTGAGGTCAAATTTTGAAGATAAGGCATGAAAATGTGTTCTAAGGTTGCTTGAGTGCATATAATGAAGGGTTCTCTAACCGAGAAGGTTTTTCCTTTTATCATTAGATCATTAAAACTATGAATGGGAAAATAATATATTAATGGTATATGGGTTAGGGTCAAACTCAAAATTCTAGGAATTTATTTTTGTATTGAGGGGTTATGCTGTATGAATGATTGTTAAGAATGGAAACATGTTTAAACACTCCTAGAACCCTAACAAGGACCTAATGTAAACTATATTATTAAAAACAGCCCAAAATTGTCTCAAATTATTATAAAATATATTGTATCATGTATTCAAGTCTCCCAATAACCTATAGGTGTTATTGAGTTGTCAAGTGTGTGAGTAGACCCTACATGAAAGTGCTAGTTTCTTAGAAATTTGTTGTAATAGTCAAAGTTGACCAAGTAAAAATATGAAAATGGAATGAATGATGAAGATTGATACTCATTTTTAAGTTAAATAATGTTTATGGACAATTTAAATCCATCAAGTATGCTAAACTAGTCATCTAAGTTATCCAGTCACTAACATGCTTAATGGTGGAAACAATGAGAAACCTAGGTAGCAATGAGAAGATGCCCATGATTTTTTAATCATGAAATAGTGATGAAACCAAATGAATGGATATGTTATTTAGGAGTTTTAATAAATTCTCATGTCTAGTATAATTTTTGGAGGTTAGTGATTAAAGTGAAAAAGTTGCTCATAAGTTGACCTATCAGGTTCATATGAGATAGTGAGATATAAAGTTATGATATTGGTATCCAATAATGATATTGCTATTTGAAAAAATTATATTTATATATAATAATGGTTTAATTATATCATAATATCATATAAATTCATCATAATTCATTTAATATTTCTATACAAGTGTTGGAGGTTTGAGTCACCATGATTGGTCTTTAGGGGAAAACTAGCAGTTCTATGTGAGCAAGTTTCAGGAGTGATTTTGAGTCCTTTTGCCTTGTGTAATGAAGTATAATTTAATTGATGAAGTTTTTGAGGTATTTTATAATATGTAAATGTTTTTTTATTATCATTTTTGTGTGGATAAATAATGTATTATCTTTAGTTGTCAACGACATACCTTTCTACGTATGTGAAAGCCTAATATAAATAGTACTAATGGTGTGCTTCAAGTAGTGTTTGGAGATAAAAGTGTCATGAAAATAATATGATATTATTTTGGGTATATTTTAGTGGTATATGAAGTGTTACTACAATGTGTGGGGTTTAAAACTATTCCAAGAATATCAAAGGGTAAGTGTACTAATGAAGGCCTAATTGAATTAGGTCTCCGTAAGGCCTAAAGAAGGGTTTGGTCTATTTGAGCTATGACAAACATAATGTAATTCTTAATTAATGTTTTTGGCATGTAATAAGGTCTATTATGTGGAAAATATAAGTTTTCAAGTGTCTGTGGGTGACCAATAGGTGTATGAGTAAGAGCTTAGTATAAGAACAAGGCCTAATAGGTCTAATTGATTGGTTAGGTAATGAGTGAGTGAAAGCGAAGGATATATCAATTTGAGGACCTGAAGGAGGTATTTTAGAACATAATAATGGTGTATATAAAATATCATGAAGATATAATAGGGGTAATGTATATTAATATCAAGGTCATATCACCTAATCTATCTTGAAGAGATCTAGTTGAGTGAAGAGATCTAAAAAGCAGTTTGAGGGGGATAAGAGTGTGAAAAGATAAAGAAGTGATAATAATTATTTGGTTGAGAAATAGGGTGTTATAAAGGTGATAAAATAAATCAAGTGGCTAAGTTGGTGATGATTCTATTGTCCCCCCAAAAAATATCACTCATTTTTGGGACAATCTATGAACTATTTTGGTTCAACAGACCAAAATTGTCTCTTCCCTTTTCAAAATTTGTTTTGAGCATTCAAGTTATTCATTATTAAAGATTTTTAGAAATATATAGACTCTAATGGCTTAAAAATATGGACTCCATAGGCTTGAATCTATGGACTCTGCAGGCTTGAATCTACAGACTATGTAGGAAGAAAATCTATGGACTCTATAGGCCAAGTTCTATGGGCTTCACAGGTTGATTTCTATAGAATCTACAGGAAAGAGGCAAGCTCTCAACACTTAGGTGATTTCAAGGTTAGTTTAATGACAAGGTTCAACCAAAATGTCCATCAACAAGCTTCTAAGCAAGGATTGAACCATTGAACCATTGAATCGTTGAACCTTAAACCATTTTGGTTCAACGAGTTCAATGGGTTCAAAGGTTCAATGTCATCATCAAGAGTTAAGCACATTTGTCAAGGTTAAAAGTTCAACCACTTCAAGGTTCAATGGCTTTAAAATAATTATCAAAGAGAAGGCTTGAACCATTGAACCACTTTGGTTCAAAGGTTCAATGGGTTCAATGGTTCAACAGGTTCAACGACCAAATGGTTCAACGCGTTTGGTTCAAAAAGATCAAAAGGACTTAGCCAAATAAAAAGAATGAACCAATTGAACCATTAAACCTTGAACCAAAAGGTTCAATGAGTTCATAGGTTCAAAGGTTTGACCAGTGCGATGAAGATCAAAGAGCTTAGAAAGAACAAGGAAGTGATGGACAAAGGATGAACCAATGAACCGATTAAACCTTGAACTGAAAGAGTTCAAAGTTCAATGGTTCATGGGTTCAAAGGTTCAAAGGTGGCCTCAGTCAAGGAAAGAAGAAACAAACAAGTGGTTCAATGGATGGTTTAACTAAGGAGTAGGAAAGCGATTGAACCAGGAAGTGATGGAACAAAAGAGATAGAATGAACCGATGAACCGATGTACTTTTAGTGAGTTCAAAGGTTTAAGGTTCAACATGGTTCAAGCGGCTAGTGACCATTGACAACCCCATAGATGTCAAATTTAAAGTAAGGGAATATCTGTTAAAATTCAAATAAAGTGCAAAAATTAAAGGAAGAACCAAGTGACTGACCAAAAAGATAGAATTCCTTTGGATTTGTTCAAAGGCCAATAGGGAACATTTCCTTCAGACTTTTTATCCGAAGGAAATTATTAAGTGAAAGAGCCGTTAGAATTCTTTCAGAAGTATTTTTCATGGGAAAATGACTAAGGCAAAGCCTAAATGAATTCCTTTAGACTTTTGTTTGAAGGAAATAAGCCCAACCAAAGGAATGCCCAAAAGGAAAAATCCTGAGAGCAGAGTGCTCCAAGTGTCATCGTCTGTGTGATTGCTAGATTACGTGGAACATGCCACATGTCCCTTGAAAAGCTCGATGGAAGCTGCCAAGTGTCAACATCCACAGTCTCTTCCTTTCATTTCTTAAAGACTGTGGTGGGTCCTAGGTGAGTTGATAAAGTAAGTAGATGTTGCCACATGTCATCTTCTGTAGGACTCTCAAAAGTAGAAAATGCCATGTGTCACTTGCTGAGATCAGCGGAAAGTAGACAAAGAAAGTAGGAAAGACATGAAGGAATTGCTAAGGAGGATGATGGGCTCAAATGCATTCAAAGGCCAAAATGCCAAAGGGAAGAACTACTGCTGGAAGAGCCTAAAGAGCCAACAAAGCTGAGGATATAGCCCTGAGAGCTCAAATTACAGTAGGAAGAGATAAAGAGGAAAATATCTATGTAGAAGTTATTCTGATAGCTGGAACAATCTGCAAAGTACATTTTTGAGCTTGCAAACATTGAAGGAATGACCTATTGGTCTCCTTTGGAGTAAAGACAAAATGGATAGCTGTGTAGACATTAAAGGGGACAACCCAGATGATCCAAGCTCAGGAGAAGACATATGGGATGAAATGACATGCCATAGTTAAGACAACCACCCTATTTTCAATGCAATCCTTTGACAAACTTGGAAATGCATTTAAGGTATTGAATGCACAACATGGGCCATTCTATGGAACAAAGTGCCAAGTCTTTCTTAGCTGATATATATTGTAATCTCTTGTATCATTCTAAGGGAGATCTTCTAAATACAGAAGCAAAACTCTACCCAAATTAAAAGGCAAATACTGAGACTTTGGGCTCAGATTATTATTCATATCATTTTATTTGAATGAGAAAGCAAGTGTATGTAGACTTTGTGTTGTTATAACTTGTATCATTTTAGGATATTATTCTTATGTCTATCTTTTGAATGTGTTCTTGTTTATTTAATTTGGCAAGTAGAACTAGTGAAAGTAATCAAGAAGGTGTCCTGAAGCCAACTACTTTCAGACTTGGTGTTGTCATAGTTGTCTTCAGTGTGTGTTTATTTTCTATTTCTATGTAAAGGACCTTGGAATGACTTTATGCCCCCATTATTCTTCATACCTCACTCTTGGGCAGTCAAGGTGGAGACTTTGTGCTACATCTTAGATTGCTGGTTACTACGTCTTTGTTACTAGTTATCTATCCTACCAGAAAGATTCCTATTGTTTGCAAGAACAAGCACTTATGAAAGAAGAGAAGTGACTTCTATCATTTCACCAGAATTTATATTATCTAGGAAGGGATCTGTCTTAGCTGAATGTTACTTTTGAAAGAAGAAAAGTACCTTCGCTAATAACCCAAGATTTCTCCTTTGATTTGTGAGCATCATCTCTGAAAAAAGAGAGATAGATGGTTTATCCTACCTTCGAGAGTTATTTTCAGCTTATATTTATAATATATAGCTCTTGCATATTTATAGGGAACCTCCCCTTGATGAGAGGAGAGATTTGTACCCTATTGATGTAGTAAACCTACACATCTAGCCAACCAATCTCCCTATGCTATGGTTGAAGAGACCTATTTTGCTCACCAGTTAGCTGGTTGACAAAATATTCACCCAACAGTCTTTTTGGCAACTCTACTGGGGATGAATGTGCAGTCTGAAGCCTCGAGTTTTAGATTGAACCAGTCCCTACCCTTATCCATTATAGACTATGGTGAATCCATTCTGTGTCTTACCCATTATCATTATAGCCTTACCATCTTCCTCCATCTCCATTATATTATCTAGTATGCAAAACCAAATCCACTAGGATAGAATGTGTAGTTTGAAGCCTCAAGCTTCAAGCTAAAGTAGGGCCAATTCTTTCCCATTTTTGTTCTACAATCTGGGAAACCCACACTATACAAGAAGCTAGAGAGCCCAAGGTAGAGCTGCTTTTTCTATTGTTAGTAGAGCTTTGCCTATCCATTCTCCACCTAGATTTGTGATCCCACTTTTACATAAGCAAATCAAGGCTCAAGGCCCTTGGGGTAACTCTTTTGGTCCACTGAATTTAACTCTAGCTCTACATGAGCTTCCACGTAATTCAAAGAAGAATTTCCCCAAATTCTTTGGTGATGGGAAAATTCATCCTGATGAACACATTGTAGCTTTCAGCATAGCCTATGGTGTAGTAGGGGTGAAATTTGAAGACATAGCAGTTAGGCTCTTCATTGAAACACTACAAGGTGCTGCCATAGACTGGTTCTACCATCTAAAAGCTAGATCATTAACTGACTGGGACACACTTAAAGCCAAGTTCAAAGCAGGGTTTAAGCCTATAGAAGATGCACATGCTTTCCTAGCCCAACTCACACAGATGAAAAAGGAGCCCCATGAAATTATGAGGGAATTCATTGCTAGGTTCAACAAGTTGAGGCACATGATTCCCATGATCGCCCAGCTAACACCTTAGAATCTCAAGTATTTCTTCATCAACTCACAGCTACTTGAAGTGAGATTTTTGCTGAGATGGGCTAGACACATAGACCTTGTTGCTACTCAAGACTTGGCTACTAAGGTAGAAGATGACCTTATCTTTTTAGGAAAGATAAGGAGAGACCCAAATAGAGCTAAATCTTCTTCATCTTTTGAGAATTCATCTACAGGCACCACTGATCAAATGGTGCAAAAGCTAGCCTTGAAAAGACAAATGGCCCAACGTATGCCTACTCTTAATCAGGATATGCCAAGGACATTTCAAAACCAATCATATCAAGGAAATGCTGCCAGGAATCAAGGGCAGCCAAATCATCTTCCTCCCCCACAAAGGAACCTTACCCTTGAAGCACCTCCAACCAACTCAGTATTTAGATATCTAGAAACTGAACATGATTTCTCTTTCCAACCTGAGTTTGATCAAGAAAATGATGTTGATCTCTTCATGGAGGGCCAAAAAGAATGAGCTGGCAACTCCCACATTGGTTTCTTGAATTACTAGGATGAACCCAGAAGTAAAGGTGAAGCAGATGAGGGATCATATGCTATGTTCACCTAGTCTAAAAATTAGTTAGCTCAACAAGCTAATAAAGAGAAGATAGAGGAGTGACCTCAACCAACAATATCAATTGCTAAGCATGGAACCACTCTGCCTTTCTAGCCAAAGGACCCGGTAGTTGTTAAAAAAGTAAGTACCCCAATCATTTCTGCACCTTCAACTTCAAATTTGTAGGCCAGTCCTCCCCCTCCCAAAAACCAAAAGGATGAACTCCCACCCTCTCTTCTTCGTCCATTTTAGTCATTTGACATAATTGATCATGTCAAGAAATCCAAAATTCAAATGAATGAATTTAAATTCCTACAAGCCAATCCTGAGCAATTGGACATTGGTGGAGAATTTAGTATGGACCTGTCTAAGGCAAGGATCCCTATCAAGGGCATAATGGAGAGATTACTCCATGAAAAGGAGGCAAAATATGTGGTCAGAGCTCAAATTCTATTTGAGTCTTTGGGTAGGGGTAATTATTTCTTGACCATAGAGGATGTTCATATTTTTGCAGATGAAAGTCTTGTAACTGGTAATCCAGGAATTGATCCAAACAAGACATCAAAAGAATTGGTAGCATGTAGTACAAATGAAGAAGGATCTTCCATCTCTAATGAAGATAAATATGATAGAAGATTAGCTTCTGATGATGCTTGGATCTTGGAATCTGATGGTAGTAATTCTTCTACCAATGCTAGAGCTGGGACTGTGTTGATACCTCCTCAAGAGATATTTTTCCTTCATGTAAGTTGTAGTTCAGCAACACCAACGACATAGCTAAATGTGAATCTCTGTTGCTTGGATTGAAAGATACTCAAGACCAAGATGTCAAACTCTTTCACACCAAAGGAGATGATGAACTGGTGGTTTGTTAGGTGTCTGAGGGGGACAATCAAAGTGTATGCTAGACTGAACCAATAGAACAACAAGCTATGGTGGTGGACCATACTGCTATACTCCAAAGTTAGCAAAAGTAACTCTTTGCCAAGAGAGCAAGGAGTTACAATTTTTAGATTGAAGACCATGCCTTGCCATGGGGAAAGAAGAGAGAACTAAAAGGATTGCACAAAAAATCTAATTCCTGGTGGAGAGTTCCATTTGCCCATCATCGATTCTGGGGACAAAATGGTTTCCTACTGGTTTATCAGGATGGAATGCCATTTTCATTGTCTCATAATGGGCAACATTTGAATCACTTCAATTTTTGAAGTATCAGATAAGTTCACTTATACATATGTACATTTGTATAGTCTTTAGTTCTATTTTGGGCTTTTCATTTTCATTTTTTGGAGACTTTCTTTTTGGGTAGCATGACTCCATAGCCCAATGGCATACTTTAAGGCACTGGAGATTCTAGTTTCTACTCCCCTCACCTGTTCCAATTTTTCAACTGAAGGAAGTTCCCCAATTGGAGCCAGCTATTGTCCTCCAAAAAATATCACTCATTTTTGGGACAACCTATGAACTATTTTGGTTAAATAGACCAAAATTGTCTCTTCCCTTTTTGAAATTTGTTCTAAGCATTCAAGTTCTTTATTCTTCAAGCTTTTAAAAAATATACAGACTCTATAGGCTTAAAACTACAGACTCCTCAGGCTTGAATCTATAGACTCTATAGGCTTGAATCTATGGACTTTACAGGAAGAAAATCTATGGACTCTGCAGGCTAATTTCTATGGGCTTTACAGGTTGATTTCTATGAACTTTGCAGGAAAGAAGCAAGCTCTCAACACTTAGGCAATTTCAAGGTTGGTTCAATGACAAGGTTCAACCAAAATGTCCATCGATAAGCTTCTAAGCAAGGATTGAACCATTGAACCATTAAACCATTAAACCTTGAACCATTTTGGTTCAACGAGTTCAATGGATTCAAAGGTTTAACATCATTAGCAAGAGTTAAGCGCATTTGTGAAGGTTTAAAGTTCAACTACTTCAAGGTTCAATAGCTTCCAAACACTTATCAAAGAGAAGGCTTGAACCATTGAACCATTGAACCACTTTGGTTTAAAGGTTCAACAGGTTTAATGGTTCAACAGGTTCAATGACCAAATGGTTCAACATGTTTGGTTCAAAAAGATCAAAAGGACTTAGCCAAATAAAAAGAATGAACCAATAGAATCATTGAACCTTGAACCAAAAGGTTTAATGAGTTCACGAGTTCAAAGGTTTGACCAGTGTGATGAAGATCAAAGATCTTAGAAAGAACAAGGAAGTGATGGACAAAGGATGAACCAATGAACCGATTGAACCTTGAACCGAAAGAGTTCAAAGTTCAATGGTTCATGGGTTCAAAGGTTCAAAGGTAGCCTCAGTTAAGGAAAGAAGCATCAAACAGGTGGTTCAATGGATGGTTCAACCAAGGAGCAGGAAAGTGATGGAACAAAAGAGACAAAATGAACTGATGAACCAATGAACTAATGTACTTTCAATGGGTTCAAAGGTTTAAGGTTCAACATGGTTCAAGCAGCTAGCGACCATTAACAGCCCTGTGGACATCAAATTTAAATTAAGGGAATATCTGTTGAAATTCAAATAAAGCGTAGAACTTAAAGGAAGAACCAAGTGATTGACCAAAAAGATACAATTCCTTTGGATTTATTCAAAGGCCGATAGGGAACATTTCCTTTAGACTTTTTGTCCAAAGGAAATTATAAAGTGAAAGAGTCATTAGAATTATTTTGGAAGTATTTTCTATGGGAAAATGACTAAGGCAAAGCCCAAAGGAATTCCTTCAGACTTTTGTCTGAAGGAAACAAGCCCGACCAAAGGAATGCCCGAAAGGAAAAAGCTTGAGAGCAGAGCGCTCTAAGTGTCATCATCCATGTGATTACTAGATTACGTGGAACATGCCACGTGTCCCTTGAAAATCTCGATGAAAGCTACCAAGTGTCAACATCCATGGTTTCTCCTTTTAATTTCATAAAGATTGTGGTGGGTCCTAGGTGAGTTGATAAAGTAAGTGGATACTGCCATGTGTCATCTTCCTCATGACTCTCAAAAGCAAAAAATGCCATGTGTCACTTGCTGAGATCAGTAGAAAGTGACCAAAGCAAGCAGGAAAGACATGAAGGAATTGCTAAGGAGGATGATGTGCTCGAATGCATTCAAAGGCCAAAATGCCAAAGGGAAGAACCATTGCTAGAAGAGCATAAAGAGCTAGAAAAGCTAAGGATATAGCCCTGAGAGCTCAAATCACATCAGGAAGAGACAAAGAGGAAAATATCTATGTAGAAGTTATTCTGGTAGATGGAACAGTCTACAAAGTAGATTTTTGAGCTTGCAAACATTGAAGGCATGGCCTGTTGGTCTCCTTTGGAGTAAAGAAAAAATGGATAGCTATGCAGACTTTAGAGGGGATAGACCAGATGATCCAAGCTCAAGAGAAGACATATGGGATGAAATGACATGCCATAGTTAAGACAACCACCCTATTTTCAATGCAGTCCTTTGACAAACTTGGAAATGCACTCAAGGCATTGAATGCACAGCATGGGCCATTCTATGGAACAAAGTGCCAAGTCTTTCTTGGCTGCTATATATTGTAATCTCTTGTATCATTCTAAGGAAGATCTTCTAAATATAGAAGTAAAACTCTGCCTAAATTGAAAGGTGAATACTGAGACTTTGGGCTCAGATTGTTGTTGATATCATTTTATCTGAATGAGAAAGCAAGTGTTTACAGACTTTGTGCTGTTATAGCTTGTATCATTTTAGGAGATTGTTCTTATGTCTATCTTCTGAATGTGTTCTTGTTTATTTAATTTGGCAAGTAGAACTAGTGAAAGTAATCAGGAAGGTGTCCTGAAGCCAACTACTTTCAGACTTTGTGCTGTCATAGTTGTCTTCAGTGTGTGTTTATTTTTTATTTCTATGTAAAAGACCTTGGGATGACTTTGTGCCCCCATTGTTCTTTGTACCTCACTCTTGGGTAGTCATGGTGGAGACTTTGTGCTACATCTTAGATTGCTGGTTACTACGTTCCTATTATTGGTTACCTATCCTACTAGAAAGATTCCTATTGTTTGCAAGAACAAGCCCTTCTGAAAGAAGAGAAGTTCCTTATATCATTTCACCAGGATTTCTACTATCTAAGAAGGCATCTGGCTCTTTGCTGAATGTTACTTATAAAAGAAGAGAAGTACCTTCACCAATCACCCAAGATTTCTCCTTTGATATGTGAGCATCATCTCTAAAAAAAGAGATATGGATGGTTTATCCTACCCTTGAGTGTTATTTTCATCTTATATTTATATTATATAACTCTTGCGTATTTATAGGGAACCTCCCCTTGATGAGAGGAGAGATTTGTCCCTTGTTGATGTAGTAAACCTGCACATCTGGCCAACCAATCTCCCTATGCTGTGGTTGAAGAGACCTATTTTTCTCACCAGTTAGCTGGTTGACAAAATATTCACCCAACAGAGTCATCTATGGGGTTGTTTCCTCCTTGAAATTTGGTGCTTGCTAAAGCTTAGTTGGGTTAGTACTTGGCTAGTTGATGTTGGTGCTCCATGTAGAGTTGGTGTTTCAAAAAAATATGATATTTTGACTTATAAGACTGTAGAAAATTTTTAGGGATCATTTTTTTCTTCCCCTTGAGGGTTTCCCACTCATATGTGTGTTTTTGTGTTATGATCATGTGAATGACTCTTTATGCATTGCTATATCTTTGTATTGCTTTGATGGTTTAAGGAATGCTATAGTATATGTGAAAGAAAGTTTTAAGAGATTGATGCACCCCCATATTATTCATTGTGTTTCCAATAATTTGTATTAGATCTTGGTTCTTTGAATCAAGTCTAATAGCTTAAAGGTGATCCTAAGAAGCACAAGATATCTAGTGATAAAAAAAAGAAGACAACATATATGATGAAGTATACTATGATAAAAAAAAAGGAGAAGTTGAACTTGAACTTGAAGCTCATAGAAAAGATGATTAAGATTAAGAAATATCATGAGAATTCAGAATAAGCCAAGAGTACCAAAATTAAAATACCAATCATGCAACCCAATACAATAAAGGATAAGTTATCATAAAATCATGGGAAAAGGAGTAATTAGTCAAGAGGTAAGTACATAAATGCTATTTTATATATTTTTCATAATATAGGACACATTTCAATATTTTATTCTAATAGATTTAGAAGGCCCTCAAGATTGAACAAGATATATGAAGATTATAGAGTGCATGAGAAGGATCAAACATTGCTATGGAAGCCAAATCATGTTAAGATTAATCATATTGAGACCAAGAGTCAAGATGGACTATTTTCTAAGAAATAAAATAATACTAAATTGGATTTGATGCTAGCTCAAACTACCTTTCACATTCAAGATGAAGGCATGAAATGGTATATAGATAGTGGTTTCTCAAGCCACATGACACAAGACAAAAATAAGTTCATCTCATTAAAGAAGAGTGTTGTAGGAATAGTGAGGTTTGGAGATAACACAACTACCATTATAGTTATCAAAGGTATCTTGAGTTTAGACAATGGGAATACTAAGACACAAAATGTGTTATATGTGGAAGGTTTAAAATAGAAATTTCTTAGTGTAAGTCAAATGTGTAATCAAGGAAACACACTAATATTTCATGATAGAGGATGTGAGATAAGGAGATATAAATTAGGAAGTCTAATTGTCAATGCTAAGAGGACTAAGAATAATCTATATGTATTAAATGATATCAACAAGGAGATATGGTTTATGAGCAAGATGGATGAAATTTGGCTATGGAACATAAAGTTATGTCACCCAAAATTTGATAATATATTCAAGATAAGCACTAGGAAATCTATGAACATGTCTAAGATCACAAAACCTATAAACATACTTTGCAAGGCATGTTAACATGGTAAGTAGATGGTTTATAATAGAAAGACTGAAAGACAGGCAGAGGAGCAGAGTGTGTGGTCAATATTTGAAACTGGTTTTTTCCTGCCTAGTTGGGCCCCCTGAGTGTGATAGGCAGGACCACGGATCTAATGGAGGTCACTGTGGGTAGTAGTACCTCTGGGGATCTGTCCAAGAGTCTATTAGGGGATAGTCCATCTAAAGGATGGAAGAAGGCACTCATAGGTGAAAAGACGTGTCCATCGAAAGGCATGTCGAGCCTCCCTATTCTCTTAGAGGATAAGGCGTTAAGTATCCCAGATGATTTGGTGAAGGAAATAGTGGTATATATGGATCTTATGCTGGTTGGTAAGTTTTTTTCTTTCTATCTTGTTGTTTCCAAAATTAGCTTAACCCATTTTTGGGAACAACCCCCTACGAAACTTGTCCGTTTCATCTTTTCATCTCTCTAAATTTGTTTTCAAGACGGATTTTGAATTCATTCTCATCTTGGCCTAGGAATGCGAGAGTGGTTACGATCTTGTTGTGACCAAGGAACCCCTCCCCTAGACTGCCTCTTCTAGAGTTGGTCTTTTCTTCTTTTTGTGCACGGGCAGCAAATTTTGCTGCCAGTGCATTTTGACCCTTAGTAAGCAAGGGCGGCAATTTTTGCCACCCCTGCATTTTTCCTGCAAGGGTGGAAAATTTTGTTGCCACTTCATCTTGACCTACAAGGGTGGCAAAATTTGCCACCCCTACATTTGAACCCACCAAAACATGCAAGGGCATAAAATTTTGCCGCCCAAGCATGCCTCGATTTCCATGCATGACATTTATTGGCACGTGCGGCAAGTTGTTAGGGTTGATTTTCACCCCATTTAAATTGATTTGAACCCCATTTCTCCTCATTACTTCCTCCTCTCCTCCTACCTTCTGCGTCTAGACCATTTGTTGAGCAATTTCAAGCGCATTTTCATGGATTCAAGCTTGTAGCGCACGTGGCTTTCTAGGTAGGTCTTGTTTTTACATTTGTTTTTGTTCTTCCTTAGTTTCTTTATCATTTTTAAGCTGTTATGGAATCTAACTACCTACCTGAAGGGATGGCTTAAAACACCATCCCTCTCCTTTACTTGCGGGCTTCCTCTAATGCCATGCCTTCTTGGGTGGCAAAATTTGCCGCCCATGCCCCCCCAATCCTTTTAGCTACAAGGGTAGTGAATTTTGTCTCCCAAGTAATCCTTCTCCATAGGGGCAGCAAAAATCACCACCCTTGGGTCCCTTGCCATGCAATTCTTTCCTGCAAGGGTGGTGAATTTTGCCGCCCCTCCATGTTTCTTGATTTTCCTACAGGGGTGGTGAATTTTGCCGCCCCTCCATGTTTCTTGCTTTTCCTACAGGGGTGGTGAATTTTGCCACCCCTACCTCATTCTCCCCTTTTGTCTTGCAAGGGTGGCAAAATTTGCCGCCCATGCAGGCCATATCTACAGGGGCGATGAATTTTGCCACCCTTGCATCTCTTTTATTCCAACATGTAGGGGTGGCAAATTTTGCCGCCCGTGCATCCCTCCTCTGGATTTTCCTAACTCCAGAGGATTTTCCACATTGACTTTTTCTTTTCCCTTCTTCTTCATTTTCCAGTCCTTTTTCCAACCCAACCTTTTTAAGTGACCTCCATTGACCATGATCACTTAAATTATGTTTTTCCCATTTGTCCACTTTCCTCTAATCTCGTAAACATGTCTGCAGTACCTTCAAAGAACTCTTGCTCATCGACATCTATCTGACCAAAACCAGTTCCCATGTCTGAAGCATCTTCAAAAAAGGTGAAGACCATGAAATCCAAATATCAGGGCATCTTCCCACTCACGTCAGTTTCCTTGAATGTCAAAAAAATTTGGGACACTAAAATTGGCCATGTGGATATGGCCGAATTCATAGCATGAACTAAGATGACAAATCCAAGCACTAGGATGAAGAGGATCATCGAGAGCAACATCCACTTGGTGGCAGCTTTTCTAGTGGTAGCACATCATACAGAGTTCGTTCTCTAATGTGCCTGCTTCTACAAAGAGACCAGGTCAGTCTCAGATGCCAGCGACAACATGGTGATTCAGTTGGATCCTAAATTCATTGATAAAGTCTTCATGTGCCTTCCAGCCACTGAAGTAACCAAGATTGACTTTGTGAACGCCCAGAAGGAATACGACAAAGACCCTAAGAGGGCAAAGAAAGTAATGAACTACAAATGGTTGAAGACCCCCAAGACCAACTTATTGAGATGGCCATGGAAATTTTTGAGGAGTGACTTCATTGAGGAGGTTGGTGACTTGATCACCCTTCTCAGTAGAGTACGAGGCCTCCTGTCTTCTTCACTATTCTATGAATGGATGTACCCATTCATTAAAATCATCCTCCAAGGCAAACAGGTCATCTATTGGGGAGAGTAGATCAATAATGCCCTCCATGAGCAGCTAACCAAGGTACATACTTCTTACAAGTTTTATATGACTTCGTACCTTGTGTACATAGCTGCCACCATGCAAAATTTTCTGGGCTTAACCATAGAGGGGGATAGAAAGATGACCCTAGTGTACTCCTATTACCCTCAAATAACTTTGCAAGGGTCAACCCATCATTTCAAAAGGGTAAATGACACCTTCTTTGCCACATTTTTGTGCCTCTTCGACCCTCAGCTTGAGCAGAAGAGAGTATCAGATGAGGCTTGGATAGTGGTCAACAATTACGGCTGCATGTTCCTTCAATTTTCCACCTTCTACTATCTTCAAGTTGGCTTTTTCCAAGGCTACCCCTATATGCTCTCCAAGTTCCCTTCAGATAAGTTAGTATTAATGGAACTTTGTCAATAACTGATTGTCATGCATACTAGACAAATGGAGCTGAAGAAATTAGGCTTCAGGTTTCCAATCAAAATTGGTAGGTATTCCATTGCAACAGCAGCTAAAGCCAAAGTCATGGAAATTAAAATGCATATGGTCAATCTAAAACCATTCAAAAGAAGAGAAAAATTTGACTACAAGGGAGTCAAAGATAAAATTAGGTGAAAGACTCAGTTCCATGAGCCCATGATTGAGGATATCTGGATCGACCTGAGGACAGCCAAAGAAATAAAAAAATGGATTATTGCAGGCTGACCCTAGAGTAGATCGAATATCTGGGGCTTATAGAGATCCCATTTGGTCTGATTGGTGATAGAAATATTATCAATAATAGATACCTGGCTGAAAAGGTTGCTGGTTCCCCTCTTCCTCTAACTCAGTGGTCTCAAAAAGAGCTGACTTCTCTGAGGAAAAGATTCGAACCAATATTGGCTAACACCAATGATTGGTTAGCAGCCAAACTGATCGTCCTGAAAGAATTCATCATGAGATCTAAGGCTAAAGATCAGGTAGAGATGAAGAAGAAGGTAGAGAATAGAACCAAAAACAAAGGTGATGTACCTTCCCCTTCTAGTCCTCACAAGCCTAGAATCATATTTGTATCTAAGAAACCAAAGACTACTAAAAAGCCTGAAGCGGTAGCAAAATGAACCAAGGAATAGAGCCCTCAGACACAAGCAGCCCAGCTAATGGAAACAGATGATCAACCATCAGGGCACGTAAACACTGGACCTCCACTTTCACAAGAAGAAGCACAGCCACTCAAGAGCATCTCTCCTTCTCCCCCTCAGTCTCTTGTGGTACCCTCTTCTCCTATCTCTCCGATCAGTGTTCCCTCTTATGGAGCTGTCTCTCCTTCTAGAGTCATATTCGGTGATCCTCAGGGCACTTTTAGAGGTTCTCTTGGCTCTTCTAGGTCCATTCCAAGTTTATCATCTCCTTCCTTCAACTTGGTAGCAAGCCCTACACAAGAGCCAAAATTAGTGATTGGTACAGTTTCACCTATTACTCCAACTGCAACTACTGTCACCACTAGCAATGTAGAAGCTGCCACAGTAACACTAGCAAAAATAACCATTGCCACAATAGGTACTTCTCTCCTACCCTAGATGTCAACATTCACCCCCAAAAGAAAGAAGTGTCAAGATCTTGCTCCACCAATTAGAGCATATATGATTACCTCTTGTATTAGCAACTAAACACGGAATTTAACTAGAATGATAAGTAACTAGAAATATGAAACAACACAGGATATGAGAGACAATACACAGTTGTATTAATAATCACTCAGAATAAAATACAATAAAGAAGATGCCACTTCTTCTTCCACCTGAAAGGCTTGCCACACCTCAAGGACTCCTTCCCTCTCTCTCACGGTCCCAACACACAACTCCAATACAGAGTTATTGTTCACCTCCACCAGTCAGTAACAATGCTGCCAGTACAACAAGTACACAACCATACTCCAAGTAGATCTCCTGCTCTCTGCTGCCACCTGTAAATCACCAGACCTTACTCACCATTGTAGATCTCCAAACGTGGTCCTACACACCTGCTAACCAAGATCATACATACACGAAGAACCCTTCTGATTCTCCAAACCAGCACCCACACTTGGTACTGTGGCACTACGAGGAACACACCATTGTTCTCTTCTCTCTAAAGGAGCTTATTTAGCTCTCTTACTCTTTAGCACTAGTTTACAATACAGCCCATGAGTCTATTATATAGATCTCATGCTTACAATAATTATACTATCTTAATTACAATAATTAAACACACAACTCCAAGACTATAATTAGCCTTTAACATGCAAACTAACAGTCCAAAAATAGACTCTCTAGAATCCACATGCAAACTGCATGCTCACACACAGGTTGTCGATGTCAGCTCCTCCTGACCGATGTCAGCCGACTTATAACCGATGTCTGTTTCTTTTGCATTGTTATCTGACTGATGTTGATTGATTAGACTGACGTCAGTTGCCCTGCAACTCATTATGTAACTCTCTGTAACCTCTGTAATTCCTCTTATTTGCATCTTGGTGAAGCTTTTAGTTCCATAACCTAACAATCTCTCACTTGGAGATAAATAGCTGCACCTATACCTATACCTGTACACCATCTAATTTATTCCCTGGCTTGTATCCCTCTTCAAAATCAATTCTAAAGACCAACCACCACACAACCTGTGCTGCTACACCTGTCATCCAAGTAACCTGCCACATTCAAACCTACAAATCCATGTAGTGAAGACCTTGACCCTGCATAACATGAATCCCTGCTACTGGTCTCTCTCAGATACCTAAGAATCCACCTTCCCTAAATTGGCTCCAAACTCTCTGACAACTCCCACTTCTTGGGAAAACTCAGGTCTACACTCAACCTCATATGATTTTGAACACTATTCTAAGCTCTAATTGAACTGTCTAGCCCTTGGTGTGCTTATCAATTCTGCATCCTGCATCTTGAACCCTGCCAACACCATCTTCACATCAGCTCCCACTGGAGATCAACTTGTGATCTTCCATGTCTCTTATGCCAAAGAATTTTGCTGCTCCAAATTCTCTATGACATACCTCTAAACTAACCTTACCCTTAGCTCAGCAAATCCCTGTATGTAAGAACCTGCTAGCATATCACCCACATATAGTAACTGGATAATGTTGCGACCATCATCCACCTGGTAAGTCAAACACAATGGTTACACTGTCATTCACTGAAGCCCTACTTTGTCATCCACCTATCAAAATTTGTATCACTATTTTGCAGCTTCCTCAAGACCATATACCTTGGCCTTCCGTCTCATGTATCCATCCACTCTCTTCTTTAACTTGGGAATCCATCCATCTTTCAGTGCTTTTTTCCAGCTGACAACTCCACCAACAAACTCCTATTTGGTTCTTCTCCAAGGACTCACACTACTCATCCATGCCAAGCTCCCACTATTTTTGAATTCTACCTGCATTACCTCTTCACATCTTCCTGGTCCTCGACCATCCATAAGTAACTAGTAAGAAGGTGAACAATGAATATGAGGTTCACTTACCCTTTCTGACCTCTATATGGGCATTTGAGACTCATTGACAACTTGCTATCTGCCCAATATCCATTCCAGTGACTGATCTCAGTCATCTCCCAATCTACACCCAATCGATGTCGATTTCCTGTGACTGACCCTATCTAGCGATGTCAGTTTCTTGACTGACACTGATGTACCTCTTACTGACATTAATTTTTGTATGATCAACATCAGTTCTTTCTGCCTAAAACCACTCACTCTGCTGATCTGCACATGATTGATGTTGGTGCCTATCTATTTGACATTAGTTTCTCCTAACCAATGCTGGTACCTGTGTTTACCTGTGAGTGATGACTTTTTACCCATGAGCTCCTTTTGGATCAAAATCTTGTTTAAATCAACACAGCCCTACTTAGAATAATTTAGTCCCCTCAGCTGATCTCTGTCTGTCATCTCCTCCATGAATACCAAGGCTTTCCAGTTCTTAAGTTTATCAAAGATATCTATCTTTCGCTTAAGAACATGCATTCCCCTTCTACATATGTGACCAAGCCTACAAAGCCACATCTCTGCAATAGAAGGTGAATTAGTAATATAAGTAGATAGATAAAAGATACCTACTTTCTTACCATAGTCTAATTCAAGTGCATCCGCTGTGAGAGTTACTGTGCATCTCCCATCACCCAACTTTCCTGAAGAAATTAGACTCATCTCCAAGACTAGGCCCTGCATGACCTCCTTCAACACTTGTGTGTTATCCATCTGTAATTTTAGCTTCACTTCCCCTTCATCAATAATCTGACAATGCTCACCAACCCCTAAATAAATCTCTCCAAAGTCTCCAAATACATAACCATGAAAAGATGCTCTATTTCGGGCTGCATGGAAAGAGGTAAAAGAATCTATAAACAAAGATTCTACTTTATCCAGAGCAACCTGTGTAACAACCCCTATAACATCTTCTTCTACACGCTGAGCTTCTACTGACCAACAATCATCTTTTCCCTGCTCTTTCTTTCCATCAATCAGACCATTCGTGATATTCAGTTTCTCCATTCGTAGCTTACTTTCTTCTGGCATTGCTATACTCCCACTCAATCTAAAACCCCTAAGAGTGACCTGTAATCAACAAACACTAACCAGATCTGAAACCACCTATTAGTCAACCCAACCTAAAGCTCTGATACCACATGTCAGGATCTTGCTCTACCAATTAGAGCATATATGATTACCTCTTGTATTAACAACTAAACACAAAATTTAACCAGAATGATAAGTAACTAAAAATATGAAACAACACAGGATATGAGAGACAATACACAATTGTATTAATAATCACTCAGAAAAAATATAATAAAGAAGATGCCACTTTTTCTTCCACTTCAAAGGCTTACCACACCTCAAGAACTCCTTTCCTCTCTCTCACGGTCCCAACACACAACTCCAATACAGAGTTGTTTTTCACCTCCACCAGTCAGTAACAACACTGTCAATACACCAAGTACATAACTATACTCCAAGTAGATCTCTTGCTCTCTACTGCCACCTACAAATCACCAGACCTTACTCACCATTATAGATCTCTAAAAATGGTCCTGCACACCTGCTGACCAAGATCATACATACATGAAGAACCCTTCGAATTCTCCAAACTAGCACCGACACTTGGTACTATGGCACTAGGAGAAACACACCATTGCTCTCTTCTCTCTAAAGGAGCTTATTTAACTCTCTTACTCTCTAGCACTAGTTTACAATACAGCCCATGAGTCTATTATATAGACCTCATGCTTACAATAATTAGACTATCTTAATTATAATAATTAGACACAGAACTCCAAGACTATAATTAGCCTTTAACATGAAAACTAACAATCCAAAAATAGACTCTCCAGAATCTACATGCAAAATGCATGCTCACACACAGGTTGCTGATGTCAGCCAACTTGTAACCGACGTCGGTTGCTTTTGCACTGCTATCTGACCGATGTCAGTTGATCAGACTGATGTCAATTGCCCTGTAACTCATTCTACAACTCTCTGTAACCTCCGCAACATCCATATCTCCTCTTGTTTGCATACTGGTGAAGCTTTTTTGATGTTGGTCCCTGTCTACCTGGAGGTGATCGACGTTGGCCAATCCCTACCGATGTTGGTTGCTGTACACTGATCCCTGACTGACATCGATTGTGGCTTGCCGACTCCGGTGACTGCATACTCAGCATCCTCCTTCTATTTGCATCAAGGTGAAGCTTTTAGCTCCACACCCTAACAAGCTGGACATTTCTCTAGATGACTTTGACTTTGGCAAAATGGTGCTGGTGAAAGCCAAAGCTCCAAAGAGGCCAAGGATCTTCTTTAAATTGGTCGAGAAAAAAGGGCAAATTTTTTTAGAAATTGCCAAACCTCCACAAGATGTAACCCTTGAGGGTTTCAAAATGAGTAGCTATTCCATCTCTCGTGTTGAACTCGACAAAGTTACTCATGAAGGTGTGAAAAGTGACCTTCAGTCTGCTATGGACATCATGGTCCAAAAATTCGATCGAGAGAAGGACATGAAAGATTATTACAAGGCCAAGACAGAGCAACTAATGACAGTAATAAGAAGGTTCACTCTTCCCCCTGAAGCAGCAACTCCAGAGGCCTTCTCTATGGATGACCCAATCATTCAAAAAGTAGAAAAGACTTATTTGAAGGAAAAAGTCTTGGAGGATTATATTGAAAGAATGCATACTCAGGGAGTTTCTTTGCTATCAGAGGTTGTAAAAAAGGCAGGTAAGATGAGGAAGGTGAGAGCAGAGTTGGATGACTTTGTCTCTCTTATCTATCAGGAGATTGATAATTCAAAAAAGGATCTTAGCAAATGGAAGGAGATGAGGGATCTGAAGAAAATCACCTTAATATCTATCAGTGTCATCTCCAACAAGGACTCTTATGTTGAGATCAAGGAGTCACTAATTTTCAGGATCCAGGTACTCAAAGATTTAATTGATGATCTCAAAGATTTCAAGGAGGCTAGTGAGAAGAGTGACCTAAGCTTGCTAAATAAACTAGAAGAGTTGCCTTACGACCTAACCTCTAAGGAAAATTAGTTCCTCCCAGTGAAAGAAATGATTCAGAGTTTCAAAGAGATGATTCAGAGAGATTTTGAAAAAAAATCCTTCTCAATGTCGTCTGTGGATAGTATTTTAGACGCTCAGTTAACTTTGGAAAATCTAAAATCTAGGTTAACTGGTCATGCTAAGGCCATCACAACATTGAAGGATGCATTAATCAGAGCCAAAATTGTCTCTAAGAATACAGTTGCGCTAGACAGCATAGAAATTTAGGCATCCGTCACTATGTATGATGTCCATATGAAGAAATCTGGTAGCAAGAACTAAATTCTTCTTCTTCTTTCCTTATGCACTTTTGTTTTGTGAAAAGTGCATGCAATTTTGTATGATGTAATTACATATAAATATTTCAAAAAAATATCTCAAAGTCAAAGATGAATCTTTGGCTGAGATATTTTTATATTTTATTATTTTCTAGTTTTTGAGGATTTTCTCCCTATATATAGTGGAGACCTCATTTGTAAATGAGCTTGGAAAAATAGAGAGAAAACACTCTACTGAAATTGAAGTAATTTTTGAGACTTTGTGCTCAAACTTGTAAATCATATTTTGTTGAATGAATGAGAAACAAGTTTATTTCAGACTTTGTGTTGAAGTTATTTGTGTTGTCTAGGAAATAATTTCTTATGTTCCCTTTCTTGATGATCTCTTGTTTAACTAATTTAATAAGCAAAGTGGGTGTGTTAATATTATCTAAGAGCACTTCTAAAAGGTAGAGGATAGACTTTGGACTACCTTTATCTTTGAGATTTAGTTATCTTTTATAGTTTCAGGCAAAGACTTTGTGCTTTGTTTCACTCTACGGTTACGCTTGTTCTAGATCAGTAATGGAAGCTATGGAAGAATTTGTGCTAACGTGAGTGTTCTTGTGGATTTTGTTACTTTAGGTGATCTTTTGCTTCCCTTTTAATACCATTCTTGAAAGAAGAGGGGTGTTGTTAGCTAAGGATCAGGATATTCTTCCTTTGTTCTTTGTACATTACCTCTGAAAAAAGAGAGGTAGATGTTGTTATACCACCCCATGTGTTATTTTCTGCTTAATTATATACATATGTATAGCACATAAATATTTATAGGGAACCTCCCCTTGATGAGAGGAGAGATTTACTTCATCCAGATCTGGTAAGCTCATACTTTTCATGGTGTAAATCTCCCTATGCTATGGTTGATATACCTATTTTGTCTTCAATTAGTTGACGACAAAATATTCACCCAACAGTTTTTTGGTGACTCTGCTGGGGACATGAATGTGCATTTTGAAGCCTCAAGCTCCAAATTAAAGTAGTTTTAGTCCCTTTTCCATTTAAAATCTAGCAACTCCACGCTACACAAGAAGCCAGAGATCTAAGGGTGTTTTTAACCCTGTGTTTGAGTTGGCACAACAGAGCAATTTTGATCTGTTTCCTCCACTGCCTTTCCTCCAACGATCTAGGAGTCTTCCTCCTGATCTTATTGGGTCACCAACACAAGGTAGAGATTCTTTTCCTACTATTAATTGTACCCTACCTATAAATACCCCACCAAAGTTTGTTATCCCACCATTTAATCATTCTAACATAATGGCTCAAGGCCCGTGGGGTAATTCCTTTGGTCCTCTCAATTTGACTGCACCTCTGCATGAACTACCTCATAGTTCTAGAAAAAAAATTCTATGTTTTTTGGTGATGGAAAGGTTCATCTCGACGAGCATATTTCCACTTTCTCCATAGCATGTGGTGTGATCGACATGGAATTTGAGGATGTAGCAGTTAGGATTTTTGTAGAAACTTTGCAAGGAGCCACCGCAGATTGGTTCTATCACCTGCAAGCTGGGTCAGTAACAGACTGGGATACACTCAAGTCCAAATTCAAAGCTAGGTTTAAACCTGCTGAAGATGCACACACTTTGTTGGCTCAACTAACACAGTTGAAAAAAGAATTCCAGGAACCCATGAGGGATTTCATAGCTAAATTCAATAAGTTGAGAAACTAGATTCCAACTGTGGCTCAACCCATGCTAGAAAATCTCAAATGCTTTTTTTATCAATTCGCAGCTTCCTGAAGTAAGTTTCCTGTTGAGGTGAGCTGGCCCTATGGATCTAGCTTTGGCTCAAAGTTTGGCTACTGAGATTGAGGATCATCTTATCCTAGTAGGTAAGATTAGAAAAGACCCTAGTAAAAATAAATTCTCTTCATCTACTAAAAGTTCTTCAGGTACTACAGATCCTATGGTACAAAAATTGATGAATAAACTAATAGCCTTGAAGAGGCAAATAGCCCAAGGTACGTTTGCTCCTACCTATCGAGATGCACCCAGGAGAATGTTCCAGAATTAGCAATATTAGGGTAATGCTACCTAAAACTAGGGGCAATCCAATCGCCTACCTCCCCCTCTAGGGAGATTAGCCATTGAAGTAGCACCTACCAATTCAGTAGTCAGTTACCTGGAAGCTGCGCACGACAATTTGTTTCAACCTTAGTGGGAATGACAAGAAGATGCTAATCTCTTTGATGAGCAGGAAGAGGAATTAGCTGACGACTCCAATATTAATTTTCTAGATTACCAAGATGAAGCCAAAAGTAAAGGGGATAGTTTGGATGGATCCTATGCTATTTTCACCAGATCTCAAAATCAGTTAGCCTCACAAGCTAACAAAGGAAAGGCAGGGGAAGTACCCCAGCCAAAAGTTTCCATTGCTAAATGTAGGACTCTATTGCCTCCACAATTAAAAGATTAGGTAACCCATAAAAAAGTAAGTACTCCCAATCACCTGCTATCTTCCACTTCTATTACTCAGACTAGTGCCGTGCCTATTAAAGTCCTTGATGATGGATTCTCTTCCTCTATTGCAAGTTCTTTTCAATTATTTGATATAATTGATCATGCTAGAAAGACTAAAATTCAAATGACAGAGGTTGAATATTTGAGGGCTAACCCAGAACAGTTTGATAGGTTAGCGGAATATGTAAAAAATAAATCCATCCCCGTAGGACAAGATTCTTTGAAGGCCATTCATGATCCCCCTAAAGATAAACCGGCCCAAAAAAATCTTGTTGTGACTCCTCTTGTCGCTCCCGAGAAAATAGAACCTTTCTATGTTTTCCTACTTATAAAGGGTTATGAACTGAGTAATTGTATTATAGACTCTGGAGTTTCAGATAATGTCATGCCCGTGAAAGTGGTAGATTCTCTTGGCCTGACTTTGACCAAAACTTTTGGGAGGTGTTTTTCCATGGAAAACAAGAAAGTCCCTCTCCTTGGTTAAATAAAAGATACTCAATATGCCTTCACGACTTTTCTAGAAAAGCAGATAAAAATGACAGTTTTAGTGGCCGATGTTCCACCATCTTATGACATCCTGCTTGGGCAAAATTTCTGCAAAGATGTTGGAGGCGAGCTGAATATGGACTTGTCAGAAGCAAGGATTCCACTTCAAGGTGTCATGAAGAAGTTGCTTCTTAAAAAAGAAGCAAGGTACATAGTTACCAGATCATCGGCACTAGAATCTCAAATTTTATTTGAGTCCTTAGGCATGGGCAACTACTTCCTATCTATAGACGGAACCCATGAGACATCTGATGAAACTCCTTCGAGTGATAACTTGAGATTGTGTTTAACCGATACAGCGAAAAAATTGACAAATCAAAATGAACACATGGAAGAGCCTCTTCCCCTAAACAAAGGAGTTTTCAAAAAAAATAACACCTAATGAGGTATGGACCTTAGAATTTGATGGCAGCTGCTCTTCTACTGGTTCAGGAGCTGGGGTTGTGTTGGTATCTCCTCAGGGAGATATTATTCCTTTGTCTTACAAATTGCAATTCAATAATACCAACAACATGATTGAGTATGAGTCCCTATTGCTTAGGCTATAGGCTGCCAGAGAAAGGGGCATTATGCTACTCCATGCTAAAGGAGATGCTAAGTTAATAGTCTACCAGGTGAGAAACCTCTATCAGACAAAAAATGAAAGGTTGTGCCACTATCACAACCTGGTCTGGGATCAGATTGAAAATTTTGACACTTTTAACATCTCTGCCATCCCAAAGGAATTCAATGACTGGGCAGATGCATTGGCTATCTTTGCCACCCTTCTAGTCCCTCACCCAGACTTTAAGGGAGATAGGTACACTATTGAACTAGTCTTTCGGCCAAGTGTACCAGACAATGTCAGTCACTGGCAAGTATTTAACAATGACGATCAAATCATCACCTTTTTGGAGCAAAAGGATAGATTTGAACAACTGTGTTTTAAAGGTAGTGCACTCTGAGAATGTGAAGCAAATCTTGAGACCAATGCGAACATAGGTGAGAATTTCCTATAGCTTAGGGGGAGTAAAATTTCCAAAGGTCTAGTTTCCCTAGAAAAGTTGTTTGATAACCATGACTGGTTTATTAAATAACAACGAACAGATTCAAATTCTTCCCAAGATTTTGATTAGGTCAACTTGGGAACCAAGCGTGATCTTAAGATGGTAAACATTGGGAAATGTTGCACTCCCGAAGAAAGATTTGAGCTTGCTAGTCTACTCCACCAATATATGGATGTATTGGCCTATTCCTACGATGATCTGAAATCACTCAGGCCAAATGACATCCATCACGACATTCACTTGAAAGCCAACTCTGTACCTTACAAACAAAAATCTAGGCAATATAATCCAAGAATATCAGGTACTATTTTAGCTGAGATACAAAAGATTCTTGATGCTTGGATAATTTTCTCAATCCATCACTCAACATGGATTGCCAACATTGTGCCTGTTAGAAGAAAGAATGGCAAAATTCAAATTTGTGTGGATTTTAAGAACTTAAACTAGTTGTCTTTAAAGGATAACTACCCCGTTCCTATTATGGATCAAGTCCTACAAATGGTAACAGGTTAAAAAATGTTATCAATACTAGATGGTTTTTTGAGGTACAATCAGGTCAAAGTCAAAAAAGTAGATCAGCATAAGACAACATTCACCACACCTTGGGGCACATTCACTTACTGAAGAATGCCTTTTGGTCTGATAAACGCAGGTGCCACTTTTTAAAGGGTGATGGATCTCACTTTCAAAGATGAGATGGGAAAATTCATTATAGTATACCTAGATGATCTGACAGTGTTTTCAAAACATCATTCTGAGCATGTTCACCATTTACAAAAGATACTGGAATGATGTCATCAGAATGGTATCTCTTTAAACCCAAATAAATCTATCTTTGGAGTAATTGAAGGGAAACTTCTCAGACACATCATGTCTCGAGAAGGTATTAAAATTGATTTAGAAAGAGTCAAGTCTATCTAGGAACTTACTCTGCCTACTAGCAAGACTGCAGTTCACTCTTTCTTTGGAAAGGTGAATTTTTTCTAAAGGTTTATTCCTGAATTTGATGAGAAAACCCATCATATTGTCAACATGATGAATGGAAATGCTACATTTAGGTGGACTGCTGAGGGTAAATCAGCATTTAAAGAGATTGAGGAAGCAATTGCCCATGCACCAGTCTTAGTCTGTCCAGATTAAACTAAAATTTTCAAAATATATAGTTATGCCTCCGAACATACACTATCAGCTATTTTGGTCTAGCGAAATCCAGAAGGTGTAGAATCTCCTATCTCATTCATGAGTTGTCCACTCAAGGATCATGAGCTGAAATATTCCCTTATGGAGAAGCATGCATACACTGTGATCAAAGTGGTCAAGCATTTCAAGTTTTATATCTTGAACTCTCACACCAAAGTTTTCATACCAGACACAAAAGTAAAATCTATTTTGACTCAACAAGAGTTCAGTACAAAGAGAGGTAACTGGATTGCCAAGACTCAGGAGTTTGATCTGGACATCAAACCAACCAAGCTCATATGGGGAAAGGGTCTTTGCCAGTTGATCGCCAACAACATTCCAGGTAAGGCAGAAAGTGAAGATGTAGAGATTGAAGGTATGCCTACGGTCCTCTTTGTTGCCATTACTGATGAGTGGTATTCTAACATTGCTCATTTTTGACATATGGTGAGTGTCCTGCTCATCTTTCTTTTAAAGAGAAATAGAATGTTAAATTGAAAGCAGTTGGTTATGTTTTGTGGGACAATGGTCTTTACAAGAGAAACTTGGATGGGGCATTTCTTCGTTGTGTTGACAAGGTGCAACAAGAAAGACTCTTAGAATCTTTCCATAATCTGGCCTGTGGGGGACATTTTTCTGCACTAGTATAGCGCAAGGTATTATTGGCCCACACTATTCCAAGATGCCTACAAATGGGTGCGTAGGTGTGAATTATGTCAGCAATTCGTTGGAAAGCCTAAGCTGCCTGCTTTGCCTCTCAAGCTGATAGTGATCGAGAAACCATTTCAGCAGTGGGGTATTGACTTCATTGGGGTAGTCAACCCATCTTCAAGTGCTGAACATGATTATGTCATCATGGCAACAGATTATTTTACTAAGTGGGTGGAGGCCATCCCAACCAAGCATGCTACGTTTGAAGTGGTATGCAGCTTTCTCAAAGAAAATATCATCTCCAGGTTTGGGGTCCCACTAAAGATTGTAACAGATAATGTGGCCTATTTTTCATCACACAAAATTACTCAATTCTATTTTTATTATGACATTATCTTATCCCATACTTTATATTATTTCTCTCAAGGAAATGGCTAAGTAGAATCGAGTAACAAGAACTTGGTCACTATTATCAGAAAGTTGGTGGACGACAATAAGAAAACATGGCACAAAGCATTGTATGATGCTTTATGCATGGATAGAATAACACCCAAAAGGGCTATAAGTATATCCCCTTTCCAGCTTTTTATGGTTTAAATGCAGAAATCCCCATCACCCTTGAACTACCAGCGCTCAGATTAACTAAAGCAATCGAAGACTCAACCTTCGAAAGCTTGGTCGATAAAAGAATCATGTGTCTAAATGAGCTGAATGAGCATCGAGCCATGGTAGTGGATCAGATTAAGGAACATCAGAACAAGGTGAAAGCACTCTTTGATAAAAAACTAAAGTTTGCAAATTCCAAGTCAGAGATCAAGTCTTGTTGTGGGACAAGAGGCAAGAACAAAAAGGGATGCATGGCAAATTTGACTCCCTATGGAGAGGCCCATTCACCATTCAGTAGCTCTGTGGTGAGGCTAGCTTCTTGCTAGAGTACCAAGATGGAACACCATTTGCACTACATCATAGTAGACAGCATCTGAAGCTGTTCAATCCTTGAGGCTTGGAGAAGTCCGTTTGTATTTATGTATAGTTTTTATGTTTGGTCTATTTTTTTTCATTTTTAGCCTGACTCCGTAGCCTAATGGCTTGGATGAAGGCACCTAGAGACTGGTTTCTACTCCCACTGATCAATTTGATTAACGAGAGTTCCCTAACAAGAGCCAACTATTGTTTCCAAAATTAGCTTAGCCCATTTTTGGGAACAACCCCCTATAAAACTTATTCATTTCATCTTTTCCTCTCTCTAAGTTTATTTTTGAGATAGATTTTGAATTCATTCTCATCTTAGCCTAGGAATGCGAGAGTGGTTACGATCTCATTGCGACCAAGGAACCCCTCCCCCAGACTGCCTCTTCTAGAGTTGGTCTTTTCTTCTTTTTGTGCACGGGTGGCAAATTTTGCCGCCAGTGCATTTTGACCCTTAGCAAGCAAGGGCGGCAATTTTTGCCGCCCCTAAATTTTTCCTACAAGGGTGGCAAATTTTGCCACCCCTACATCTTGACCTGTAAGGGTGGCAAAATTTGTCGCCCCTACATTCAGACCCACCAAAACATGCAAGGGCGGCAAATTTTGCCGCCTAAGCATGCCTCAATTTCTATGCATAGCATTTATTGCCACACATGGCAAGTTGTTGGGGTTCATTTTTACCCCATTTAAACTAATTTGAACCCCATTTCTCCTCATTACTTCCTCCTCTCCTCTTGCCTTCTATGTCTGGACCATTTACTGAGCAATTTGAAGCGCATTTTCATGGATTTAAGCTTGTGGCACGCATGACTTTCCATGTAGGTCTTGTTTTTACATTTGTTTTTATTTTTCCTTAGTTTTTTTATCATTTTAAAGTTGTTATGGAATCTAACTACCTACCTGAAGGGACAGCTTAAAACACCGTACCTCTCCTTTACCCATGGGCTTCCTCTGACGCCATGCCTTCTTGGGTGGTGAAATTCACTGCCCATGCCCCCCCAAGCCTTTTAGCTACAAAGGTGGTGAATTTCACCACCCAGGTAATCCTTCTCCATAGGGTAGCAAATATTTCTGCCCTTGCATCCTCTATCATGTAGTTCTTTCCTGTAGGGGCAGTGAATTTCATCGCTCCTCCATGTTTCTTGCTTGTCCTGCAAGGGCGGCAAATTTTGCCACCCCTACCTCATTCTCCCCTTTTGTCTTACAAGGGCATAAAAATTCACCGCCCGTGTAGGCCATCTCTATAGGGGTAGAAAATTTTTCCCCCCTTGCATCTCTTTTATTCCAACATGCAGGGGCGGCAAATTTTGTCGCCCATGCATCCCTCCTCTAGATTTTCCTAACTCTGGAGGATTTTTCACGTTGACTTTTTCTTTCCCCTTCTTCATTTTCCAGTCCTTTTTCCAACCCAGCCTTTTTAAGTGACCTCCATTGACCATGATCACTTAAATTACATTTTCCCCATTTGTCCACTTTCCTCTAATCTCGTAAACATGTCTATAGTACCTTCAGAGAACTCTTGCTCATCGACATCTGTCTGACCAAAACCAGTTCCCATGTCTGAAGCATCTCTAAAAAAGGTGAAGACCATGAAATACAAATATCAAGGCATCTTCCCACTCACGTCGGTCTCCTCGAATGTCAATGACATTTGAGACACCAAAATTGGCCACATAGACATGGCCGAATTCATAACATGAACTAAGGCGACAAATCCAAGCACCAAGATGAAGAGGATCATCGAGAGCAACATCCACCTAGTGGCAGCTTTTCCAGTGGTAACACATCATACAGAGTTCATTCTCTAATGTGCCCACTTCTACAAAGAGACCATGTCGGTCTCAAATGCCAGCGACAACATGGTGATTCAGTTGGATCCTGAATTCATTGATAAAGTCTTCATGTGCCCTCCAGCCATTGAAGTAATCAAAATTGACTTCATGAATGCCCAGAAGGAATATGACAAAGACCCTGAGAGGGTAAAGAAAGTAATGAACTACAAATGGTTGAAGACCCCCAAGACCAACTTATCGAGATGGCCATGGAACTTTCTGAGGAGTGACTTCATTGAGGAGGTTGGTGACTTGATCACCCTTCTCAGCAGAGTACAAGGGCTCTCATCTTCTTCACTATTCCATGAATGGATGTACCCATTCATTAAAATCATCCTCTAAGGCAAATAGGTCATCTTTTGGAGAGAGTAGATTAGCAATGCCCTCCATGAGAAGCTAACCAAGGTATAGATTTCTTACAAGTTCTATATGACTTCATACCTTGTGTACATAGCTATTGCCATGCAAACGTTTCTAGGCTTAACCAGATAGAAAGACGACCCCAGTGTACTCCTATTACCCTCAGCTGACTCTGTAAGGGTCAACCTATCATTTCAAAAGGTTAAATGATGCCTTATTCACCACATTTTTGTGCCTCTTCGACCCTCAGCTTGAGCGAAAGAGAGTATCAGATGAGGCCTGGACAGTGGTCAACAATTACGGCTACATGTTCCTTCAATTTTCCACCTTCTGTTATCTTCAGGTTGGCTTTTTCCAAGGCTACCCCTATATGCTCTCCAGGTTCCCTTCAGATAAGTTGGTATTAATGGAACTTTGACGATAACTGATTGTCATGCATACCAGACAAATGGAGCTAAAAAAACTAGGCTTTAGGTTTCTAATTGAAATTGGCAAGTATTTCATTGCAACAAAAACTAAAGCCAAAGCCATGGAAACTAAAATGCAGATGGTCACTCTAAAACCATTCAAGAGAAGAGAAAAATTTGACTATAGGGGAGTCAAGGATAAAATTAGGCAGAAGACTCAGTTCCATGAGCCCATGATTGAGGATATCTGGATCGACCTAAGGATGGCCAAAGAAATTAGAAAAATGGATTATTGCAGGCTGACCCTAGAGCAAATCAAATATTTGGGGCTTGCAGAGATCCCCTCTGGTCTGATTGATGATAGAAATATTATCAATAATAGATACCTGGCCAAAAAGGTTGCTGGTTCCCCTCTTCCTCCAACTCAGTGGTCTCAAAAAGCGCTAACTTCTCTGAGGAAAAGATTCAAACCAATATTGGCTAACTCTAATGATTGGTTAGCAGCCAAAGGGATTGTCCTAAAAAAATTCATCACAAGATCCAAGGCTGAATACCAAGCAGAGATGAAGAAGAAGGTAGAGAACAAAACCAAAAACAAAGATGATGTACCCTCCCCTTCTAGGCCTCACAAGCCTAGAATCATCTTTGTATCTAAGAAACTATAGACTACTAAAAATCTTGAAGTGGTAGCAAAAGGAACTGAGGAACAGAGCCCTCAAACACAGGTAGCCCAGCCAATAGAAATAGATGATCAACCGTCAGGGCACACAAGCACTGGACCTCTGCTTTCACAAGAAGAAGCACAACTGCTCAAGAGCATCTCTCCTTCTCCCCCTCAGTCTCTTGTGGTACCCTCTTCTCCTATCTCTCTAATCAATATTCCCTCTTCTAGAGCTACCTCTCCTTCTAGAGTCATATTCGGTGATCCTCAGGGTGCTTCTAGAGGTTCTCCCCGCTCTTTTGGGTCCATTCCAAGTTTATCATCTCCTTTCTTCAACTTGGCAGCAAGCCCTACACAAGAGCCAAAATCAGTGATTGGTATAATTTTGCCTATTACTCCAACTGCAACTACTGTCACCACTAGCAGTGTAGAAGCTACCATAGTAACATCAGATGAGACAATCATTACCACAATAGGTACTTCTCTCTCGCCCTAGATGTCAGCATTCACCTCTAAAAGAAAGAAGTTGGACATTTCTCTAGATGACTTCAACTTTGGCAAAATAGTGCCGGTGAAATCCAAAGCTCCAAAGAGGCCAAGGATCCTCTTGAAATTGGTCGAGAAAAAAAGGCAAAATTTTTTGGAAATTGCCAAACTTCCATAGGATGCGACCCTTGAGCGTTTCAAAATGAGAAGCTATTCCATCTCTCATGTTGAACTTGGCAAAGTTACTCACGAAGGTGTCAAAAGTGACCTTCAGTCTGCTATGGACATCATGGTCCAGAAATTTAACCGAGAGAAGGAGATGAAAGATTATTAAAAGGCCAAGACAGAGCAGCTAATGACAATAATAAGAAGGTTCACTCTTCCCCTTGAAGCAACAATCCAGAGGCCTTCTATATGGATGACCCAATCATTCAAAAAGCAGAAAAGACTTACTTGAAGGGAAAAGTCTTGGAGGATTATATTGAAAGAATGCATACTCAGGGAGTTTCTTTGCTATCAGAGGTTGCAGAAAGGATGGGTAAGATGAGGAAGGTGAGAGCAGAGTTGGATGACTTTGTCTCTCTTATCTCTCAAGAGATTGATAATTCAAAAAAGGATCTTAGCAAATGGAAGGAGATGAGGGATCTGAAGAAAAGCACTTTAATATCTATCGGTGTCATCTCTAGCAAGGAATCTTATGTTGAGATCAAGGAGTCACTGATTTTCAGGATCCAGGTACTCAAAGATTTAATTGATGATCTCAAAGCTTTCAAGGAGGCTAGTGAGAAGAGTGACCTAAGCTTGCTAAATAAACTAGAAGAGCTTCCTTGCGACCTAACCTCTAAGGACAATCAGTTCCTCCCAATGGAAGAAATGATTCAGAGTTTCAAAGAGATGATTCAGAGAGATTTTGAAGAAAAATCCTTCTCAATGTCTTCTGTGGACAGTATTCTAGACACTTAGTTAACTTTGCAAAATCTAAAGTCCAGGTTAACTCGTCATGCTAAGGCCATCACATCATTGAAGGATGCATTAATCAGAGCCAGAATTGTCTCCAAGAATACGATTGCACCAGACAACATAAAAATTCAAGCATCCATCACTATGTACGATGCCCATATGAAGAAATCTGGCAGCAAGAACTAAATTCTTCCTCTTCTTTCTTCTTCTTTCCTTATGCACTTTTGTTTTGTGAAAAGTGCATGTAATTTTGTAAGATGTAATTACATGTAAATATTTTATAAAAATATCTCAAAGTCAAAGATGAATCTTTGACTGAGATATTTTTATATTTTATTATTTTCTAGTTTTTGAGGATTTTCTCCCTATATATAGTGGAGACCTCATTTGTAAATGAGCTTGGAAAAATAGAGAGCAAACACTTTGCTGAAATTGAAGCAATTTTTGAGACTTTGTGCTCAAACTTGTAAATCATATTTTATTGAATAAATGAGAAATAGGTTTATTTCAAACTTTGTGTTGAAGTTATCTGTGTTGTCTAGGTAATAGTTTCTTATGTTCTCTTTCCTGATGATCTCTTGTTTATCTAATTTAATAGGCAAAGTGGGTGTGTTAATATTATCTGAGAGTGCTTCTAAAAGGTAGAGGATAGACTTTGGGCTACTTTTATCTTTGAGATTCAGTTATCTTTTGTAGTTTCAGGTGAAAACTTTGTGCTTCATTTCACTCTATGGTTACGCTTGTTCTAGATCGGTAAAGGAAGCTACGAAAGACTTTGTGCTTACATGAGTGTTCTTGTAGATTTTGTTAGTTCAGGTGATCTTTTGCTTCCCTTTTAATACCATTCCTGAAAGAAGAGGGGTGTTGTTAGCTAAGGATCAGGATATTCTTCCTTTGGTCTTTGTACATTACCTCTGAAAAAAGAGAGGTAGATGCTGTTATACCACCCCATGTGTTATTTTTTGCTTAATTATATACATACGTATAGTGCATAAATATTTATAGGGAACCTCCCCTTGATGAGAGGAGAGATTTACTTCATCCAGATCTAGTAAACCCATAGTTTTTGTGGTGTCAATCTTCCTATGCTATGGTTGATATACCCATTTTGTCTTCAGTTAGTTGATGACAAAATATTCACCCAACACGTCCTAATATCGAAATGCTTAGAAAATGGATTTTGTCTAGGTGGAAATTTAGGTAGTGTTTCAATCATAGCCATGGCTAGAGGTCTATTCCTTTTTAGATTTACAAATAGGGAGGACATGATTGCTACCCTTGCTAGAGGTCCCTAGTTGTATGGACCACATTCTCTAGCCTTATGCTCATGGAAACCAGGATTCGATCCTAACTCAGACCTCAATAAGACAACACCTACTTGGGTAAGATTACCAGGATTCCCTTTGGAATTTTGGGATGAAAAAATATTCATAGCCATTGGCAATTCTATTGGTCAATATGTCACCTCAGATCATATAACCAGAACTAAGTCTAGATGTGTGTATGCTAGACTCTATGTAAATGTTGAAATAAATAAGACTCTCCCTACGTCCATTGAGCTAAACTCTAAATATGAAACCTAGACTTAGCTAATTACTTATGAGAATGCTACCACTTTTTGTCAAATATGTAAGAGGAAGGGACATCTAATGACACAATGTAAAATGAAGCAAAGGGGGATGAAAGAGGATTCCCAGAATGTAGAGGAGGAGCAAGTGAACAACAAGCAAGAAATAGAGAATAATGTAAAAATTCCTAAAAATACAGGAAAAGGAGAGGAGGGGAAGGGAAAGGAGGCTACCCCTAGCAGTGAAGGTGAAGTTGAGCCAAAGGAAAATATAGGATTAGATGATAGTCAGAAGGCTACAGAAGGAGAGGAGGAGAAGAGAAAGGAGGATATCATTAGTAGTGAGGGAAAAGAGGTCCCAAAGGAGAATATAGTATCTAATGACAGTTACAAGGCCACATTTAACACAGTCTACACTTTAGAAAAATAGACTAATATGTTTAAGGAAGGGGAAAGAGGGGACCTTTTGCTAAAGGAAGTCAATGAAGATGACATAGTTTCAAGGATTGAATAGGAAGAAGTAACATTTTAAAGTCACACTCAATGAGTACCAGATCCATAGTCAAATACAGACATTTTCCATGATCTAAAAGATGGAGGCTAGGTACGAAACTACTTGGCAATAGGGGTAGTAGGACAAGATGGTAGCAATGAACAAGAAGAATGGGTTACCCCAAAGAAAAAGATCCAAAAAGGTAAAAAATATGCAGATGTTGGTACTAAGCCCAAATAAGGGAGGCCAACCCTAAGGGAAACAAGACAAAGATAGATTGTTAGGGAGATTTCCAGTGGAAAATAGAAAACACTAGAGTCCCAACCCTCCAAACTCTTTAAATGATAATATTATCATGTAATTTGAGGGGCTTTAATAGTCCCTCAAAGTAGTTTGAGGTTAAAAACTACATTTTAGATAATAAACTAGATATTCTATTACTCCAAGAAGTCAAGATAAAAGAGGAGAATTTTGTGAAAATTGCTAACTATATATGGCCTAAGGCGGCTTTTTGTATTAGTCCTATTGAAGGGGCTTCAGGAGGGATTGTCACTATGTGGAATAGTGCTAAAATCCAAGGATCTCTTATGGCCCATAATAAGCACTTTTTGGTTACTAATTTTTCCATGAATTCCTTGAACTAGACGTTGGTAAATATTTATGCATCGAATAATAGAGCTTTGAGACAAAAATTATGGATAGATTTGAGTAGCTACAGGAATAATTCTTAGAATTCTAAATGGATGCTAGCTAGAGATTTTAACACACCTTTATACCCTTTTGAAAAATAGGGTGGAAATAATTGATTACTCAAATAGCATGTTTGACTTTGCTGAATTCATCAATGATTGGGGATTATTGGACATAGAGCTGCAGAACCAAAATTTTACTTGGACCAATAGAAGAAGAGGAGATCAAATGATTCAGGTTAAATTAGATATATTTTTGATATCAAGTAATTGGAATGATTGTCAGAATATGCAGGCATAGGCTCTACCTAGAACCATGTCCGACCACTGCTTGATTATCCTCAATTAGAGAGATTAGGGACATCACGGACCTCTTCCATTCCATTTTGAAGCTATGTGGATTAAACACAAAGGTTTTAGACAAATGGTGGCTCAATGGTGGAATATTTTGATTCAAGGTACTCCCATGTTTAGAATAGTCAAGAAACTCTAGCACATTAAACAAGAAGTTTATGGCTAGAATAGATACAATTTTGGGTAGGTTTTTCAGTAGAAGAAAAATATAATGGGAAAACTCAAGGCTATTCAACAACTGATTGATCAAGGGGATGACTCTAAGGGCACCTTAGAAGAAGAGAACAGCTTGTCTTCAGAATGGAAGAATCTGATGGAAAGGGAAGAGGTTTTCTGGAAACAAAAATCTCATGTTCAATGGCTTAAAGAGGGTGATAAGAACACTACTTTTTTTCATCTCTCAGCTATGAAACATAGAAAATCCAACTCAATAACCAAGCTTGTCTTGGATAATAGAGACATTATTACTAAGGATAATGAAATAGGGGAGCAAGCTAGGGTGTTCTTTCAGAACCTGCTTACGAAAGAAAACAATAATGATAAAATTGATAGATCTATGAGTAAATTCATTGATAAAATCCCCTGTTTGATAATAGAAGAAGACAATCTGGAAATGTTAAAGCCTATATCTGATGAAGTACATGTTGTTTTATTCTCCATGGGTGCTTTTAAAGCCCTAGGTCCTGATGTCTTTCCTCTTATATTCTTTCAGGAATATTGGGAGATTATTGGAGCAAACCTCATGGCTGCAGTTCATGATTTTTTTTTAGATGTGGAAAACTTTTGAAACAAGTCAATAATACCTTCATTGTACTTGTTCTTAAAAAATCTCAACCTTTACACCTTGCTAATTTCAGACCCATTATCTTATGCAACATTGTGTATAAGATATGTACTAAATTGTTGGTTATGAGAATTCAACCCTTGCTTGAAAAAATTCTTTATCCTACTCAAAAAGGTTTCATCCCAGGCAGATAGATTCTTGATGCTATGATCACCACACATGAGACTATCCACTCCATGGATAAGAGTAGAATCCCTGGGATGGCCCTCAAGCTTGATATATCCAAAGCTTATGATAGAGTCTCATGGACTTTTCTATTCCAAGTGATTAGAAAATTTGGATTTAATGATAAATTGTCTTGCTTATTATGGAATGCGATCTCTTCTGCTAAATTCTCAGTGCTGGTTAATGGTGTTCCTAGAAGGTTTTTCTCCTCTTTGAGAGGAATTCATCAGGGAGACCATCTCTCCCCGTACCTATTCATCATTATGGCTGAGGCACTGGGAAGATACATATAAGTTGATATAGTTTCAAAAAAGCTAGTAGGCATCAAACCTGCCTCTTCCCTTCATCCCATGGTTATATAATAGTTTGTGGATGATACCATCTTATTTGGCATCTCATCAGTGATCGAAGCTAGAATATGGAAGAATATACTTATTGATTATGCCAGAGACTCGGGACAAAGAATAAATTTCTAGAAAAGCAATGTGTACTTTTTCAACACTCCCAATGAACTTAGACATATAATCATTGATATCTTAGATTGTGCTGAGGCTGGCCTACCAACTACCTACCTAGGTCTCCCACTCTCAGTCAAAGAGGTATCTTCAGGTTTTTGGAATGGTATTGTGGAACGTACACAGAGAAAACTTCTTGGGTGGAAGGGGAAACTACTCAACAGTGCTGGTAAGCTGCAACTTCTTTAGGCATCCTTGCAAGGTATTCCTACTTCATGTCTCTTTTTAAAATTCCTACGTATTTTTCTTAAAAGCTGAAATAGATCCAAAGGAAATTTTTATGGATGGGAGTGGAAGACAAATAGAGAATATCTTTAGTTAGATGGGAAAAAGTGTGTCTCCCAAAATCTCATGGTGGACTTAATATAAGATCCATCAGGAAAATGAAAAAATCCCTCCTCTCAAAAGTTAGTTGGAATCTAATTCACAACAATAATGAGTGGGGTGAAATAATGTATTCCAAATACATGCATAACATTGATGATTCTAACTTTCTTCAATAGGCGGGATTCCCCTAAGAGTCTGTGATATGGAATAAAATGCTAAAAAGTAGAAGTCTTCTCAAACAGGGAATTAGGTGGAAGCTTGGAAATGGCCAGTAGATTAAATTTTGGGAGGATAATTGGTTAAGGGACAAGCCTCTCATCTCCCAAGGAAACTATGGATAAATTATAGATCTGACTACTCAATTCTTTGGTGATAGGGTTAGTGATTATATGGAAAATAACAATGGGATAAGGAGCTAGAAAAACCTTTTGGATTGCCGTGTGCACAGGCCTGAGCTTATCCTAAGAATTCAAGAGATCCAAAAATGTGTTTAGGAGATCAAAATATTGCTCTTCCCTCAGGAGGATGAACAATACTGGTGGCTGGATAAGAATGGATCATTCTTTGTCAAATCTGCCTATCATCTGCTTACACCTGAAGCTCAAAATAAGGAGGTATGGAAAAAGGTTTGGAATCATAAACTCATTCCAAAGATTAACTTGTTTTGGTGGGCTGCTACCCATAACAAAATCCTTACTCAGGACAACCTTCAAAAGAGGGGGTTTACTTTGGTCAATAGATGTTTTCTATGTGGTTCTAGAGAGGAATCAGTTTCACACCTATTCATACACTGTGAGTTTACCTGAGATTTATGGGGCACAATACTTAACAGCTTTGGCATTGAATGGGTTTGCAATTCTGACCTTAAAGAAGTAATTCTTAGCTAGAACTCAACCTTCACACATCCCTGGATTAAATAATTATGGAAGCAAGCTCTACCATGCTTGAGTTGGACTTTATGGAAAGAGCAAAATCACAGAATTTTTAGGGACACTGCTAGAAATGCTGCTCAAGTGTTTAACTCCTTTGCCAAGAACATCTTGGAAAGTGTTACAATAGCTCATATTAGTGTTGTGGAGAAACCCCTATCTCAATTTGAAAGTCAAATTGCTGCTAAATAGAAGGTTTTAAACCTTACCCCTAGACATGATAATTCCAAAATTCTTCAGAGACTTCATATTAAATGGATACCACCTAAACCCAATTGGATGAAACTCAATTTTGATGGGGCATCCAAGTTAAGTGGTAAAGTAATTGGAGGAATAATAAGAAATGAAAAAGGAGGGATGTCTACTGTCTATGCTGGTGGCATTGGTTGCCAGAGTAATAACTATGCTGAAGCTATGGCCTTACTTTGGGGATTAAAGTTAGCTATATCCCTAGGAATTAGAAATTTGAATATTCAAGGAGATTCTAATTTAGTCATAGATGCCATTAATAAAGCATCTAACATTAGTATCCATCTAAAAGACATCATTATGAACATCTAGTTTATTTTACAAAAGTTTTCTGAAGTTGAGATTACCCACACCTACAGAGAAGGTAACAGGGTTTTTGTTGCTTGTGCTAACCTTGGTCAGCAATTCTCAGGATGGAGGGTATGGAGACAAGGGGCTAATATACCCCCAAACATTAGAGAGATCATTTAGAAGGAGATGATGGAGCATGAATGATGCACATTGATGATGAAGATAACTTTCGAAGGCAGTCCATGTGGAGAAGGCCATTGCGGATCATGGAAAATGATAACCTTCGTACTTCCTTGATTGTCATGATTAATTCCTTATATTATGAGGTGGAGGTGCAAGAGTCACATCATGAAAACCAAGGGGGAATTATTTTCATGCATGAGAGTAGACGTCACCATAGTGGGCCATTTTGTAAAAATGAGCCTTCACATCTGCATTTAGTGCAAAAAAAACTGAGGGCTTGTTACTTGTTCGAAGCTTAAGGTGGTAATTGGGAATTTCATCAGCTAGGTCTATAATTACAGAATGGGGGGAGATCGTATTCATACTAAACCAGTCTCTTACTTTGAATTTAAGGACAACTCATTAGTCTAGCATTACTGTAAAGGAGGTATCAGCTCGTACTTGGAAAGGCTGAATGGTTATGATGAGAATTTGTCTTAGTAGTTCACAAGATCTTGGTTGAATAGGGGGTCACTGTGGGGGGTATTAGCTTTGAAATCTATAAAAAGGTGATTTCAATGGCCATGGGAATGACTATGTAGGGTTTAAAGCTCCAAAGGAAAACCAAAATCATGGATTTGGCTAGTCACAAACTATTTTTGGGTGAAGGAAAAGAACTCGTCCCATATCAAGGAGGGTTCGAGTGCGTCAAACTACCAGAGCCATGGGATAGTGCCTATTTCATTCTTATGAAATACTTCACTCTCGAGGGGTGATATACCAAGTTTTATAACTATCACCTTCCTTTGTTAAATAATTTTAGATGTAATGTTATTACCAACTTTCCTTTCTACCTATTGTCCTCATTGGAACACTCTATCCTAAGGGTGAGAGCCAAAATGGCCAAGAAGCTGGACTTAAAACCTATTCCCCTACACCAGGGGATTATTTTTTGTCTATATAATTTCCACCATTCCCTTGAGCCAAACATGAATATCAGAGGTATCAATGAAGACATTCCCTCAAACCCAGTTGCTGGCGATGTAATTGATGAATCTTGGGTTTCCCCTGCTCTTACCAAGACTAATGATGCCCCTCTCTCCACCCTTATTATGACCCCTACTAATACTCTGAGCTCCCTTGTGAGAAAAAAGGGAAGAAAGAGGAAGGTTGATGGAGAAAAAGGAAATTTTAAAGAGACTAAGGAAGGGATCCACAAAAATCTAGATGGGGCCATGGAGGGCCAATGTAGCAAACCCCACAGGCCCTCCAAAATCAGTAAGGATGGTTTCCATTCGAGAGTGCATAGGTTGGGGTGGATCGCTGGAAAACCAACCCCAAAGATAAGGTTGATTGAGTATTTTGAAAGTGCTTCTAATGACAAAAACCAAGATGAAGAGTATGAAGAGCCAAAAATTCAAGAAATTTTGGAGGACACTTATGGGAAATAGGCTTCTCGAGTTTTTGAGGTCACTGAAGAGCAGGGTCTTGATTCTAGGGGAACTACTGATAATAAGGAGAAGATGCATGTAGAAGAAGCTGGTGAGGGTTTGGAGAATGAGAATGATTGGAAAACAAAAATTGGGGCCTTTAAGGACTGCATTCAAAAGCAGGAAAAGGTCTTTGCCAAAGGCCTTTGAAATAACATTCTGCTGAATATGACTATGTTGGAAGCGGTGGGTAATCTAGGGAATGCCGATAATGCAGACAATGAGAATCTTAAGGATCTTGTTAATTCTATAGTTATGTAGTTTCCTCCTTTCTGAATCTAGTCTTTCCAGTGTTTTATTTTGCTTCTGACTTTGTTTCTCGGCTGTGCCATTGGTTCGGTGCTGGCATCTTTTGTTTGCCAGCCTTCTTATCTTTTTTGACTTTTTAGGGTTTGGCCCCTAGTTTGCCACCTTAATTAATCAAAAACATGGTAAGTAGACTAGAAGAAGTTTCAAATATAAGGATTACTCTAATACCATGCCCTTGGAATTAATACACACCAATCTCTATGGGCCTATAAGAATTTAAAGCATTCAAGAAGATAGATACTTCATATTACTCATACATGACTACATAAGAATGACTTGGGTAGCATTTTTGAGAGAAAAGTTAGGAGCTCTTGACAAGTTCAAGGAATTAAAGGCTCTTTTTGAGAATGAGAAGAATGGGAAAATAAAGTTTCTAAGATACGATAGAGGAGGTGAGTTTTGGTCCAATGAGTTTGATTACTTCTATGAGTTTCATGGAATAAGGAGTGAATTCTTAGTAGCTATGACACCTCAACAGAATGGAATAGTAGAAAGAAATAATAAGACAATTCAAGATATGGATAGAATTATGATAAATGAGTCTATATTATCTGATGGATATTGGAGAGAGGTATTAAGCACTATATTATACATTTTGTATAGAGGATAGATAAGGACTAATGGCAACAAGAATCTTTATGAACTATAGAAAGGTAGACTTGCTAATGTTGAACACTTTAGAGTGTTTGGGAGTAAATGTTTTATCAAAAGGAATGATGAATATTTAGGAAAGTTGGATTCTAGATCTGATGAAGGTATATTCTTAAGATAATCATCAATGAGCTCAACCTATAGATATTGTAATAATAGGTTACAAAAGATAGTGGAAAGCACTAATGTGAAGATTGATGAGACAAAGAAATAACACTCACAGTCAAAAAACACTTTAGATAATCTAGAATTAAAGAATGAATAATAAATTATAGATGTGGATGAATAATAATAAGAAGTTGAGTAAAGACATGAATCAAAAGGACCCTCAAGATAGATTCAAAGATATTATCTCGAGTCTCAAATCATCGGCAACAAGAATGTAGGTATGAAAATAAGGAAGAGATTGGTAATTAATCTAAATCATGATAATGTTGATATATTATCTAATATTTAACCTAATAATATTATAGATTCAAGAAAAGATAAATTTTAGATAAGTGTTATTAATGAGGATTTAGACCAAATAAAGAAGAATGAGAATAGGGAACTAGTTGTTAGGCCTAAATACAAGAATGCCATTGTGACAAAATGGGTGTTTAGAAACAAGTTGAATGAAGATGGAGAATTCACTAAGAACAAGGATAGATTGGTATTCAAGGGATATGCACAAGTTGAAGGGATAGAATTTGAGGAGACCTTTGCACTTTTAGCAAGATTAGAGGCTATCAAATTGTTTCTAGCATATGCAAGATTCAAAAGGTTCAAGGTATACCATATGGATGTCAAATCTACTTATTATGGGCTCAAATTTCACCCTAGTTGAAAGTAGAAGTATTCAAGTCTTACTCTCAAACCTATCCCAACATGGGAATGACCCTAGGATGGGGGTTACCTATAATGAGGTCATACCTCTAGGATTTTAATGAGGCTATCTCTTTAGATACATCACTTAGCTTGTTCTCAATAAAACCCACACATTATTGAAGTGAAAATGGAAAGAAATTCTAGAATGGAAATTTATACTAAATGCAGTGATACACCAAATATTCAATGACCCACTTTCATCTCAGACACTTCTATTACTACTAATGAATTCAAACATGATAAGGAATAGTTAGATTCTATGACAAGGTTTTAAGTATGAGTATTTCATATGAAGGCTAAAAAGAGACATGTTACTTGAAGGATGAAAAGGGGGAGGTCTACATAAGACACTATCAACTTACAACACTTCAAGAGGAATGTCACTAGCTAACACTTCATATGACCTGCAAGAAACTAATAGAATTGAAGTAAGGTACATGAAGAACATACATATGATGAATAGAAACATACACTATACACATCAAAATTTAATAAATCACACTTAGCATTTAATTAGAATCTAAAAATTATCTTTTATTAATTCAAGAGAGTGTTACAAAGTGATTTTGGCATAGCTTGACCATATCCAGCCAAGGGGTCCAAATCAAGAGCTCAAGGCTAATATTTATAAGAAGAAAAAGGGAGAAAGAGAAAAAATGGTGCGAAAGGGATCATTAATAAGATCCATCCTATTCATAACAACCATCCCCCAATCCTCCTCGAGCATGCTCTTACATAATATCACTTTATCCTTTTCTAGATTAATGGAGGATAAGAAATCAAGATAAATTGTAGGAGTCCATTATTTCTATTGAATGAATCTTTCTGAGTTATTTCATACAATATCCTTCCTTAAAAGTTGAGGTCTTCATATTTAGGGTCATGCTCATGTTTGCTTTTAACAGCTATCTATATGGTTTTGGATGCTCCTTCATTAATTACATCTATCTACCTCTACTTTGAAATGTGCACCTAAGCTTACTATAGATTAGAAACCAATTTAAAATATTGGTTTTCCTATAGTTAATACATCACTTAGACGTATCTATATCATATGATTAGCTAGTAGCCTACCCTGATCTATGTCAAGTCATAAAAGGACCTATTCTATCTCTGTAGAGTCTTAATGGAAACATTTGATCTCAAAAAAACTACTCATAGCTTAAACTAAAATATGTTTAAGCTCAACTCCATCATGCTTTCTTGCCTTGGTTGAAAAATAACCTTTCAACCTCCATCTAAATCCTTTGGGTTTGCCTTCATTTGATTGGTCATTGAGAACTAGCTCATATTGTTGATCCTATGAATCATCTCACTCCATTAGATCTACCTGAGGAAAATGAATGTGATCTATCAATTTCATACCTAGATTCATGTGCTTCTACCACTTATCAATCATGCCTTTACACTCAAGGATCACTAACTCTTTGACTTGCTCACGTATCATTGATCTTGAATCTATGGTTGAATGTGCACCATTGATCTGACCTGGGCCCATTATCTTATCTTTACCCACTCACCATTAGACTTGATCTAGGCACCCAAGATTTGGACACTTATCAAGCTTGCACTTAGTCGGGGACCCTTTTGATTATTTTTAAATGCCAACAGCTATTTTGTGAAGCTTAAATTTGACGTCTATGTGAATGTCCAAGGATTTTTTTAAAATCCAAATGGCTAATTTTTAAGGTCCAAACTTGACATTCACACACCTATCTGGATAAAAAATTCCATGGGATATTTGTTTTAGACCTTTTGCTTAATAATTCCTTCAAGATTTTTGTGGAGCACTTTTCCCAAAAGAATTCATTTGCGTCATCCTTACCTTAAATAATTCTTATGGATGAAATGTCTAGGCATATTCATGTCTTTTGAATCTCTATCTTTAGAAAATTACCCTTCATAAACCTTAAAAAGTGCCATTCAAAACTTTGACTTGGTCCACCTCACTATATAAAGATCCTTCAAATAAAATGTAGAGGACACTTGCCTAAGAAAATGACACTTTAGACTTTTGAAAAGTGCACTTTTTGAATTAAAATTACCCTTCAAAAACCTTGAAGTGGATGTTTCCCCGAGAGATATATCCTTTGGAATTTTTGCATTGAACCATTTCCCTGAGAAAAGTACCCTTTAAATAAATTATTTGGGACACTACCTAAAAAAGTTCCCCTCAAGATTTCTATTTTAGACTAACTGCTTCAAAATATATCCTTTAGGACTTTTGTTAACGACCCTTTTCAAATAATGACCTTTCGGGGAAGTTATTTTGAACAAAATATCCAAAATAATTCCTAAGACTTACACAGAAAGTCTAAAACACAACTCCTATAAGAATTCTAAAATTTAGCCAAATAAAGTGGGATAAAACTCCTAAAAACCTTGTACATTTGTTATGGGCTTTGTGAAGAATACTTCCTTCGAAGGAATTTTTAACAACACACTTGGCTAAAAGTTAAAAAAGTGATGTAATATAGACTTCTTTTTTGAACCTATTTTTGTAGTTGTTCATCACTATGAAAACTTGCCTTGATCTTTTCACTTGTAACATTGAGCCTAATTCAAAGCCACCTAATCCATTCATTAACTAGGACCTTGTTCATCTATTCAAATTAGGTATAAGCTTTGTATGTGGGCCAAAAATGGCCAATAATTCTAGCAACTCATAGGGAAGTATGCCTGCTATGCTTGGATAACCTAGACCATGTACCATTCTTGTTCTAACCTCTTGAAATAAAGCAAATACCAAAAGGAGAAAAAAATAATAGAAGGGTAACCTAAACTACCAAAATAGGGACCACTAACCTACATAACAACAAGGAAAGGAACCAAAACAACCTACAAGCTTATGCAAAGCACTTATTTGGAAGAGAAAACTAACTACTACAAAACTAACCTATATTGACTTCATTCCCCCAAGATCAAATGGGAATTTATTCGATGCAGCATAGATATTTAAAACATGATTGTTTCTCCTTGATGGTATCTTGTTTCATATGGGAGAAAATGGATGATCATTTCTTCTTGATGATGTAATTGGGCCTCCTATCTCCATTTTTAATCATAGGGATTGAATATATGGATCCAAAACCCAATCATCTTCCTCCCAAACTATTTTTTCTTACATAAAAAATTCTCTCTCTACCTCATTAGTCAAGGGATATAATTGACTCTACTCTTTAGACTTCAAGTGGCCAACTATCATAGCATCCTTGATGATCTCTTTTTATTCAAGCTTTATTTGATGTAGTGGTGAGGTATCTAGGTTTAGGTAGAAGTCTTCTAAGTCTTCCCAAAATGACATCTCATTTTGGTCAATGCTCAAACCACAATACCTTTTTTTACTTCTATCATCTACTTGCAAGACATTAGGCTAATTACCCACCTCTTTTTCTTGGGTAAGGTCATCACAAGGCTCTTGGTCAACTGAGGTTTTCTCATCTTCTTCATCATTGGAAGGTGAAAACTCATCAATCCACTCAAGTAGAATCTCATATTGAATTGGATTATATAAACTTGTACTACTCTCCTTATTCGAGACATTAGTATACTTTTCAATCTCATTACTCAACTCTGCCACACTAAGTTTCTCAATCTCACCCAGCAATTCTAGACATAAGTTTTGCCATTGGTATTCCAATGGATTCTTGAATTCAATATCAATGGCATTATTATAAATGCTACTAACCAAATAATCTCCTAAGAAAATATTAGCTTATGTTGCACTTGCTTCAAATGCATCATTAAAGCATTGAAGCTACCCTTTATCACTCAATTTTTGCTCATGCTTACATTCTAATATATTATAATGCATATGGGGTTTAATCTAAATGTATTCTTCATAGAAACTATAAGTGTCCTCTCTAAGGTATTCTTGATACTCAACTATAACTACATCATTTTCAATCTCTTGAATGATAGACCCTTCCTCTATCAACTTAGATAATTTTTCCACCATGCTAGAATGGTCTAATTTAGACTTTGGTGTACTTGATTGCTCTTAAAGAGAGGAGTGGGTGGGTGGGTAGTAGATAACATCAAGTTGCTTGATACTAAAAAGGGTATTTATCTAACTAGGGATATTTAATGCTCTTTTGGGAATCTCTTGGGATTGAAAAGAGATGTGAAAAGGGAGAATAGGTATTTGAGTAACAAAAAATGAAGGATCAATAAAAAAATTTAAAACTTTTCCTTATTTCTTATCCTCCTTGTCAAGTGTGAGCATGATGAAATAAGTATCTATGTCCCATGAAGGCTTCCATGTGGGCATCACCTCAAGTTCTTTGGTAGGCATAGGATCTTGAGCACAGTTATATTAGTTTGGAGAATGAAGGAGAAGGCAATCTACCTTTTGGGAGGTTTGAGGAAGAGGTTGAATATGGAGCTTATAGAGTATCTTAGACTTGATTTTCACCTCCACACTATGTTCAAGCTATTGTCCCCTAAAAATATCACTCTTTTTGCGAATAATCTATGAACTATTTTGGTTCAACAGACCAAAATCCTCTCTCCCCTTTTCAAAATATTGTTATGAGCCTTTAAATCCTTCATTTTTCAATATTTTTTAGAAAACTACGAACTCTGTAGGCTTGAATCTATGGACTCTGTAGGCTTGAATCTACAAACTCTATAGGCTTGAAACTATGGACTCCACAGGCTCATTTCTATGGACTCTATAGGCTTGAATCTATGGACTCTGTAGGTAGGCTCAAATTTATAGACTCTTTCAAGGTTAAAGAAAACTACGAACTTGGTTTCTATGGACTCTATAGGTAGGTTCATTTCTACGGACTCAAATTCTACGGACTCTGCAGGAAAGAAACGGGTTTAACACTTAGCCATTTTTTCAATCGAGAAGTTCAAAGGGGTGTTCCAAGAGCCTGAAGGACAAGTGCCCTTGTGGAGGGCATGTAGGAGCCAAAATGGACCCTTGTAACTTTTTTGAAAGGCAACCTTGGAGGTCAGACAGCTCTTGTGGAGGGTAGGTGGGGAGCAGGTGGACCGTTTCAAAGGCTGAGCAAGCAAAGGAATTCCTTTAGAAGGAAATCCCATGCAAAGTTGTTAAGGATGTTTCCGTTGGACAAAAAGTTTGAAGGAATTCTTTCAAACTTTTTTCTAAAGGAATTAACCTGATGGAAAGCAGAAGCAAGCGGGAAGAAATAACTAAGGAAATGAACATTTCCTTTAAACAAAATGTCTGAAGGAATTCGTTTAGAATTTTGTCTGAAGGAAAAGCTTGAATAAAATCCCATTGAAGGAATTATCAAGGAAAGTGATGGGCCTTCAGACGTCAAATTTAAACACTATGAACTAGTTGTTGGGATTTAAACATCTGGTGACGTCCCCATAGCCGTCAAATTTAGGGTAATAAACTAGCCATTGGTTTCCTAACAACGATGGGCCCGAAGATGTCAAATTCATGGAAATGAAATAGCCATTGATCTTTGAAGGCTTGAGCATGAGCTTGAATGCATTTAAATGTCAAAATGCCAAACGGAAGAACCACTGATGGAAGAGTTGAAAGAGCTGGTAAAGCCAAGAAAATAGCCTTGAGGGCTCAGTTTCCAGGAAAAGACAAAACAAAGAAGAGACAAAGAGGGAAATATCTACATAGAAATTATTCCGATAGCTAGAACAGTTTGTAGAATAGATTTTCAAGCTTGTAAACATTGAAGGCATGGCCGATTAGTCTCCTTTAGAGTAAAGACACAATGGATAGCTGTGTAGATGTCAGAGGGGACAGACTAGATGATCTAGACCTAGGAAAAGACATTCAAGATGAATCAACATGCCATAGTTATGGTAATGCACTATTTCTAGCATGGTCCCTCTAGATAGAACTAAAGGCACATTGAAGGCATTCAATTTAGCATGGGCCTTTCTCATGAAAATAAGCATCCAAGTCTTTCTTGGAGCACTATGTATTATAAACTCTTTTATTGTTACAAGGGAGATCTTCCCATTACCAGAAGCAAAACTCTGCCCAAATTGAAAGGCATCACTGAGACTTTGAGCTCAAATTGTTGTTCATATTATTTTATCTAAATGAGAAAGCAAGTTACTTGTAGACTTTATGTTGTTATAGCTTGTGCCATTTTAGGAGATTGTTCTTATGTCTGTCTTCTAAATGCATTCTTGTTTATTTAATCTAACAAGTAGAGCTAGTGGAAGTGATAAGAAAGGTGTCCTGAAGCCAACTAATTTTAGACTTTGTGCTATCATGGTTGTCTTCAGTGTGTGTTTATTTTTTGTTTCTATGTAAAGGACCTTGGGATGACTTTGTGCCCCCATTGTTCTTCGTATTTCACTCTTGGGCAGTCGAGGTGGAGACTTTGCGCTACATCTCAGGCTGTTGGTTACTCTGGACCTTTGGTTACTAGTTACTTACCAAAAAGATTCCTATTGTTTATAAGAATAAGCACTTTTGAAAGAAGAGAAGTGCCTTCTATCATTTCATCAATATTTCTACTATCCAAGAAGGGATCTGGCTCTTAGCTGAATGTTACTTATGAAAGAAGAGAAGTACCTTCATCAATCACCCAAGATTTCTCCTTTGATCTATGAGCATCATCTCTAAAAAAAGAGAGGTGGATGGTGATACCCTACCCCTATGTATTATTTTCTACTTATATATATATATATAGTGCCTTTATACCTATAGGAAACCTCCCCTTGATGAGAGGAGAGATTTGTCACCTTTGGATGTGGTAAACATACAACTCTAGCCGACCAATCTCCCTATGCTATGGTTGAAGAGACTTATTTTGCTCACTAGTTAGCTGGTTGACAAAATATTCACCCAACAGTTTTTACTGGTTACTCTGTTATTAGTTGTCACTACCAAAAAGATTTTTGTTGTTTGCAAGAACAAGCACTTCTGAAAGAAGAGAAGTGCCTTCTATCATTTCATCAAGATTTCTACTATCCAGGAAGGGATTTGGCTCTTGGCTGAATGTTACTTCTGAAAAAAGAGAAGTACCTTCACCAATCACCCAAGATTTCTCCTTTGATATGTGAGCATCATCTCTAAAAAAAGAGAGATGGATCGTGATAACTTACCCTTATGTATTATTTTCTACTTATATATATAGTATATTGTGCCTTTATACCTATAGGGAACCTCCCTTTGATGAGAGGAGAGATTTGTGACCTTTGGATGTGGTAAACTTGTAACTCTGGCCAACCAATCTCCCTATGCTATGGTTGAAGAGACCTATTTTTCTCACCAGTTAGTTGGTTGACAAAATATTCACCCAATAGTTTTTGGTGACTCTGCTGGGGATGAATGTGTAGTCTGAAGCCTCATGTTTTAGATTGAATTAGTCCCTACCCTTATCCATTATAGACTCTAGCAACTCCATTCTATGTCTTACCCACTATCATTATAGCCTTACCATCTTTCTCCATCCCCATTATATTATCTAGTTTTCAAAACTAGAGCCACTGAGAAGAGAGCATAGTTTGAAGTCTCAAGCTTTAAGTTGAAGTAGATCCTGCTCTTTTCCATTTTTTATTCTACAATATGGAAACTCCACGCTATACAAGAAGCTAGAGAGCCCAGAAAAAGCATCCATTTCTACTATTAGCAGAGCTTTGTCAATACATGCTCCACCCAAATTTGTTATCCCACTTTTTGATACTCAAATCATGGTAGTTCGAGGCCCTTGGGGTAACTATTTTGGTCTACTAAATTTGATTCCACCCCTGCATGAACTTCCATGTAGATCAAAAAAGAACTTTCCCAAATTCTTTGGTGATGGGAGAGTTTACCCTGATGAACACATTGTAGCCTTAAACATAGCCTGTGATGTGATAGGGGTAGAATTTGAGGACATGGCAGTCAGGCTCTTCATGGAAACACTACAAGGTGTTGCTGCAGACTAGTTCTACCATCTGCAAGCTAGATCAGTAACTGACTGGGACACACTTAAAGCTAAGTTTGAAGCAAGGTTCAAGCTTGTAAAAGATGCACATGCCTTAGTAGCCCAGCTCACATAGATGAAGAAGGAGCCCCATGAGCCTATGAGGGATTTCATTGCCATGTTTGATAAGCTGAGGAACAGAATTCATGTAATTGCTTAGCCAACACCCAAAAACCTCAAATGCTTCTTCATCAACTCATAGCTACTTGAAGTGAATTTTTTGCTGAGATGAGCTAGAAACATATACCTTGTTTCTACTTAGGACTTGGCTACTGAGGTAGAAGATGACCTTATCTTGTCAAGAAAGATAAGGAGAGACCCAAACAGAGCTAAATCTTCTTCATCTTCTGAGAATTCATCTATAACCACCACTTATCAAATGGTGCAAAAGCTGGAAAATGAATTGCTAGCCTTGAAAAGGCAAATGGCCCAAGGTATGTCTACTCCTAATTGAGATATGCCAAGGAGGACATTTTAGAATTAGCCATATCAAGGCAATGCTGCCAGGAATCAAGGGTAGCCAAATCATCTTCCTCTCCCACAGAGGAACCTTACCCTTGAAGTGCCTCCAACCAACTTAGCAGTTGGATATATAGAAACTAAACATGATTTCTCTTTCCAACCTAAGTTTGATCAAGAAAATGATGCTGATATCTTCATGGAGGGTCAAGAAGAGTCAGCTGGCAACTCCCACATTGGTTTCTTGAATTACCAAGATGAACCCAAAAGTAAAGGTGAAGCAGTCAAGGGATCATATGCTATTTTCATGCAGTCTAAGAACTAATTAGCCCAATAAGATGATAAAGAAAAGATAGAGGAGCGACCTCAACAAATAATTTGAATTACTAAATGTGGGACCACTCTGCCTTTCTAGCCAAAGGACCCGATGATTGCTAAGAAGGTAAGTACATCAAATATCCCTACACCTTCTACTTCAAATTTGTAGATCAGTCCTCCCCCCTAAAAATAAAAAGGATAAACTCCCATCCTCTCTTCATAGTCCATTTCAGTCATTTGACATAATTAACCATGTCAAGAAAACCAAAATTCAAATGACTGAATTTGAATTCCTACAAGCCAACCCTGAGTAGTTGGACGGGTTGGTAGAGTGTGTGAAGAATACATCCATCCCTATAGGACAAGAGATTAGAAAGGTAACTCATGATCCCCCAAGGAACATGCCCATCCTAGTCACTCAGACATTAGCACCTAAAGCTCAGATTCTATTTGAGTCTTCAAGCAAGGGTAATTATTTTTTATCCATAGAGGATGTTCATGTTTCTACAGATGAAAGTCCTATAGCTGGCAATCCAGGAATTGATCCAAACAATACATCAGAAGAATTGGTAGGGCACAATACAAATGAAGAAGGATCTTCCATCTCTAATGAAGAGAAATCTAATAAAAGATCAACTTTTGATGATGCTTGGATCCTGGAATCCAATGGCAGCAATTCTTCTACCAATGCTAGAGCTGAGACTGTGTTGATATCTCCTCGAGGAGATAATTTTTCTTCATGCAATTTGCAGTTCAACAAAACCAACAACATAGCTGAATGTGAATCTTTGTTACTCAGATTAAAGGTCGCTTAAGACTAGGATGTCAAACTCCTTCACACCAAAGGAGATGATGAACTGGTGGTTTGTCAGGTGTTTGAGGGGGACAATCAAAGCATGTGCTAGACTAAACTAGTAGAATAGTAAGCTATGGTGGTGGACCATACTACTGTACTCTAAAGTCAGCAAAATGAAATCTTTACCAAGAAATCAAGGAGTTATGGTTTTTAGATTGAAGACCACATCTCGCCATGGGGTAAGAAGAGAGAACAAAAAGGAGTACACAAAAAATGTGATTCCTGGTGGAGAGTTCCATTTGCCCATCACTGATTCTAGGGAGAAAATGGTTTCTTACTAAATTTTTAGGATGGAATGCCATTTTCATTATCTCACAGTGAGTGGCATCTGAAGCACATCAAATCTTGAGGCATCAGATAAGATCATCTGTACATATGTATATTTGTATAGTCTTTAGTTCTATTTTGTGCTTTTTATTTTCATTTTTGGCACCTTTATTTTTTGGGTAGCATGACTCCTTAGCCCAATGGCACACTTCAAAGCACTGGAGATTCTAGTTTCTACTTCCCTCAACTGTTCCAAGTCTTCAACTAAGGGAAGTTCAACAATTGGAGCCAGCTGTTGTCCCCCAATAATATCACTCTTTTTGGGAACAACCTATGAACTATTTTGCTTCAACAGACCAAAATCCTCTCTCCCCTTTTCAAAAAATTGTGATGAGCCTTCAAATCCTTCATTTTTCAAGTTTTTTTAGAAAACTATGAACTTTTCAAGCTTGAATTTATGGACTCTATAGGCTTGAATCTATGAACTTTTTAGGCTTGAAACTACAGACTTTGTAGGCTCATTTCTATGGACTCCATAGGCTTGAATCTACGGACTCTGCAGGCTGGCTCAAATCTATGGACTCTTTCAAGGTTAGAGAAAAATATGGACTTAGTTTCTACAGACTCTACAAGTAGGTTCATTTTTATGAACTCAAATTATATGGACTCTATAGGAAAGAAATGGGTTCAACACTTAGCCATTTTTTCAATCAAGAAGTTCAAAGGGGTCTTCCAAGAGCTCGAAGGACAAGTGCCCTTATGGAGGGCACGTAGGAGCCAAAATGGACCCTTGAAACTTTTCTAAAAGGCAACCTTGGAGGTTAGACAACCCTTGTGAAGGGTAGGTGGGGAGTAGGTGGACCATTTCAAAGGCCGAGCAAGCAAAGGAATTCCTTCAAAAGGAAATCCCATGCAAAGCTATTAAGGATGTTTCCCTTAGACAAAAAGTCTGAAGGAATTCCTTCAGACTTTTTTATGAAGGAATTAATCTAATGAAAAGCAGAAGCAAGCGGGAAGAAACAACTAAGGAAATGAACATTTCCTTCAAACAAAATGTCTGAAGGAATTTCTTTAGACTTTTGTTCGAAGGAAAAGCTTGAAGAAAAGCCTGTTGAAGGAATTGTCAAGGAAAGAGCTGACAAAGCTAAGAATATAGCCTCAAGGGCTCAATTTTTAGGAAAATACAAAACAAAAAAGAGACAAAGAGGGAAATATCTACATAGAAGTTATTTTGGTAGCTGGAACGGTCTATAGAATAGATTTTCAAGCTTGTAAACATTGAAGGCATAGCCTGTTAGTCTCCTTTGGAGTAAAGACAAAATGGATAGCTACGTAGACATTAGAGGGGATAGACCAGATGATCCAAACCTAGGAAAAGACATTCAAGATGAATCAACATGCCATAGTTATGGAAATGCACTATTTCCAGCATGGTCCCTCCAAATAGAATTGAAGGTACATTAAAGGCATTCAATTCAGCATGGGCCTTTCTCATGAAAACAAGTACCCAAGTCTTTCTTGGAGCACTATATATTGTAAATTCTTTTATTGTTACAAGGGAGATCTTCCTATTACCAGAAGCAAAACTCTACCCAAATTGAAAGGCATCACTAAGACTTTGAGCTCATATTGTTGTTCATATTTCTTTGCTTGAATCAAAAAGCAAGTTACTTTCAGACTTTGTTCTGTTATATCTTGTATCATTCTAGGAGATTTTTCTTATGCCTATTTCCTAAATGTATTCTTGTTTAGGTAATCTAACAAGCAGAGCTAGTGGAAGTGATAAGGAAGGTGTCCTAAAGCTAGCTACTTTTAGACTTTGTGCTATCATAGTTGTCTTTAGTGTGTGTTTATTTTCTATTTCTATGTAAAGGACCTTGGGATAATTTGTGCCCCCATTGTTCTTCATATCTCACTCTTGGGTAGTCAAGGTGAAGACTTTGTGCTACATCTTAGATTGTTGGTTACTTTGTTATTAGTTACTTGTCACTACCAAAAATATTCCTATTGTTTGCAAGAACAAGCACTTTTAAAAGAAGAGAAGTGCCTTCTATCCTTTCATCAAGATTTCTACTATCCAGGAAGGGATCTGGCTCTTGGCTATATGTTACTTCTGAAAGAAGAGAAGTACCTTCACCAATCACCCAATATTTGTCCTTTGATCTGTGAGCATCATCTCTAAAAAAAGAGAGATGGATGGTGATACCCTACCCCTATGTATTATTTTCTACTTATATATATATATATTATATAACACCTTTATACCTATATGTAACCTCCCCTTGATGAGAGGAGAGATTTGTCACCTTTGGATGTGGTAAACCTGCAACTCTGGCTAACCAATCTATTTATGCTGTGGTTGAAGAGACCTATTTTGCTCACCAGTTAGCTAGTTGACAAAATATTCACCCAACACAAGCTTGCACACTATATGAGATAAGTCTTTGAAAAATTACCCTTCAACCTTAGTCATGAAGTCACTATCCAAAAATAAGGCATGATGAGGTAACAAATCTATTTCCATAGGGTCTTTTACAACTAAAATATTGGGGGTAGGCATGAAAAGTAAGTTGTAAGCTTCTAAAAACACCAAATACTTTTATGGGAGAACCATTCCATTGTAAAACAATGCCAGGTATAGGTTCATACCTCATATTTAAAGTATCTGTTATTAATTTAGGGATATTAGAGAGACTTGCCTTGTCATTAAGTGAACAATTATGGACCAAAAAATCTTGTATGACCAAGGAGGCAAGAAAGTGAGATGGGGTAACCAATTTAGCTAACTGTGGCTCATTTTTAGGAGTATTTTGGTGAGGGATAAGAGTTTGGCATTCTCCCCTTTTTTTTGTCTAAGGCTCTCTTACAACCCATTTCTTTATTTTTTGAGTCTCTTAAATTCTAAATGTAGGTAGTCATTGTTTGGTGTAGGTGGATTCCAAGGGGTAGGAGTTTTATAATAGGCCTAGTCATGAGGATGAGGAGGTTTCCATGGAGGTGGAGGGGGTTGATGGGTGTTGTCAATACCCTTTATTTAATAATGTCAATCCAGGACTGGTGTCTGAAGGTTGTATGCAAATATAGAAAGAGATCTTTGGCAAATAGTTCCTTCTATCACACTTCACACTTGTAAGAACCAAAAATCACACTTATTGGAATTAAGAATCACCCTTGCAAAAATCAAAACACACTTATAGAAATTAAATCACTCTTACAAAAATTAAATCACACTTGCAGTGTTGAGTATGGATCCCTTTGGGGCTATCACATGACCATATGAATAATTTTTTGGGGCCTTGACAGGTCTAAGGATGTGGGGAGTGCAATTTTTCTTACACTTTTTGTGGAACCTTTCTCCACATGTGAGTGGAATATTCCTTATATTTTCTAATTTCTATGTTTGCATATTTTGTGGAGTTAATTGTTAGATGCCTTTTCCCATGTTAACTTCCTTGATATTAGGGAGCTAGTTATTTTTTATAAAAGTGGATGCCTTTCTTATTGCAAGAAGTTAGTTATGATCACATGATGTTGGAAAATGTGCCCTTGAAAGGTGGAGACCCAATATTGTCATTTTCCTTCATGGATGAGCTTTTGGATGAGCTTACTTAGGTGGAGGAGGGTTGTCACATGTTAGATAATGCTTATCTTGGATAATCAATTACACATTTCTCATCTTTTTGTGGATTTTCCTTCATTTTATATATATGTAGGGTGTGGTGTGGCCTTTAGAGCTTGATGGTTTATTTGCAAGGTGTGGCTTTGAGGTTTAGAGTCAAAGTGTATATGTTTTTGTAAATTCTAGGTGTTTATTGTAGGGTGTGGTTTAACAACTTGTGAGATAAAACATTGTGCATGTGTAGGTGAAAATGCAACATTTTATGTAGTATTTTTATAGGAAATTTTTTATATCTCTATGAGAGTTCATTGTAGTCTTGTGTTTTGATTATAGTTTATATTGAGAACTTTCTTGGTGGATGTAACCCACATTGGGTAAACCACGTTAGATCTGTGTTATGTGTGATTGATTATTGTTCTCTTCATTTTATTCTTTCATAATATCTTTGATTTGAGGAATGTTTTCATGATGCATGATATTGCATAAGTTATATCTTATTTATGGTTATATTGAATCTAATTTAGAAGTTTTTTAATTCTTAACAACTAGTATCAGAGTCATTGATTGTGTGTTTTGTTGAAGTGGTAAATCACAAGAAGGCTATTAACTTGATTGGGAGCTATAGGAGAAGAAATTAGATTCAGGGTTGAGAAGTTTGATGGTAAGCATTTTGATTTGTGGAAAATACAGATGGAGGATTACCTATATTAGAAGCTACATCTCCCCTTGGAGGGGAAAGTAGAATAATCTGTAAGTATAAGTGATGTAGATTGGCCATTACTTGATAGGAAGGCATTAGGAACCATATAATTATGCCTTGAATCTTTTTTTGCATTTAATATTTTTGATGTGAAAACCATAAAAAGATCTCATGGATAAACTTGGAAAGTTATATGAGAAACCCTCTACGTCTAATAAAAATTTTCTTATGAAAATATTGTTTAACATGAAAATGTCTAAAAATGGTTCAATATCTAATCATCTAAATGATTTTAATATAGTTTTAAGTATGCTCACTTCAGTTGGAATTAATTTTTATGATGAATTTATAGCTTTGATAATCTTATGTTCTTTGCCTAATAGTTGGGATAGTTTGGTTATGGATGTGAGTAATGCAGTCCCTGCCAAGGAAAGTTTAAATTTTGAGGGTGTTGTAGGTGTGATATTTATCAAGGAGATGCAAAGAAAAATCACTAGTGAATAATCTTTAGGTAATGATTTATCCATTGATACTTGAGGGAGGCAGAAGGATAAGAGAAAAGGCAACTATAAAAAGGCAAAAGGTAGATCTATGTCCAGATCTAGATCAAAGATGATATGTTGGCATTATGGGAAGAGTGGACACTTAAAGAAGGATTTTTAGTCACTTTGAGATAAAAATTCCAATAAGGATGAAATGAATGAGGTAAATGTGACATCAGGTAAATCATGTCAGGATGCTTTAATTCTTTCTATGGATAGTTTTTTTGAGTCTTGAGTATTAGATTTAGGGGATTCTTTTCATGCCACCCCACATAGGCATTATTTTATTAATTATGTTCAAGAGAGTTTAGGACATGTTTATATTGGTGATGATGAACCATGTGAGATATTAGGGAAATGTTGTGTTCAGGTTAAGATGCTAAATAGGAAAACATGGGTCCTCAAGGATGTTAACACGTGCTTATGTTGAGACAAAATTTAGTTTTTGTGGGGTAAGTGGGTAGTGAAGGATGTTTAATATTGTTTACTATAGATTATTCAAAATTTACCAAAGGTAATCTTGTGAATTTGAGAGGTAAGAAAGTTAGTACTTTATATTTAACTAGTAGTGTTGATTTTATTGATTTAGGTTTTATAAATGGAGATGCAACTATGTGGCACTATAGGCTTGATCATATGAGCCATAAGGGCATGTAGATCTTAAAAGATAAGTTTCCTAAATTAAAAGATCTATATCTAGACTTCTATGAGAATTATGTGTACAAGAAATAGAAGTAGGTTAGGTTCTCAAAGGTTGGACCCACAAAGAAAGATCACAAGTTAGAGTTGGTACACTTAGATGTATGGGGACCAACTCAGGTATCTTATATTGGTGGATATAATTATTATATTACCTTTATTGATGATGCAACTAGGAAAGTTTGGGTTTATTGCATTAAACATAAATCTGATGTATTTGACACTTATAAGAAGTGGAAAGCCTTAGTTGAGAATGAAACAGGTCTCAAATTGAAATGTCTCAGATCAGATAATAGAGGTGAGTATTATAGTAATTATTTATTTGATTATTATTCTAACAATAGAATCCTTAGGCAAAGGATGGTTTTAAGAACTCCATAGCAGAATGGGGTATATGAAAGGATGAACAAAATAATAATAGAATGTGCTAGGAGCATGCGTTTACATGTAGGGTTGCCTTTACAGTTTTGGGTAGAAGCAATTAACATGGTAATATATCTGATTAATAGAGGACCTTCTGTGCCTTTGTAGGGAGGCATTTTTGAACAATCTTGGTCTGGTAATAATGTTGATTATTATTTTCTTAGAGTCTTTGGATGTGAGGCTTTTTTTCTCATTAATAAAGAGGATAGGACCAAGTTAGAGGCTAAATCAGAGAAATGCATATTTGTTGGCTATGATGAGGATGAATTTGGTTTATATTTATGGAGCATTAAAGATAAGAAAATATTTTGATATAGAGATGTAGTATTTAATAAAAAAGTCATGTATAAAGATTAGTTGTAGGAATAGGAATAATAATAGAAAGAGTACATAGTTTTGGATGACATTGTGGATGGTAAAGTATACAATGATTTAGTTCAAGAACCTTCTACATAAGGACCCCAAACTCCTATGATAAGAAGTTTTTCTATGGTAAGAAGAACACCTAAACATTTTTCTCTTTCTTTAAATTATTTATTACTCACTGACAATGGAGAACTAGAGTGTTATGAGGAAACAATGCAGGTAGATGCCAAGGTGAAAAGCAAACACACCATGGATGAGGAGCATCGCTCTCTCTTGGAGAACCAAATGTGGGATTTGGTAAGGCTACCCAAGGGAAAGAGTACATTTCCAAACAAGTGGATCTTTAGAATAAAATAAGAGGATGAAGGGAGAAAAAGGTATAAGGCCAAGATGGTGGTCAATGGATTTGCACAAAAATCAATTGATTTTGATGATATTTTATCACTTGTTATAAAAATGACTTCTATTAGGACTATTCTTGGTTTAGTTATAGTTGAGGATTTGCACTTAGAATAGTTAGATGTGAAAAAGGCTTTTCTTCATGGTGATTTGGATGAAGAGTTGTATATGAAGTAGCGATAGGGTTATGAGGTCAAAGGGAAGGATAAGTACATGTGCAAACTAAAGAAGAGCTTGTATGGCTTGAAACAAGCTCCATGGCAATGGTACTAGAAATTTGATTATTTTATGTTGGAACAAGAATATCAAAGGTGTCATTCTAAACATTACATGTACATCAAACATTTTGATGATGGTTCCTTTATTATATTATGTTTGTATGTTGATGACATGTTAGTTGTAGGAAAGAACATACAACATATTCATATGCTCAAGAAATAGCTTAGTGACTCCTTCTCTATGAAGGATTTGGGTGATGAAAAGGAAATCCTTGGTATGAGGATTACTCTTAATAGAAAGGAGAAGAAGTTGATCTTATCCCAATTAGAGTATGTGAATAAAGTATTGGAAAGGTTTAGCATGTTTGATGCTAAATCTATTGGTACTCCTTTGGCAATCCGCTTTAGATTATCAAAGGAGTAGAGTCCCAAGATGAAAGTTGAAAATATTTAGATGTCTAAGGTACTTTACTCATTGGTATTTGGAAGCTTGATGTATGCCATAGTTTGTACTAGGTTGGATATTGCCCAAGCAATGGGAGTTGTGAGTAGGTATATGAGGGATCCTAGTTATGAGCATTGGCAAGTAGTGAAAGGGATTGTTTGGTATTTGAGAGGAACTAGTAATGTTTCATTATGTTATGATGGATCAAATGCCACTTTGTGTGGTTATATAGACTCAAATATGGTAGGAAATATTGATAACAAGAGGAGTATGATAGGATATATATTTACTATTGGAGATACAATGCTTAGTTAGATTTATAGGATATAGAAGGTTGTGGCTTTGTCAACCATAGAGGCAAAGTATGTTGCTACCACAGAGGCTAGCATGGAGATGATTTGGTAATAAGAGTTATTTCAAGAGTTGGGACATGAGCAACGAGTTAAGAGACTACATAGTGATATTTATTTGGCAAAGAACTCCACTTTCCACTCAAGGATGAAACACATTTAGTTACATTATCATTTCATCAGAACAACTTTGGAGGAGAACTTGGTGAAGCTAGAAAAGATTCATACTAGCTATAATCATATGGATATGATGACCAAGGTAGTCACATTGGACAAGTTGAGACTATGTTCAAATTTGGTTGGCCTTAGTGGTCATGGAGCAGTGATATATTTTTTTCAGGAGAAATGGTATCCGAGTAAGAGATTGTTGAGTTTGGATCCCTTTGGGGCTATCACATGACCATAGGAATAAATTTTGGGGGCCTAGAGAGCTCCAAGGATGTGGGGAGCACAATTTTATCTACTCCACCTTTTGTGGAAGCTTTCTCCACATGTGAGTGAAATATTCTTTATATTTTTTAATTTCTATGTTTTCATATTTTGTGGAGTTAATTGTTATATGCCTTTTCCCATGTTAACTTCCTTGATATTAGGGAGTTAGTTATTTTTTGGAAAAGGGGATGCCTTCCTTGTTACAAGGAGTTGGTTGTGATCACATGGTGTTAGAAAATGTGCCTTTGAAAGGTGGAGACCCAATCTTAGTGTGTTCCTTCATGGATGAGCTTTTGGACGAGCTTGTTTAGGTGGAGGAGGGTTGTCACATGTTGGATAATGATCATCTTGGATAAGCACTGCACATTTCTTCTCTTTTTGTGGATTTTCCTTCATTTTATATATATATATATATATATATATATATATACATTGTGTGGTGTGGCCTTTAGAGGTTGATGGTTTATTTGCAAGGTGTGGCTTTGAGGTTCAAAGTCAAAGTGCAGATATTTTTGCAAAGTGTAGGTGTTTATTATAGGGTTTGGTTTAATATCTTGTGAGATATAGCATTGTGTAGGTATAGGTGAAAGTGTAACATTTTGTGCAACAATTTTTATAGGAGAATTTTTCTATCTCTATGAGAGTTCATTATTATCTTGTGTTTTGATTACATTTTATATTGAAAACTTTCTTGGTGGATGTAGCCCACATTGGGTGAACCACTTTGGATCTATGTTATGTGTGATTGATTCTTGTTCTCTCTCCATTTTATGATTTCATAATATATGTGATTTGAGGAATGTTTTTGTGATGCATGCAATTGCATAAGTTAGATCTAATTTATGGTTATATTAAATATTCCTAACATGCATAAGGTAAATCACACTTGTAAAAATTAAATTATTGAATTAAAAATAAATGACAAACATAAAATGCTTGTAGGTTTACAACAAATTGTAAAAAAAATAAATGTTTATAGCAATAAAAAAATAAAATAAGAATGTATAGCAAAAAAATAATTACATAAGAAAGGAATAAACATAAATACATTGGATTCATCTTCCTTGGAATGAGTGGCCAACTCATTCCTCAGAAGAGGATTTATTTAGAATACAAGTTTCAGATGGACTACATTGAATAATAGAAATAAAAGTATTGATTGATTATTCATTTGGGTATGGAAGGTTGCATTTATAATTCCATGCTTCCAATCAACACTTATTTGGGAGTAACAACTGAGATAATCTACCCTATCTAAATCTCCACGAAATATGGAGAGAGATATTTATTAGAATAAAATTAAATATATACAAATACAATCTATAATGGAAAAATCTATACATAGAAACTTATATATAGAAAGAATTTAAATGGAAAGTATTTTTCATGATACCTAGAACATTAGAATACATTTAGAAATAATTTGTAAATAAGTATGTAGGAATTTTGTTAAAGTCCATAATAGTTCTATTGAAATCTATAGCAACCTACTAAAATATGTAGCAAGCTTTCTAAAAACCATAACAAGCCTCATGAAATTGATAGCTGGATGATGTAATCTATAGATGGTCTAATGTAATCTATAGTTGGTCTAATGTAATCTGTAGCTAGTCTAATGTAATCCATAACTAGTCCATTGCAAGCTTGTTATAATTTGTAGCTACTGTAGCAAGCCTATTGTAATTTGAAGCTATTGCGGGATTATGTAGTAGGCTTGTAGGAGTCTATATGTTGACCAAAATACTAGATCTTATTGTAGAATACTCTGATAGTACTTCAAAATTATTCTTGAATGGTTACTCTTCATATTTTGAATCATTATTAGTTTAATATGAGCTATATATGCACTCATTGACATCTTTTTCTCAATAATCATTAGTAATAGCTAACCAATAGATAATAAGGAATTATAGAGACATAACCTTGATATATACTTACTATTTTATTCTAAATATATCATAAATTAAGAAATTACATTTAAATCCACTTTCTATGTAAGAAAAATGATGTTATTTTATGGATATAATGTGATATTTTATGGACCTATCATCTCCCCCACACCTAATCTCATGCATGTCCTCATGCATGCCACTGTTTAAAATATCATGGTACATATGCATGGATTAGACTTAGCTTCATACTTCAAATGGGATTCTCAAATTGATTCCATTTTTATAAGTATAATGAAATTTATCTTTTGAAATCTTAGACAAAAGTGGCCAATAAAAATTAATATTTAAGGATAGATTCTTGTGTGGAGGGTTTTTCTACTATCCTTAGATTCTTTTGGATCCTTTTGACATAGAATCTTGTGTGGAATTATCATGTCATTCCATTCATATTTTATTCCTTCTTTATTTTTTTATTATTTTCATTTTTTAAAATTAAGTGAGAGTAGGTTCTTGTGTTAATATTTTCCTACCGTGTCTACACATATTTATTTTGACCACAAAGTATATTTCGATAATTTGTTTTTCTATTCCCTTCAAAACTATGTACCATGAAATTCTTATTCCTTTCAAAACTATTTACCATGAAATTCTTATTCCTTTCAAAAATATGTACCATGATCAAGATCAAACCATTTTTGTATATTTGGATAAGCCCAATTCTTATATATTTGAAGCTATTCTCCTCCCCCATACCTAAGCTCATGCATGTCCTCATACATGCCAAATAAATGAGGTGGGATGAGATTACATAGATCAGATGGAAGGTTGTCCCTTTCCCTAGAACAAAGCTATTTGCAAGAGTGGATATTCATGTAATAACAAAAATTATAAGTAAATTTAAACATAAAATAGTAAATTAAAATATTGTGGCATATTTTAGTCTTTAGTGCTACTTCCATGGTAGCCAAAGTGAAATATGTTGGTAAAAAGTGTGGATAAAAGTACAGTCTTGTTATACTAAAAAGTAAGAGCTTAAACATAAGTAAAAAAGAAGAAAGTTTCTTCAACTATTCCATTTAACAAATTTTATTCTTTTTATTTTTATATTTTTGCCTTTGACTAGCTAGTAAACTAGTTTTTTAGGCAAGGCTCTTTATTCCAGCACTTGGTCTGCTAGCAAGCTAGTTTTTAAATCAAGGCTGCCAACAATGCTTGAAAGTTTTCATTGTTGGTATATATATATTTTTAATTTTTAATTTATTATTATTATTATTATTATTATTATTATTATTATTATTATTATTATTATTATTATTATTATTATTATTATTTTAATATTTTATTAAAATTAATGACATGAAAAATGTTAGCCACAGACTCTATGCATCTACATACTACTCACAAATATGTCTTAAATTTTTTTGTATGTTGACATTCTTCAACATTGGTCTCTATAGTGATGACCCATAACTAGTGATAGACACTTATTTATTATGCTATATTCTATCATCAAAGGTAACTCAGGCTAATCTACCAATTGCTTGTTGAAGTCATGGACATAAATTTTCATCTCCAGAATGACTCCTTGTAATGAAAGTATCTTGTAAAAACCAAAAATAAATAAAACTTTTCCATCTAATCATAATATAAACAATGTCAATATATAGACACACACACACACACACACACACACACACACACACACACACACACACACACACACACACACACACACACACACACACACACACACACACACACACACACACACATAGAATGTTAAGATGACCATTTTAATATATATGGAGGAATACAGTTTAGCCTATATAGGAATGATTGATGGTTCAAGAATTAACACTATTTCTAATGATATTTTATTATGGAGGATAAGAGTTTTCTCAGACAATTTCTATTATTATGCAAGTGGATATAGGTTTAGTTATTTCTTGAATATGGATGGAGATGAGTGAAATAAAATGTTATCAATTCTTTTTATTATGAATTGTGTAGAAAATACTAACTATTATTTTGTACATGGAAGATAAAATTGCATTTAAGAATTATTGGATGGAAACTAAAACATGAAAAAAATACTTAGTGACTAAATTTTGGAGGTCCTTAGATTCCTTGTTGTAGATAGATTTGGCATACCTCATCTTACTACTAAATTTTTTACGTTCTTCATTAATGACCTGGCCTAGATTTGCATCATGCTGAGCAAGCTTCTTCACTATCTTCTTCTTCACTAGGAAATCAAAAGTGGGGGTCTGGGGGTGGCAGTCCCAAATGGGGTCAAGGGATAGCATCCCTTACATCATCCTTGCTATGATACAGGGTGGATTCAAGGGGTGGATTTTTTTAAATCTAATCCCAATTTACCACTTTGGTAACCTTAGATTTGCTTAACATTGAATATTTTTGAATGTTTTCATACTACTTGAGATAGATTTCTAAAAACATGTAATTTATACCAATTTATAGCATCTATAACACTCAAAACTTATTAAATATTTAGTCTCATGAGACTACATGTAAATCTAAGGTTCTTGTTTGCATGGTGGTCTGACCTAGGATGAAAGTCTGATTTTTTATTTTTATAGATTGTCATCATATTTTTTTTAAATTTAAAAACTTTCTCATCCATGCAGACTAACAATAAACATAGAAAATAAAATAAACACATAATTTTGAGATCAAATTAATTAATTTTCCCTAATTATTTTAATTAAAAACTTATTTAAGACATTATGGCTACAATTTATACAAATTTTTTTTAGCAAAAAAACAAAATTTTTGTATAAACTGAGTAATTAATCAAAGAGAAAATAGAAATTGATTTTTTCAAATTACCAAATTATACATGTTAAAAATTTGTAAAAATCATTGATTTTGTAAGACTCACAAATTTTAGAATATGGGAATTGACTCACACAAAATCCATAACTATATCCCTATGACATCAAAGTTGTTGCATGACATTTTCTATTTTTGATTTGATTTGTTTTGCATGCATATTTTTAACTTGTACAATCTATCTAAATCACACAGAGTTCATCCAAAATAACTTTCTATGCATGGTGATATTTCATACAAGATTCTAGAATTATATTTGCATATTCCATCCATGAATCTTTATATAAATCTATCTATCCATTGACTTGATTAATTTAGTGATTGCTTCTATGAATCTTTCCAAGTCGTGACATGAATTAACATAAAAATGTTGAAACCATAATCATACATATAGGTTGGTTAGCCACATGAAATCATTCTACATGCAATATTTTACTAGATAAAATCACTAGCACTTTGGTGGAAGTGAAAATTTCTTTTCACTATATCATACAACTTTTTTTTTTCCAATTTCTTGATCAATCATTACTAAAAATAAATTGTGCTTATTTGGGAAATTGAATACCTCACATAATTATGGCTCAGGAGTCTAACTTCAACAATTACATAGACCATTTTATTTCATCAAAAATCATCAACATGATTCTCTCTACCTACAATGCCATCTCCTTGTATACTTCAATCATCATTTCATAAATTTTAGCCATTTCTAAATTTTGTTTGTAATCAAAATCTAATGTGTAATCTTATCTTATTGGTAATTGTCTGTGTTTTTCAACCAAATAGAAAATAGCCAAATATTTTTATTATAGGCATGTAGGTATGAGGTGATTTAAAATACTCAGAGACTGATTTGATAGTTATTTTCACCTATTTCTTAACATGAAACTTTTCAAAATTATCCAAAAAGATGTGTGATCCATTATAGGTGGTTCTAGAAAAGGTGCAACTATATTTATACAGGTTTCACACAACCATATATAGTAGATCTAACTAATTCTAAATGTAGATCATTCCCTATATATGCATGTTAGATATATAAGTATCTATTTCAGATTTGTTGTGAACAACAATAAAAATTTATGTAGGAGGCTAATTTCTCCTTGTAGTTGTCTCAGAATTTCATTTCCATCCTACATCAATAATTAGATCTTCCTTTATGATGTTAGTAGGTGTTATTTTCTACACAATAATGATAGTATTAGGGGGTTTATTTTTTATTTATAATCTAATAGTCCTAATTATAGAAAAATAAATTATAATCTTTGTTGTAGAAAATAAATCCTAAAGAAACCATTAACTAAGTATCTCCTGTCATAGAATTTGCAAAGAAACATTCCATCTCACTAAGAATCTCCTTAGCAGCTCTGAATCTCCTAATAACACTAACACCATGGTTTCCTGGTAATGGCACAAAAAATTATGGGTGTCATCAATAACCTTCATTTAATAATGTCAATCTAGGGCTACTGTCTGAAGGATGTATGCAAAAAGAGAAAGAGATCTTTGGTAAATGGTTCCTTATATCACACTCCACACTTGTAGGAACCAAAAATCACACTTGATAGAATTGAAAATCACACTTACAGAAATCAAAACACACTTGAAAAAAATAAATCACTTGAAAAATTTAAATAATACTTAAAAAAAGTAAATCACACTAGCAGAATTTAAATTACTAAATTGAAAATGAATGATAAACACAAAATACCTATAGTTTTACAAAAAAACTATACAAAAATTAAATGTTTACAACAATAACAAAATAAAATAAGAATGTACAACAAAGAAATAGTTATATAAGAAAGTAATAAACATAAATACATTAGATCCATCTTCCTTGGAATGAATGGCCAACTCATTCCTCAGAAGAGGATTTATTCAGAATACAAGTTTTAGATGGACTACTTAGAATAATAGAAGGAAAAGTATTGATTGATTGATTATTTATTCAGGTGTGATAGGTTGTATTTTTAATTCTATGCTTCTAACCAACACACTATTTAGGAGTAACAATTGAGATAATCTATCTTATCTCAATCTCCATAAAATATGGATAAATATATTTGTTCCAATAATAAAATATATTATAACATAATCTTGATCCCACTAAATATGGAGAGAGATATTTATTAGAATAATATTACATATATATGAATACAATCTATAATGGAGAAGTCTATAGATAGAAACCTATATATAGAAAGAATTTAAATAAAAAACATTCTTCATGATACCTGGAATATTAGATTACATTTAGAAATATTTTTTAAACAAGTTTGTAATAGGTTTTTTGAAGTCTATAGCGATTCTATTGAAATTTGTAGCCACCTACTAAAATCTATAGAAAGCTTGCTGAGATCCGTAGCAAGCCTGGTAAAATTTATAGTTGGTTAATGTAATCTATAGCTGATCTATATATATATATATATATATATGTATATATGTATATGTATGTATATATGTAATCTATATTTGGTCTATAGCTGGTCTGATATAATCTATAGTTAGTTTGTAACAATCTTGTTGTAATTTGTATCTATTGTAGCAAGCTTGTTGTAATCTAGAGCTATTGTGGGATTCTATAGCAAGCCTATAGGAGTCCATAACTTGACCAAAATATTGGATCTTACTGTATAAGACTTTGATGCTACTCCAAAATTATTCTTGAATGGTTACTCTTCATAATTTGAATCATTCTTAGCGTAATATTAATTATACATGCACTCATTGACATCTTTTTCCCAATAATAATTAGTAATAGCTAACCAATAGATAACAAATAATTCTAAATAAATAACCTTCATATATACTTACTATTTTATTCTAAATAGACTACAAGTTCAAAAATTATATTTAGATCCACTTCTTATGGAATAAAAAAGATGTTATTTTATGGATATAATGAGACATTTTATGGACTCATCAAGGGTTGAAATTATGGTGGATGCTCTTGATAATATGGAGGATGTGGATTAAATGGGTCATCTAGGTTATGGTAAGGTGGATATGGGGGTGGATAGTAGGTATCTTCCTCATAAGATGTCATAGATCCTTATGTAATATGTGAATTGAACCAAAATCATGACAAAGCCCTCTTACCTCTACAACCATGAAACCAATGGTCTCCCTGAAATTAAGCTTAATTTCAAACCTTTCAAAGATGATTGATATTGCCCATGATGATTGCAGATAATGTTGTTGATGTCTTTAGCTTTCAAATTCCATCCTATGTCTTTAGAGTATGCTTAAAATCACTTGAAAGCAGTCCAAATAGTTGTATTATAACTCTTATGGGTTCAAATTTCATCCTAGCTGAGAGTAGAAATGTTTAAGTCCTACTCTCAAACTTGACCCAACATGGGAATGGGCCTAGGCTATGGGTTACCTATAATGGGGGTCAGACCTCTAGGATTTTTAATGAGGCTAGATCCTTAGATACAAAACTCATCTCATTATCCCTAAAACCTACAAATTATTGGGGTGAAAAGGAAGAGAAATACAAGAATGTAAATCTTTACTAAATGTGGTGATGCACAAAATATTCAATGATCCACTTTCTACTCAGACACTTCCATGACTATTAATGAATTCAAACAAGATAAGGATTGGTTAGAATATATGATAAGGTTACAATCATGAGTATTTTATATGAATGCTAAAAAGAGACCTACAACTTGAAGGATAAAAAGGGGGAGGTCTGCATAAGATACTATCAATTTATGACACTTCAAGAGGAATGTCACTAGCTAACACTTCACATGACCTACAAGAAACCAATATAATTGAATCAAGGTACATGAAGAACATATAGATGATGAATAGAAATATAAACTATACACATAAAAATTTAATAAAACACACTTAGAGTTCAACTAGAATCTAAAAATTATCTTGTATTAATTCAAGAGAGTGTTACAAAGTTATTTTGGTAGAGGTTCACCATCTCCAACCAAGGGATCTAAATCAAGAGTTCAAGGTTAGTATTTATATAAAAAAAAGTAGAGAGATGAAAAATGGTGATAAGTAGATCATTAATAAGCCCCATCCCATTTAGAACAACCATCCCCAAATCCTCCTCGAGATTTCTCTTGTATTAATGTCACTCTATCCTTTTCTAGCTTCATGGAGGATAAAAAATCAAGACAAATTATAAGGGGCCATTCTTGTTGTTGAATGAATCTTTTTGAGTTCATCCATATAATATACTTCCTTATAGGGAAATGTATTTATATTTTGGGTCATGATCATGTCTACTTTTAACATCTATCTGTATGGCTCATGATGTTCCTCTATTAATTACATCTATCTGCCTCTGCTTTAAAATATGCACCTAGGCTTACTATATATTGAAAACCAATTTGAAATATTGGTTTTCCTATAGTTGATACATCCACTTAGACATATATACACACACACACACACACACATATATATACATATATATATGTGTATATATATATATGTATATATATATGTATATATATACATGTATATACACACACACACACACACACACATATATATATATATATACACATATGTATATATATGTATATATATATATCATGTGATTAGATAGTAACACACCCTAATCTATGTTAGGTCACAAAAGGACCTATTCTATCTCTATAGAGTCTTAATAGCACCATTCAATCCTAAAAAATCTACTCCTAGCTCAAACTAAAACATGCTTGAGTTTAACTCCATCATGTTTACTTATCTTGATTGAAAATTGACCTTTTAACCTCCATCTATGTCCTTTGGGATTTCCTTCATTTTATTGGTCATTAAAAACTAGGTTGGATTGTTTATCCCATGACTCATCTCGCTCGATTTGATCTACCTGAGGAGAATGAACATGATCTGTTGATATCCTACCTAGATTCATGTACTTGTGATACTTATCAATCATGACTTTACACTCAAGGTTCATTGAATCTTTGTCTCACTTGTGTAGCATTTATCTTGATTTTTTGATTAAATTTACACCATTGATTTGACCTGGGCCCATTATCCTGTGTTTACCCTCTCACCATTAGATTTTATCTAGGCACCTGAGATTTGGACACTTGTCAATATTGTGCTTAGTCGGGGACCCTTTTGATAATTTTTTAATTGCAATAGCTATTTTATGAAGCTTAACTTTGATGTTTTCATGAATGTCCAAGGATTTTTTAAAAATCTAAATGGCTAAATCCGTAGGTCAAAACTTGACATTTACACACCTATCTGGATCACACATTTTATGGGCTATTTGTTTCAAACCTTTTGCTAGATAATTCCTTTAGGCTTTGTGTGAAGCAATTTTATCAAAGGAATTCATTTGACTCATCCTTGCCTTGAAAATTTCTTTCAAATGAAATGTCTAGGCATATTCATGTCTTCAAAATCTCTATCTCTAGAAAAGTACCCTTCAAAAACCTTGAAAAGTGCCCTTCAAAACATTGACTTGGTCCACCTCACTGTAGAAAGATCCTTCAGATAAAATGTAGAGGACACTTGCCTAAGAAACTAACCCTTTTTACTTTTGAAAAGTTCCCTTTTCAAAAGAAAAGTACCTTTTAGAAACCTTGAAGTGAACCATTTCCCCAAGAGACGTATCCTTCAGAATTTTCACATTGGACCATTTCCTCAAGAAAATTACCCTTTGGGGAGATTGTTTGGGACACTTTGCATAAAAACATGCCCCTCAATATTTATATTTTGGACTAACTCCTCCAAAATATATATGTCAAAACTTTTGTTAAGGAACCTTTTCGAAGAATGACCTTTCAAGGAAATTATTTTGGACAAAATGTCTGAAATAATTCCAAAAACTTGCACAAAAATTCCAAAACATAACTCTTGAAATAATTATGACATTTAGAAAAATAAAGTGGGATTAAACTCCCAAAATAATTAGGCTTTATACATTTGTTTCAGGCTTTGTGTGAAACACTTCCTTTCAAAAGAATTCTAAACACCACACTTGGCCAAAAGTTGAAAATCTGATGTAACATAGACTTTTTTTATGGACCTATTTCTATAATTGTTCAACACTATGAAAACCTACCTTGATCCCTTCACTTGCAATGTTGTTCCTAATTCAAAGCCACTTGATTTATTCATCAATTGGGACCCTGCTTATCTGTTCAAACCAGGCAAAAGCTTGGTATGTGGGCCAAAAATGGCCAATACTACCTTTTTCAATGGGAATTTTGAAGAGGAGGTGTAAATAGAGAAACCTAAGGGGTTATCATCATTAGGTGATGATTACTATGTTTGTATATTGAAAAAGGCTCTTTATGGTCTAAATCAAGCTCTTAAAGCTTGGTATGTCAGGTTGGATAGGTATCTAGTGGATCAAGGATTCAAAAGAGGAGTTGCATATAGTAACATATACATAATGTCAGGAGATGACCGTAAATTGGTAGTAGATTTATATGTGGATGACATCATCTTTGGTGGAAACAATGAGAACATGATCAAGGGCTTTATAGAGGTGATGACGAAATAGTTGAGATGTCCATTATAGGAGAACTATAATTATTTCTTTATTTGAAAATCACTCAATCTAAAAAAGGTATATTAATTTCACAAGCCAAGTACATAAGAGATATGTTGAATAAGTTTGAGATGAAATATTACAAGGTAAGTAGTGTATGCAATCATAAATGCATGAGATATATAAATCAATCCTAGCTTAAAGAAGATAGATCCTACTTACACTTTTGATTGGAGATATATTAGATAATCAAGAACATGATAAATATGTGGATATGCTATACCCAATTAGTGGATCTCTTATTACAAAAATAATACTAGGGAGGGTTCCAAAGCCTCTAGTCAAGCAAAATCATGCAATAACCATAACTAAGACCTATGTTTTCATATTCACTATATTAATAAATAAATCAAATAAATCTAATCTAGTTGTCATTAAAGCTTATGGAACAATATGAGGGATAGTAAATAAATAAACATGCATAAGAGAATCCTAATTAAGCTATGCATAGGTAAGACCCTTAATGCATGGAGAAGAAGAGTGATATTATTCAAAGCTAATACTTATGCTACTTCTATCTAATAAAGAGAGGAGAAAATTTAGACAATACTTACCTAAAAGATGAATCCATCAAGAATAAATCTCTCCCTTGGCCAAAGGGGCTTCACAATAGGTTGTTGTGGTTTGTAAGGATTACTAACAAAGGCCAAAGAATCCAAGACTTCTCCACAAGACCAGATTCTCTAAGTAGAAACCCTAAGCTAAGACTCCTCAAGTAGAATGGTGGAAGAGTAGATTGTAAAGAAGTGAAAATGAATAATAACTCTTGATGTATCTCTAAGAATGGTGAAATGATCTTGTATATATAAGTAGATTTAACCCTAAGCCGTTTTGAAAGTTTTAGTTGATTGGGTCAATATAGTCGACCTAGTATCATTATTGACAAAAAATCAATAGGTCATGGGCTAGGTCAGCCAAGAGTTGACTTAAACCTTAAATGAGTTTCACTAATAAGAGTACAAGGTCAACCTAATCAACCTAGTACATTAAACTATCAAAAGGGGTTTTAGGTTAGGAAAAGGGGTACAAAAGGTGTTAAAATAATGGAGTTTGAAAAAGAGGATTAATAGGTTAGGGTAATGTTTTTTAGAGTTATTTAGATTGTAAATAAGTGGAAATAAGGTTCAACAATCCTATGAAGTACCAATGGTCTATCCACCCATTTCCTAGTGCACTCTTTATGGTGTGCACTCAGAGAAATTGAGACTCGATAGGTTCTTAAAAGATTAAAAGCATTAATATTTGATAAAAGTTGAAAATATTATGTGTATACATATGCCCCACTTCAATCTCGTCATGTTTCACTCAGGTGTAATAGGGGATGGTGCTTCGATAAAAAACTAGTAACACATAATGTTGAGGCTCAAAAAAAGATGCATCATTTTAAAGCAAAAATAACTAAAATTAAATGACTAAAAAGGAAATAAATAAAAAGTAAATGTGATGTGTACCTTGAATTACCTTTATTGTTAGATGGTAATCTACTATTTTTGTATTTTGATTATGGAGGGCATAAAGATTGATTTTGACAAACCCAAGAATACAAAGCTAAAGAATAAAAACAAACAAATGCAGGAAAGCCAAGATAACTGGTGCTATGTAAATGAGGCATACTTATAAATTTGGCATTATGGGATAATAAGTGCTATGTTATAAAAAGTGACTAAGTCAAAATTTAGAGTAAATTAGGTAACCAAAAAGCCAAGGCTACAAAAGACCAAAATACTCAAACAAGTAAACCTTAAGTAAGAAAGTCAAAATCACGAAGTCAAACCAAGGATACATGTAAAAAAGATGGTAATCAAACATTGATGTGAAAGCAATAACAATCTTTAAACAAAGATTGGAAATCAAAAAATGGTAAAACAACATTGATGAGTGAGAAGTAACAATACTTACTCAATCATCAATGGAAAAAGAGTGCATGAAAGTAAAACAACGTTGATGAGTGAGAAGTAATAAGCCAACATCACTCAAGAATTGAAAACTTATATGAGAGGTAGATATGGACTCAGGTGTCCACAAAAAGGGTGGTAAAATAATGATAATAAATGGTAAAGGAAGGCAAAGCATGTCTAGAAATGTAAAGTCATGGTGTAAAGAAAGGAATCCTAGTTGTTCAATCATATTATTTTTTCTAAGGGTAGAAAAAATTGAAACAAAGTAGTGCTAGCATGTGTTTAAGATGTGAATAAGAAGGAAGTATAAAAGAAGGTAAAATAGATTTATAATCATAATTTTCTTATCAAGGGGGGAAATGAAATGGGTGGAGGGGAGAATGAAGGAAAAACCAAGGTAGAGGAACTCTTTACCAAATTCAAGACATTCAAATTAGGTTTGTCAAAATAAGAGGACTTTTGACCTTAAGAAATTTGAAGAACTTCTCTTAGCCACATAAGTCTTAAGTCAATAAAAGAAGTCTGTACATCACCCCATGATGGCTATATGCATGAATAGTAAAATGGGCCTACCTTCCCACAATGTGTCCCCCATTCCTCAAGACCCCTTAGAGAATCATCATTTTATTGTGAAGATTGGGTACTTACGTGAGAAAGTTGATAGAACCATAGTGTTTGTTGAATTCTCCTATTCTAATCTACTGGCCTAACATACCCCAATGGACATTAGCTCTAGTGTTAGGCCAAATGTGGAGTTTGAGATTATATTGGAGATAGGATATGTGATTGTAATCACATATTTTGGTGTGATAATGACTTTAAAATTTGTGTGTTGCCTTTTGTTTCAAATAATTTGGATTTTAATTTTCTTGATGGATTTTTATATTCCTCTTCCATATAGATTTATAAAACCAAACATGGGTGTTAAATATGAATTTCATTTGAATACTTAGGACTTGGTTGCTAAAAGAGATAAATTCAGAGAGCATTGTGTCTAAGAGTCTCAAAAAGTTAGGTATAAAAATTCTATCTTGACTTTGACCTTATTTTATTCAATATGGAGTGAAAGGAAAGGAAATCAAGAGGAATAAAATATGAAACAATTTGAATTATTTTAAATCACAAAAAATGTGACAAAGGGAAAAAAAAGGGATTTAATGACAGAAAAGTGTGATTCCTTATCATAAGAATGAGGTAAATGGAGGAAAGCATGCTAACATAGATTGTTATGCAAATTCCATCTACAAAATAAGCAAAAGCTAAATCTGAGAACAAAGATGAACAATTTTTAACCATTTCAAAACACATTAGAGAAAAATAAATGACAAAATGGTGATTTTATGAGGAAGGCCAAGTCTTATCCATGGTCTTACACTACCACTCATAAAATAGAAACCCATGAGGGTAACACAAAGTATTGGAAAAATTATTAAGATAAGAAAAATGGTATTTATAAGGAAGGTCAAGTCCTATCCATGGTCTTACACTACAAATCACAAAAGAGAAATTGAAGGGGTGTCAAAAAGTGTGTAAAAAGTATGAAAATAAAGAGGATTATAATACATCATGAAGAAGACTAGGTCCTATCCGTAGTTTTACAATGCAACTCATGAGAAAAGGGGAATCCAAAATACCAAAAGGAAGGACTAAGGATTATGAAAAGAGAGAAATACTACAAAGGGTGAGACACATGTAAGTATCCTAAAAAGAGTGTTAGATAGATAGCATATACAAAGCATGAAAAGAAGGGAAGGATCCTACACTAATGTCTATATCAAGGATGAGCATTTGAGAGACAAACTTAGGTGTCTCAAAAGGTTTCTTGAAGTTGAATTAGTTTGGTAGCATGTAAAGGAGAATCAGAGTGGGCATCGTAATATGGAGGAAGTGGATGCAGGTATGGGCATCACAAGATGCCCCAGAGTCTGAAATAATATGTGGGTGGGCATCACAAGATGTCCCAAAGGCTAGATTAAAATGTGGATGGGCATCATAAGATGCCCTAAAAGTTAAAAAGAGGAAGAAAATATAAGAGAAGATAAGAAGGAAAGATCACCCCATATAGTGTCTAAATGGATTTAGGTTGTCCAAGAAGATTTTGATAGGGTAATTCATGATGATTTGATAAAAATGAACAAAATGTTAATGAAGGAGAAATAGGGAAATAAGTCATATAGATAGGATAAAAATAAGAGTATAGAATTGATTGGGTTGACCTAGTACTTTAAACTAAGAAAACATATCTTAATAAGGGTACAGGGTCAACTTGGTTGACCTAGTACTATAATCTACCTGGAAAAATAGATACAAAGTCGATTAGGTTGACTTAGTATTGTAGGTAGGGAGAAAAATAGTTTGTAAGAGACTATGTTGAATAGAATGATAGTGTAATGAAAGCAAGGAAATATTTTTCAATGTATTTAAAAGTAATAAATGGAAGAAAACACAATCAATTATATCAATAAGGATGATCCAATTAAGTCACAAAACACAAAACCTTACATCAACATTGGCTAATGCAAGCTTTAGCAATACAACATACAATGAGCAAAGAAAAAGTAGTCAAATGAAAATCAAATTATATCTAAGTGGTCATCCTAATTTTTTTTATATTATTATAAAGTGTTATTTTAAGTGTGATATGGAAGTTGGCTAAAATTAGATAACTAGAAAGTAACCTATGGATGGTTTCAAGATATTTAGGCCAAAAAGGATCTATGTTGGCAATGGTATTAGCTTGGTATTGGGGCCCACCCCCTTACTTCACAATATTACAATGATAAGGGTGTCAGGTGATTGTAAATATATACTATTAACTAGGTGTTTATACTTGGCCAAAAAATAAAGTTGGCTTCCCCTCTTATTGATGAAATCTGAGTAGGTAGGCCTTGGATAGACAAATGTTTAAATGTAATTTAAAATTATGTGTTTTGGTAGTATGTGAAAGAAAGATAAAAATAGTAAAACTAAATTTTATATTGTAAAACCACCTAATTAGACTATGTGAGCTAATTTAATCATGCAAACAATTGAAAGTGAAAGTGTGAAGTAATTACTAGCATATAATTGTTAATTTCCAATTTGAAACATAGTACAGTGTTGGTTCAGATGACAGTGTATGAAAAAATTATAGAAAAAAATCAATAATATCACTATTGTATTGCTGAAGAAAGGGTATTTTAGAACTATGTTGACATATTCAACCTAATCTTTTAAACATAATATAAAATACAAAATTAGGTCGACCAGGTTAACCTAGTTTGTTGTATGATGGCAGTTTTATAGACTACTAACTATGTAAAATAGAACTATAAGAAAGAAATAAAATGAAAGAGAAAGAGAGAAATGAAACTTGGTGGGTTTTAATATGTTGAGGAATGTGATATTTATATTGAAGTGACTTGAATGTTACTTAAAAATTCTACCAACTATGTCAACTGGGTCAACCTAATTAAGATGGCTATACTAGCTGGGTCAACCTGGTATGTTTTTTTAATTATATAAGAGTAATGTTTTAACCTATTAAACCTATTAACTTTTACCTAATGAAGACCTACATAAACATAAGAGATTCATTTTTGATGTGACTATGTGTTAAACATATGCACATAAGTTAGCAACTATATTGACCCTATAGACCTAGTATCACAAATATAGAAAAATAATAAATAAAATGATAAAAAATGAAAAATGTGAAAGAGAAAAATAAAAGGGTTAGATTCACATCGAGTTCACTATAATGTATGCAATCAAAAATGCATCAAATCTATAAATCAATCCTATCTTAGAGAAGATATATCCTAGTTACACTTCCAATTCAGGATACATTATATAATCAAAAACATGACAAATATGTGGATCTACTAGACCCAATTAGGGGATCTATTATCGCAACAATAATACTAAGGAGGGTTATAAAGCCTCTAGTCAAGAAAAATATGCAATAACCCTAACTAAGCCCTATGTTTTCATATTCACTATACTAATAACAAGTAAATCAAATAAATTTAATCTAGTGATCACTAACTATGATGGCACAATATGAGGGTTAGTAAAGAAATAAACATGCATAAGAGAATTTTAATTAAGCTATGTATAGGTAAGACCCTTAATGCATGGAGAAGAAGAGTAATATTATCCAAAATACAATACTTATGCTACTTCTATCTAATAAAGAGAGGAACAAAGTTAGAGAATACTTACCTAAAAGATGAATCTATCGAGATTCAATCTCTCCCTTGGGAAAAGTGGCTTTGCAAGAGGTTGTTATAGCTTGTAATGATTACTAAGAAAGGATAAAACATATAAGACTTATCAATAAGATTACATTTTCTAGGTAGAAACCCTAAGCTAAGACTCCTCAAGTAGAATGGTTGAAAAGAAAATTGTAAAGGATCACAAATGAATAACTCTTGATGTCTCTCTAAAAATGGTGAAATGATCTTTAATATATAGGTAGATTTAACCCTAAGCCCTTCTGAAAGTTTTGGATGATAGGGTTGACCTAGTAGACCTAGTATCATTATTGACAAAAACTCACTAGGTCATAGGCTAGGTTAGCCAAGAGCTGACTTAGACCCTAAATGAGTTTCACCAATAAGAGTACAAGGTCGACCTAGTCAACTTAATACTGTAAACTATTAAAAGGGGTTTTAGGTTAGGAAAAGGGGTAAAAAAGGTGGTAAAAGATTATAGTGTGAAAAAGAGGTGTAAATCTTAGGGTAACATTTTTAGGAGCTAGTTGGATTAGAAATAAGTGATAATAATAGATAAAAATCTTGTGAATAACCAATGGTCTACCCACCCCTTTCTTGATGCACCCCTTAGGGCATGCACTTAGAGAGATTGAGAATCGATGTGTTCCTATAAGATAAAAAGAATAAATATTTGATAAAATTTGAAAACATTGTTTATATAGGTATTAAACCTATGATCATAAGGTTTAAGATGAGCAAGCAAGATGAATCTCCAAAAGTCAATCAGATGTCATATGGGTCAATGATTAGAAGTTTTCTATACACCACTGCCTCTAGACCTAACATCATGTAAATAGTAGGTCTTATAGGAAGGTTTCAAGTAGATAAAAAATATAATCATTTGAAAGTAGTGAAAAGGATACTTGGGCATCTATGGGAACTATGGAGTATGGATTGTGGTATCCAAGAATCAAGGATTTAAATTTTATAGCCTATATAGATGAAAATTGGTCAAGAAGTCTAGATGACAGGAAGAGTACCCATGGAGGAGATTTCTTCTTAGGTGGGTTCCTAGTTTCATGGATAAGTAAGAAGAAACTATCAGTAGCATTATCCATTTGTGATGTTGAGTACATTGTATCAACTTCATGTTTCACCTAGGTCCTATGGATGAGAGAGACCCTAAAATACTACAAGGTGGATTATGATGGTCCTAGCCCTATTTATTTTGATAATACAAGTACTATATACATCTAAAATAACCCTATCATGCACTAAAAGAACAATAACATTCACATTAGCTATCATATTTTAAGAGAGTAGGTAAGTGAACAAATATTTAGACGTGAATACATTTCTACACAAGATTAGCTTGCAAACATTTTGACCAAACCACTACCAAAGGTAACATTTGAACACTTAAGATAGGAATTGGGTGTAATTAATGACCTTAGAAATCATTAAATAATCTAGGTACTTAGGGGGATATAATTATTTTCATTAGCTCTAAGAATAGGTGATTTTTTCTAAGAAGGTATGCATGGAGATAGGGGTAACATGTTTGTATTATTTCTCATAAACTCATAGTCCTATGTGTTGAGTATTTTAGATGCAAGAAGTGTGATCCAAGGACTTGCAAACATCACTTTGTCATTTATGTTTAAGGAGGAGAAAGACCAAAATAGGGAGATAAGAATGATCAAATTATAGTGTGTTTTTCCATCAATGAAAAAGTGGGAGATTGTTGAGAATTGTTACTATTTTTGAGGTTTGGAGTTGATGTTGTCATTAATGTCAAAGGTTATTGATAAGGTATTCATGATGTCATTAAAGAATGTAGATATGAAAGAGAATATTGATCAATGTTTTAGTGTTTTTTAGAGTGTAAGATATGTTTTTATGAATACATGAGTGATGTGAAGGTCAACATGTAAGGTTATTACTATTAAAGTTGTCAAGTGATTGAGCTTAGTAGTGTCTTGACAAGGTATGTGCATAGGATGCCTAATCTTATGCATGAGATAGCATGATTGATTAGTGAGATAGATGCAAAGAGGCATTATAGGTTGTATAAGGTTACATTTAACATGTATATGAGGCATTATAAAACTAATGAGTGCCTTAGGGTAAGCCTATAGGGGTAAGACCTTAAGACCAAGTCTACACCTATAACACTCCTAGACCTTGCCTGGCCTAATGAGGCATCATGATATATTGTCAAGGCATATTAAGGATTTATGATAAATTTTAAGCATGTATGAGGTTTATTTAGTATGTGATAATGGTGGAGAGTGCATCTAAAAGGGCATGAATGTCACTTTTAAGGCCTAATGTGGTTTGCAAGTCAAGGTCTAAGAGAGCAAAGAGATAGAGTGTGGGCTAATGGGGTATCAAGATTAGTTTTCAAGGAAAATATGAGTATAGGAGCATTGATAAAGTTAATTCAAGATATTTTAAGCATGTTAATGATGTTTGAGGTCAAAGTTTGAAGGATAAGGCATGAAAATGTGTTTTATAGCCTCTCGAGTGTAAAAAATAAAGGGTTCTCTACTCTAGAAGGTTTTTCTTATGCTCATTAGCTCATAATACCTAGGCATGGTAACTTAAGATATTCATGGTAGACAGGTAAGTGTCTTGTATCAAAAATCTAGGCCTTTTTTTTGTATTAAGGGGATATGCTTTATGAATGATTGTTAAGAATGGAAATAGGTTTAAACCCTCTTAAAACCCTAACAAGAAATTGATGTAAAATATGTTATTAAAAAACAAATAATGGTATTAAATTAATATAAAAAATATTGGATCATGTATTCAACTCTCCCAGGCACCTCTAAGTGTGATCAAGTTGTCAAGTGTGTGAGTAGACCTTATAAAATAGTGCAAGTTTCTCAGAAATTTACTATAATAGTCAATGTTGATCAAGTGAAAGTATGAAAATGGATGGAGGATGAATCTTGAGACTGATATTTCATGTTCATGAAGGTTTTTGGAGAATTTTAATCCCTCAATTATGCTAAACTGATCATCCAAGTTAGCTAATCATTAACAAGCCTAATGGTGGAAATAGTGAAAAACCTAGGTAGTAGTGAGAAGATGATTAGGAATGTTTTATCATTAAAGAGTGATTAAAATAAGTATATGGAGATGTTATTCAGGAATTTTAATATATTCTAATTTATATTTTAATTTTTGGAGATTAATGATTATAGTGAAAAAGTTACTCATAAGTTGACCTATCAGGTTCACATAAGGTAGTGAGATATAGAGTTATGAGATTGGTCTGCAAGATGAATATTGCTATTTAACTATATTTTATTATATCTAAGAATGGTATGATGATCTCATAGGATCATATAAATTCATAAAATTTCATTGAATATGTCTATACAAGTGTTTGAGTTCTGAGTCACCATGATTGGTCTTTGAAGAAAACTGGTGGTTCTGAGTGAGAAAGTTGCAGGAGTGTTTTTGAGTCCTTTTTCCTTATGTAATTAAGTCTACTAAACTTTTTGAAAATGTTGAGTTATTTGATATTTTGTATATGTGTTTTATTTTAATTTTTGTGTGTCTAAATAATGTATTATCTTTAGTTATTCATGACAGACCTTTCTATGTGTGTGAATGCCTAATATAAATTGTACTAACAGTGTGCCTGAAGTAGTGTTTTGAGCTAAAAAGTATCATGGACATAAGATGATATTAGTGGGGGTATATTTTAGTGGTATATAAAGTGTTCCTACTATGTTTTGAGTTTAAAATTATTCCAAGTAGATCAAAGGGTAACATGTAATAATGAAGGCCTAATTAAATTAGGTCTCGTTAAGGCCTAAAGAAGGATTTAGTCTATTTGAGCTATGGCCAACCTAATGTAATGATTTATTAATTTATTTGGAATGTATTAAGGCCTATTTTATGGAAAATATAAGGGGAAAAGTGTGTATTAGAAAGAGCCTAGTATAAAAATAAGGCCTAATAGGCTTAATTGATTAGTTAGGTAATGAGTGAGTGGAAGCAAATGATATAACACTTTAAAGAGCTAAAAGAGGTCTTATAGACCATAATAGGGGTGTAGATAAACTATCATGAAGATTTTACATGGGTAATATAGATGAATATCAAGGTCATATGACCTAATCTATCTTTAAAGAGACCTAGTTGAGTGAAGAAATCTAAAAAACAATTTGAGGGGGATAAGAGTGAAAAATTGAAGAAGTGGTCATCATTAGTTGGTTGAGCAATAGGGTGTTCTAAAGGTGATCAAAGTAATCAAGTGGATAAGTTGGTATTGAGTCATCTAAGGGATTGGTACCTCCTTTGAATTTGGTGCTTGCTAAAGCTTAGCTAGGTTGGTGCTTGGATGGTTGGGGTTGGTGATCCATCTGGAGTTGGTGCTTCAAAAAATTATGATCTTTTGACTTATAAGACTGTATTCTATTTTCAAGGATCAGTGGGTTTTCTTCCCCTTGAGGGTCTCCCACTCATATGTGTGTTTTTGTGTTATTCTCATGTGAATTACTCTTTATGCATTTCTATATCTTTATATTGCTTTGATGGTTAAGGAATGTTAAAGTACATGTGAAAAAAAGTCTTAAGAGATTGATTCACCCCACTCTTAGTCATTATTTTTACAATAAGTGTGGAGGTTGGTTGTAACCATAAATTTATTTAATTATGACCATTCATGACCTCTTCATGCCTTTCCATGCCACATTAATGTTTCCCTCATGTCCATTCTTATATAAATTTAGGATCTAATGCTTAGTATTATGAAACCCTTGTAGACACTAAAAAATTGCACACTTATATTTTTTGATAACTAAATGCCTTAGAACCCCCTAAAGACCCCCTAAACCTTATTAACCTTTAACCAACCCCTCTTAATCTAAATAAATCTATATTTTCCTAGTCACATAATACTATTCAAAATTACTATTTGAAAGTATTATCAAAAGTACTATTCACTATGGGACCCACTATCACTATTCATGATGGCATGGCAAGTGACATGGTAAGTGATATGGAAGGTGATATGGTAAGTTACATGGCTTAGAAGTGATGTGGCTTGATGTAAGACATCATAACCAACCTCAGACCCTTTCCTAATGTGCTTAATGACCTCATTTAAGAATCACAATGCCCCCCCTTGAAATATGGAAAATTTCCCCTTAAAGGGCCATCATTAAACATATATTTTTCCTTCACACATGAAAGTAGCCTTCAAAATGAGATATCTACCTCTTTAAAGACAAAGAGCACCCATTTTTGACTTCTTAACCCAAATGGTAGATTCACCAACCCAAATGGGAATCCCCACCAACCTCATCCTTGAATAATTTAGGCACCACATGGAAAATGGAATCAAATTTGGTGAGCCATATCTTTATGTGCTTGGATGAAGAAAAAAAGGGTGGTGAAAAGTCTTTGGTCTCATTTAAACCCATGTGCATGATTCCCATTCAAAAATGGATTCATGTGCAAGGTGGGAGACACACCAACACAAATGGGAGACTTATGATCAAGGTGGGAATACCAACAACCTCATTTTTGACTAATCCATGAACCCACATGGAAAATGGTGCCATACTTATACTATTCCTCTTTTGGCATGATTCTTCATAATAAATGCTATAAATACCCCCTCCTTCACCCAAGGTTAAGTGGGAAGCTAATATTTGGTTATTAACATCTTATTTTACGTATTTGAAGGAGGTAATAATTTTTGAGGTCATCCACTTCTTGGAGGAAAAGAATTCAAAGAAATGAATCTCTACTGAAATTGATATGGGATTCCTTCATCACATCATCAACAACATCAACAAGCCTCAAGGTAACCTTATTTAATTGTATTTTTTAATTTATTTACTTAAGTCCTTGATTTCATTACCTTGACCTATACCCATTAATCCACTTGACATATTGATCCATTGACATCCTTTACCACATTTTTCATTGTAATTCCATTTACCTCATTTGCCCTCTTTACACCTTTGCCACCTTCACCCTCTTTGCCCCCTCATATTTTTTATGCCCTAGTTACTTGTTGTTTTATATTTTTCAACCATAAATACCTCTAATTTTATTACCCAATTCAACCCCAAATAGACCATTATTTTGACCCTTATCAAATTACCAAACCCAAAACCACAACCTTGCCTTAACCAATTTTTAGCATTAGTATAATCAAACTAGTTTCTTCATTTTGGTTGACTTAGTAAAGCAACTAATTTTATAAATTAATTTAGTGTAATTTAATATATTTTATATTCATTTAAGACAAATATATTTATTTTATCATTTAAAATTAAGTGTTAAAAGTAGGTGGATTGATAACTTCCTAGAAAAGTTTTGCTTCTAGGATCTAGCTCACGCTAGGCAATCCACCCAACAACTTGTATAACCAAAAAGTTTATGATGATGATTTATAATTTTAGGTAATTATTCCCTAGCCAAAGATTAGTTATCAATTTTTTTGGATTCAACATGTGTGAATTCAACATGTATTCTTTTACACACCTTTCTTAACTAGTTTCTTATTTTCACACCTAGGAAAAAGCAAAAAATAGATAGAAACATTTTGGCATGTCCAGTGTGACCCTTGAGTTTTATTGGGTTCATATATTTTTTATTATATTTAGAATTGAATTAGTGAAATTCATATAGTTTCATTCTAGGAAAATTAATCTTTCTTTTTTTCTTGATAAAAAAATAAAAACACAAGTTTTAATTGCATTTTTATTTTACAAAAGTCAAAGTTTATTTTCCTTGCATTTTTAAAAAATAAATAGAAAGATAAATTATATTAGGATTAGTACTTGAATTTTAATCTTACATTTAGATATTTTTTTTAAATTTAAAGAAATCTTAAATTTTATTTTGGATTTAAAATAAACCTTGCATCCATTGTTTGCTTGCTTGTCCCTTGTTCACCTATATTAATTAAGCAAATAAAATTAACTATAGTTCACAAATGTTACACAACCAAAAAATTTGCATAAAAAAACCATAAAAATAACTTAGTACAAGGCCTAACTAGTATTTCATCACCTAGTAGATCACCTTACCCTTTCCCAGTTATCATACTTTGATTTAATCACTGAAGTGATAAACAACTCGGCTCTCTAGTTGAGTATAAACTCTGGTAATCAGTATTTATTGGCTAAGCACCTGCACTAGCTATGGTATCATGAAGTGATGGGAACAAACCCCTAGCACCAATCCATATACTCAATCCATTATAAAATTCTTCTTGAGTGCCTAAAAATAAACACAAAAGCAAACATAGACTACCTTATTTAGGACCTATTCAAGCCAATTTTCTCTTCACGCTTTTCTAAGGCATAATCTAAAAGAGATAAAAAAGAATCTTAAGATTGAACTAATTCTTAGTGAATGCATTATTTTCCTTGAATATTTTTTTATTTCTCTTTGTTTGAGGCGTGAGAATGTATCATACCTTTCTTACCTTCTCATATGGTTCTCACTTGCCAACAACAAAAGGACCTCGAGGAACAAAACCCACCATCAAATAAACCATAACCAACTTCCACCTCTTCATCCATGGAACACACTTCTAAACCCACAAACTCCCCTCACTCTCTAGGAAGTCCTAATCGGGTAGTCTTAGGAGATGCAGATTTTTCTGCTTTCCTAAGAACAACCATGTAGCCTTACATCTCTACCTAAGAACCACATCCTACCAAATCCTAGTTTTGACACCACCTATATATTTGCCTTATGGAATGCCTCTCCATATCATGGGGAATACATCTACTACCATGGGAACCACTCAAAATATAGTTCCCAAACACTATCATCAACCAAAAACTCCCTCAAAACTAACCCACCAACCTAAACTACCACTACCTTTATACCTATTACTAATCACTCCCTTGTAACAGGGGTGTTAACCTCTAACTCTACCCATATTCATAAATTTACCTCTAATCCATCAAAAACTACTCCAATTTCAAGCGTTGAGGTGTCCATACCCTCCATGTTACAACCTTTCCATCAACCACTAACCCAACCACCACTCTGACATAACACTCAAACTTTAGTTATCTTCATAACCCATAAGGGCATATTATTGATACCCAACCATTAAAATCCATGTACCAATATATATCTTCTACCTAACCTCCAAGGACCACATACCAATACATTGAGTCATCTCAACCATTCACTAGTTATTTACACATTGCACGACCTTAACAAAACATACCATAGAACTAAACATCTCAACAACCTCAAGCAAACTTCATGAATTTGATCATGGACAAGATGACTACCCTTGAGTCATCCATATCTAGAGCCCATAATCTCTTATCCTATGATCATATTTGTAATGAGCCTATTCACCCTTCGATCCCCATTATACCTTATCCAACCCAGTGGGAACTTCCAAAATTTACCAAGTTTAATAGTAAAGACTCAACAAAATTTAAGATCATTTAGGCATTCATGCTACTTGATTTCCCATGATGATGCTTTTCTCCTCCATACCTTTCCTATGCCATTATCTAGACTAGCATTGGATTGGTATTGTGCCATACCCAAACATTCCATCCTTTCTTTCACCTTATTATCCCATAACATTTTGGATCACTTTTCAATCAATATATCTAATAAATTTCCCATTATCAACCTCTAATCCATTTGATAATTCAAAGATGAATCTATTATCTATTTTGTAGCTCATTGGAGGAGCCTAATCAACCAAATTTCCTTTTCATTGCCTCAACTTGAGCTTATAGAGCTCTTTGCCTAGGCATGTGCAAAACATATTTCATCCACATTATATGTCCAAAGCTTTCAGACCTTTGATGAAGATTTTACCATGGCTCACAAAGTAGAAAATAGAGCCATTAATGAGGGAAGGTTAAAGTTGAAAAGCAAGAACCCAACTTACAAACACAATGAGCCCTTTTTTCCAAACCAAACAACCAAACCAATCCGAACACTAAAAACAAAGTAACTACCAATGCCATTATCCTCAAAGATACACCACTTCCATCTACCAACCAATAAAACCCAAGGAACCAAACCTCTAACTCATATAATTATTCAAACCAAAACTAAAGGAACCAAAATTGGAATAATTATAAGCAATTAACTCCAATTCAGTAGCCCTATCCTTTTATTTTGGAAAAGTTACTAAAAGCCAATATCATCCAACTTACACTAATTAAACCACCCCAATAGTTTGACACTTCTCACCCCATACCAAGTTGGTATAATGAGAATGACCATCATGCCTTTCATTGAGTCATTAGACATGACAGCATAGGTGCAGCACCTTCAATACCTTATCCAATCCCTCATTGATAAGAGCTTATGATGGACAATCCTAATGCACCACCAAACTAGGCCCTTGACATTTTCTATAAGATTTTTCATAATCATGCTCCTTCTAACCCTTATCAGGAAAATAAAATAGACCCATCTCATGAGGCACATACTATTAATGTGGTTATGGATGAACCCATTATTGAAGAAAACATTTTCTCAACCGCCTCTTTCTCCATCCCTCTAATGGAAGGGAAGGAACTTCCTTCTATTATTTTAGACACCCAAACAAATGAAGCTACCATACCCACACCTCCATTCAAGGATACCACACCTAACTACCCTATTATAAAAACATCCAATCCCTTTTTGGAAGCTATCTCACAAGAGAAGACAACTCCATCCACCAAACCTCTAATTTTAGAACCTTCTATCAGAGGTCAAGACAAAGGTAAAGAAACCAAACTAGAACTTCTAACCCCTTCTTTGGTAGATCAAACTAAAACCTCCATCCAAACAACCTAAAACCACCAAGACAACTAAAGTGACCAAATCCCCTTTAAAACTAACAACTAAAACAACCAAAGAAGTAAAACCACCAAAAGGCCCAAAACCTTGAATTTTACTTCCCTCAACCTTACCCTCCATTTTGGGTCCTCATCCCTCTACCTTGAACATGAAGTCCATCATTTTCAGGAAAAATTCACCACCTTTATTAGTCACATCTTCATACTTACTTTCTAAGACACCTTTCTATACTACACTGACTATTTCTAACTTACCTACCTTGCCCTCCTCTACCTCTAGCTCATCAACAATCTTTCCTAAATCAAAACCATCAACCAAGCTTACCACTTAACAAAGACACCTACCACAAAATCTACGTCCACACAACCTTCTACTTTAACACAAAAAATAAAAACCACTAAACCTCTACCACCTTTTGTCAAATCTCACTTAACCATTCTCTACTGGTTATTGAAAACTTCTTCCTTGAGCTTACCACTAATCAAAATCTTTGACCTTTCATGTACCAAACCCTCTTGGTTCAATGATAACTTGATATGTGCATACTATAGGGCACTACGACATGACACAAAAAATTGTAAAGCTCTTCAAACACTTGTTCATAGACTATATGATGATGATGATCTATTATTAGACAAACCTCCTTCATCCCATTGACAACCCAACCACCGAATCAACCCCTCCAATATTCAATAGAGTAATGAGGAGGAACCAAAGCAGCCACCCAATCCAAAAAACCAATCTAATATCACATGGTTACCTGATCTCAGGACCAATAGAAGGATAAAGGGAAGGTTAAGGAAACCATTCCTTGGACTTACCCTACTCCAAACTTGAAAGTGAACAATATCTAACCATATCTCTCTTAAAACAAACCTAAGGTGTGTATCTTAGGTGCCTCCCCATGTAACCCTACATACCCTAACCCATATGTAATATCTATTTGAAAAGCCATCTTTAAGCAACTTCACCAAACTTCAACAAAAATTAGCTTATATGAGTTAGTCTCTACCTCTCCCCATCATCGACAATCACTCATAGAATCCTTACAATCCATCGAGGTCTAACTCAATGACCCTCAACCTCTCACCATCTTTGTTGGGCCCCTTCAAACTTCCAACCTTTTTACCTTCAAAGATTCAAAAATACCCTATATTCATTTAGAGGATCTTGATCCTTGATCTTCATTACAAAATACATTAATCAAACCCACATAAAAAAGGTTATGATTGATGGGGGAGCCAATATCAATATTATCTCCTCCCATGCCTATGACCAGTTGCACTTACCCACAAATGTCATGTCTAAAAGCACAATAGTCCTTTATTTTTTCAATGATACCATGGCTACTACCTTAGGCATAGTTTTCTTTGATATCTATGTAAGGTCCCACACCATTCCCAAAATTTTTTATGTTGTGGAAGGAAAATTCCATTACAATGTTTTACTCAGGTTCCCTTAGATTCATGTCATGAGTTGTGTTCATTCTACCTTACATCGATGTGTCAAATTTGAGCATGAAGGGCAAGTTGTGACTATCTAGGTTGACCCTAGTCCTTTTACATCTTACAATATGACATATCCACCAAATTATGTCCTTTCTCCTTCATCCACCTCACAACTGTCTACTAATGACACAACCCCACCAACCAAAACACATGACACTTACACACCAAATGTTGATGAAGTTTCTACTAGCTCATCTATCCCTTCTTCCCAGATTCTTGTAGAGAACCCCATGGTAACCAAATTCTAGCATCTTTACCTTGGGGAATATAGACTCTTAACCTTGGATTCCTTCTCTACTCCCCAATAATATGGGAATCTTACTTAGAACCTTCTTATGACCTTAACATTATAACCATCATCCCATTCAGGCTCCCTAACCATCAAAAAAATATAATTTATGGGGGACTTGATCAACCACTTCTATCCCCTACCACTACTTCATCCATCCAAACATTTACAGCTAACTTTTCCTATCTTGGCAAACTAGAGTTCACTAAGTTGTATCTTCATAGATGTGCTTGGAAAGGATTTAGTCTTGGTTTCTATGAACAAGGGCCTCATGAGTTACCCCATATAAAAACTTTATAACCTCATGAGCCATTTGACCTTGGGTATGAACCACCTGATGAACCCACTAATTTACTCAAACCCATTACCACCATGATGGAAGATATCCCATCCTCACCAACCCAACCGCTTTCACCACCTAAAAATCTTGACATCATCCCCCCTAATTTTTGTTCTAATCAATACCACTATTTTGAGCCCTCTCGTCTACCAAAAGAGTGGCCAAACCAAAGTCCTTCCATTTGTGCTCCTTAAAATGGTAGAAAACAATTCTCCTACCATCAACACAATCTATCATCAAGATTATGATTCCATTCTTACCTACCTAGATGTGAAGGATTCTTCTATCCATAAATCCATTCCTCTTGAAGCCTTAACCTTGTCAAATGAATCCACCATGGATATTAACTTAGGCACCCTAGATAACTCCCATATTGTCAAATTGGGCCAAAAACTAAATGTTGAAGAACTTCTGAACTTCTCTTTCTTCCAAGACCACAACATAGCATTCACTTGGTCTTATATTGATATGCCAAGGATTGAACCCACCATTACAACCCATAACATAGTCACTCATTGTGATTCCAAGCCCATTAAATATAAATTTTGATGTATGCATCTTTGCATAGCCCTTCTCATCAAAGAAGAGCTTCAACATCTCCTTTTTTTAAACTTCATTCAACTCATTGACTACCCCCAATGGGTCTTGAATATTATACCTATCACCAAAGTCATTGGGTGTCTCCACATTTGTGTTGACTTTCATGACTAGACACAAGATGTTATCTCTCATGGATAGGTTTTTGAGTTATAATCATATCTTGATTGCTCTTAAATATTAGCATAAAACTACCTTTACCAACCCTTGGGGGGGGTTAAAGAATGATGGTGCAATCTACCAATGTGCCATGAATTATATCTTCCATGATATCATCCATAAGATTTTAGAAGACTATGTAGATGACCTTCTCAAGAAATCCAAACTCTAAACATATCACTTGACTATTCTTACAATCATCTTTGAATGCCTCATCCATTATCACGTTTGCCTTAATCCCAAGAAATACATTTTTAGGGTCCTTTCAGGAAAGCTTCTTAGCTTTATCATCTCTTTTCATGGAATTGAATTAGACCCTATTAAATTTAGAGAAATTTTTACATGCCTCCTCTAGCCAACCTTAAGTAGCTCTATAGCCTACAGGGAAAACTTCAATCCATTCATTGTTTCATTTCCCAACTTTCAGACCAGTGCCAACCTTTCCATCACCTTTTAAAGAAGGATGTCTCTTTAAAATGGAATGGTGATTGTCAAAAGGCCTTGATTCTCTCAAATAATACCTTTTATCACCACCTATCCTCACCCCTCCTATGAATGACCATCCTTTTTACCTATATATATCTACCACCAACCATTCTTTAGGGGCAATGTTGGCTCACTGAGATGAATAACATAAAGAGTAAGCCATATACTACATTATCCACATGCTTTTATAATACGAGACTTGATATACACATACTAAGAAAATATACTTAGTATTGACCTTCATGGCCACCAAGCTCCACCACTACCTTCTTAACCATAAAACCTATGCCATCACTTATACCAACTTGTTCAAGTACATGTACTCTAAACCATACCAAAATTAACATATGACTAAGTGGCTCATGCTCCTAGCTAAATTTGACCTTGAATTTCTCTAATAGAAGTCAATTAAAGGGTAGGTCATTGTTGACCAATTGGCTGAAGCTCATTTACCAAATAACCAATCACCACCTTTTACCTTTTCAAAATAAACTATCGTGACTCTTTTTCAAGAGGATGTCATTACTTGCCAAATGACCATGTTCTTCAATGGCTTAAAGTGTCAATTAGGAGGGGGTACAAGATTTATCCTCATTCTTATCGATGGTTAACCCATTCCTCTCTCCTTCAAACTTGACTTTGAATGTACCAATAATATGGCTAAGTATGAATCCCTAGTGATAGGTTTCCAAATTGCTCTATCCTTGGAAACTAAGACAATCTATGTCTTTGGTGATTCCCAGCTCATGGTCAACCAAGTCAATGGATCCTATCAATATAGGAATGATGTCTTGAAATAATATAAACTTTTAGTTGACAAAATCTTAACATTATTTGAACATTCCTTGGTCCAATTTGTTCCTCGATCTACTAATAAATTCATAGATATGATGGCTTGCCTTACTTCCTAGATCCCTTTTCAACCTTCCAATTCTAAAATCCTTGTCACCATTAATCATTTTACCACTCCATCCTATAACCAATCTAATATCATTACCATTTGTAGTATAGAGGAATCCTCACCTGACATTTAGTATGACCAAACTCTCAACTACCTTAACCTAGCCATCATTCCTCCTAACCTCTTTAGGAAAACCCAAAGAACATTTGTTTTTAGTACCAATTGATTACCAATTGTTACATTATCCTAGGGGGAATCCTTTAAAAATTTAGTTTTGATGGTCTCCTTCTTCATTGCCTATGCAGCCATTAAGATTCCCATGCCATCAAGGAAAAACATGATGGGATCTATGGGGGACACTTTAGCAGCCTAGAGATCGCTAAACACATCCTTTGCCTTGGATACTATTGGCACACCCTCAACCAAGACTATTGTGATTATGTAAAAAAGTGTGTAAAATGTCAATAATACACTAATTTACATCACGTGGCAGCGAATATCCTCCAAGTATCTAAGGACTTCTGGCCTTTCTCTCAATGTGGGCTCAATCTCATTGGGGAAATTAACTCCTATTCTTCATGTGGTATAGCTCCATCATCATAGCCAACAAATATTTCACCAAATGGGTGAAAGATATCCCTCTTATCTTGACCAAAGAAAAGAAGATTATTGACTTTATCAATGATCATATCATCTATCGCTTCAGTGTTCCTCATAAGATCATCATTGATAATAGTAAATATTTTAAAAACAAGTAGGTCTAAGGGCTATGTGATGTATTTGGTATAGATTTAAGATTTTCCTCACCTTACCATCCATAAGAAAATAGACAAGTGAAAGCTTCTACTAAAATCCTTAAAAAAATGCTCATCAAAGCTATCAATGCTTTAGGTTAGGATTGACACTTGCACACCCCATTCGCTTTATGGGCCTATCATACTAGAATTCAAAACTCTATGGGTGCTACCCATTTCTCTTTAGTCTCAGGAATAGAGGTAGTATTGCTTCTTTAAAGTCCAAATCCCCTCTCTTCACATATCTTTGCAAGAGATTAATTCTAAGGAAGATTTTTGTTAGTACTATTTAGCTCAATTGGAGCTACTTGACAAGCATCATTTAACATCCCTCAACCACCTCTGTATCTATTAAGAGGGTATCAAACATGCTTATAAAAGCACCTAAAATAATGGGAATTCAATATTAGAGACCTTATCCTAAGGGAAAACTAACATATGACCAATATGGAAAATAGTAAATGAGGCAAGTTTGATTTCAATTGGCTTAGACCCTGCATCATTACCCATAAGTATGGATTAGGAGCTTATCATTTTTCCTCTCTCAAAGGAAAAATAAAACTTGAACCCCTCAATGCTTCACATCTACATCCATTTTTATATTAAAGAAGGATCAAGCTCACTCCTTTTGTCTAACTTAAGCTCATCCCTTGGTTACAAGATTTTAAACTTCACCCATCTTTCTCCTCTCCTTTTGAGGACAATTGATTACAACATAGAACCATGTGATTAACCATCACAGTCATAACCTAATCCTAAATTTGAGTAGCATGGATCTACCCATAGCATGGTTCTCATGGATACTTTTTATTTCTAACAAGATGGAATCTTATGGTCGTTGTCTCTCAAAACCACACCCTTTTACATATCATTGACCTTCTTGTGTTAAAGTTTTACCCTCATAAAGGTAAAATTCTAAACCTAATTAGACTTATCCATGTCTGCACACATTACATCCAGACACAATTTAGATACCAAAATACTACTTAGGTTAATATCTTAAGCATTACAAATTGTTCCCTAAAAGGATAGCTACCTAAAAACAAAATGAAAATTGCCAAATGTAAAGTAGACTGCTCACTTGAAGGACAACTATCAAGAACATTAGACAAAGCCAATAAGACTAGACCACTCCATTGAAAGATGGCTAAGTTAACTTTGTCAAAAGTAGAGAAATTTCTTAGAATCTTTCCACATTGATCAGCTTCTCATAGACAACAATAAATCAAAATACCCACTATCACAAAAAATTCTAAAGCTGTAATTGGCTCTCAAGAAGCATAATACATTAGAAGCTACAATCAATTTTCACATATAGACTTCTTGCATTGATCAGTCTACATCTAACATATGACATGGACTTGTCTATTACCATTCTTAGGTCATCTATAGAAGGGGAAAACTAAATCACATGAGGTTATCATACATATCACCCATTACCCTTCACAGCATCTATCACCCATCTCCCTTTAGACTATCTATAAATCAAGGGATTTAGAGCTTACTTGACACCTTGTGATGAAGAATTTTTTTTATCAACTAATGACCATTCATGCACAAAATTTTAAGGGCTTATATTCATTAAGCTAATCCCACTTCAGGTCTATTTTCGGTCCTTGTCAAAAAGGAAGCATCATGCCCTATTCTTATCTTACTATGCTTGGTTGATATTTTCATCATGACTTTTACCATCTAGTGTTACAACAAAAATAATCATTATTTTTTACATTAAATAATAATACAACAACCATAACCATATAAATCATAATCATAACCATAAAATTCATAAATATACACACAACATTAAGCATGATAACATATGATCAGTGACATCTAACACATTTTGTACATGTTTATAAGAAACTGTACAATATTTTATTTAGGGTACGAGGAGTCGCATGACACATTCATCAGATTACACACATATTGACTAAATCACATACATACATTATTTTCCTACGTAAGCATTAGAACAATTATTTGGTGACTCTAGATTTGTGTTCAACCATCCTTCTACTTGATTACTCCTTAAACTAACATCTATAACATTCCCTTTCTTAATAATGCTAAAGGGTATACTTTGTTCTCCTCTCCCACATTCATCCCCATAAGATGAAAATAATATATCACTCTGGGTATTTCACCCTACTCACCTATCATGGCCATTACATTCCTCTACTTTGGTTATTTTGCTCACATAGGAACCATTGGTTGTTGCCTCAGTGCACATCCTCTTAGATAGTGAGGGTTCCCTTCATAGACATGTTGACAATCATGTTCTCCATCCTTACATCTTATGTAGTGAAATTATCACCTTCTTCCCTACTGTAGAAGTAATATTTTAGGCTCAATCTTGGGTTGTGGGTGTCTTTCCCCTTGTTATTAATCTAACAATATTTCTTTTATCACCGTTACATGTTATAGTATTCGATAGATCCTCACATTCACCATATTAATTATTTTGGGTCATGGGGGTTATTGATTATCTCCACCATTGTTCCCATTTTTTTCCATCTTCAACCTTATGTAGTTCAATGTACTCTATATGACCTAAAAAACCAAATAAATCAATGATAGACATTCATCCTTATCATGATTCTTTAAATAGAATACCCGACGATTCTTCCTCACTAACATGATTCTACATTCCACTAAATAAAAAAGTCATATGATGTCATTGATTACCTTTAATAGTCTTCCCACTTAAAATGGTCATGTATACTTACCTTTTCATATGGAAAAATCACCCTTGATCTGATTGGTCATCTTGATAAAGCCATTATGCACTATCATGATATCTTTTTGTTTCCCTTATCATCCAATCCACATCCAACGTATTTTTTTGATTTGTCATCTTGTGATCCTTATAGGCCTAGTGGTAATTTTAATCATTGTCAAATTTATCATGATTTACTTAAACTAGATTCTAATCATGGGTTGTTGTAATGATCACACCTTCATAACTACCACTATTGCTAGTGGTGGTAACTCCCAAATGATTGCCACTGGAGAAAATTTTCCATCAGAGGTAGGCCACCATGAATTCATGACAATACATTCATGTTCTTGTCCCCTCTACCTTCCTATTACTACCATCCCATTGCCATAGGCTCTAAATGTTAGACCCTAACCATTAGTAGTGCTTACTCAAACATGGCAATCTTTCCTTTTGTGCCAGTTGAGGGTTCATCCATGGTAAATAAGCGATCACCTTCTCCAATTGTCTAACTAATATCCTAGACCACATAACTAGGGTTTCTTCTAAGTAGAACCCCAATTCATCAGTTCTAAGGAACCAAGATAGAGGATGTAGACATGGTTGCCTTTCATCTAGCCTACCCATGCAACTCTTAGGTTAGGCATGATCCATCCTCTATCATTCACCACCCTACCATTTTTATACCTTGCATAATCTATGTGACCATCAAAAAAATTCTTTGTAGGTTGTCACTTCACTACTACCATTAAAACTTGGCTCATGGTGGTGATGAACCTTGGCCAGAGTGACTATGTAGATCTAGATAGAAACCCACCTCTTAAAACTTAGCTTATAATGATAGATGCCAACATTGTGCTTATACCCTCACACAATTTTAGAAGTTGTAACCTCCTCAAAAAGTCACCTCTTTTATGGATTAGCTCCATTGAAGGTCATTAATGATGCTTAACATTGTGTTCCCTTCTTATTTATCCTACCTTACCCATCTATGTCTCTCATTCTACTAAATGTGGGATCATTATAGTAATTATTCACCAATATACACTATGCACTTTCATAGTCCCCTTCACCAAAACCTAAAACCACTATTTTACAACATTTTATCCATCTGCCCAAACTAAACCATGTGTTCCATCAAATTGGGGTAGCCAATTTGAACACCACTCACCCAACCCTTTTTGAACTACTTTGGCCTAGTGTCCATCAACTATGTAGATGTTGCTTCACTTCTAAGGGTAGCTCGACCACTAAACATTAATTCCCATCCCCTTTTTCTTCTCACTCATTTCCAATACTAACATCACCCTCTTTCTTAGGGTGTCCTACATCAAGGAAGCTTTGAATTATTTCTTAAGCATCCTTATATTTTAACACCATCTAATACTTCCTCTTAAGCCTTTCCCTAATTTTTGGGAGAACTATATTGGCTTGAGGTATTTTTGGACTATGTAGGAAGTGCTTAGTTATTGAGGTTAGCTTAGCCAAATCATTTATTTATTTTACCTTATCACCTAAAAATTCTTCCTCCACTTCTCTATCTATATCCTCACCACCTCCCTCCCTTCAGCTTGTCAATCTCTTTTAACCACTTTTTCTTCTTGTCAATCTCTTTTAACACAAGGGTTGATATCCTTCCTCATTAACCCCTCTTATATCCCACAAATCCACCACCTACTCTACCTCACTAACCCCCCATCATCTTTCCTTGTGCATACTTTGTATCTCATTCCCTCACCCACTTTTCATGTTTTTGGTCCCTCTTTCCACTTATTACCAACCTTATCCTTTATCCCCTTCAAATTCTTTCACCATCCTCATCATATCCCCTTGCCTTTGTCTATTTGTCATAACCTCTTTATCACTCTCTTTTCCTCACCAATTTCACATCTTATTGTGTATCTTACAAATTTTTTGTTTCTTTTGTTGCTGCACTTTTTCTTTACATGTACCACCACTCTCTACCATTTTTCCACTCTTCCCACTATACCCATTTTTCATTCTTCTTGTTTGATTTTTTCCATTCTTTCATCCTTTTTGTCTTTTTTTTCCTCCAAAACTAGTTTTACCTAGGTATTTATCCTTTGAGAAGCCTTCCATAATTGCCTTTTTTCTTCTTCTCAGTTCCTACCTTTTGCCTTTTGTATTCTCCTTTTCCTCTTTCCATCTTAGTACTCACTTATCTTTTGCATCTGTGTGAGTATTCATGCTTTGTATCCCTACGTCAATTCTTATTTTTTTTCTTCTTATCATCCTTGATATTCATCCCTTATTTTCATCTCATGCCATTTCCTTGTGTTTTTCTATTTCTTCATCACCTCACCCCTTTTTAGCTTGTCAACCTCTTCTAACAAGCTAATTGATGCATACCTTATATCTTCAACTTCTTATTTACCCATCCTTCACTTCCCTTATTGTTCTTAACCCATTTCCCATTTTCCGTCTCATTCTCATCTCCAAAACCACCATCTGCTTGAATTTATTATTCCTCTCCTTATCTATCATCATCCATGCTTACTTGTTTAACATACCACCCAGTTATTCACTCTTGTATCATCTTTTTTGTTTCCTCATTTCACTATTTTTTCCTCCTACTTCCTTTTCTTCCATGTAATTCCTTGCTTTTCATTTTCATCACCAAACTATTTTCTCCTCGGTCTTTTTTTATTTATTCTCAAACCTTTCATGGCCTCCCCTTTTTCTCATCCTCCACTTACCCTTCACACTTGTTACACTTCTCTCCCCATCCTCTTCAATTCACCAATCTATCATTATTTAGTGCATCCCTCATCCCCCATCTTCTACCTATTATTTTTCTTCTCTTTTCTCTATTTCATTTTATTTTTTTAATCTCCCTTGATGACATTGTTTGTTGTTCCTAACCTTCCTTTTTTTCTTTTCTTATATGTCCATGTATTGCTCCTTCCATCCTTCTCCACCTTCATATTTATATAAAACCTCATTTTTTTCTTTACCTATCTCTTCATCCATCTCCTAGTCCACCTTCATCTCATCCCTTATTAGATTCCCTTTATTTTCCCCCATTCAACTTCTACCTCTTCAAAGTGTGGTCACTAGTTGTAACACCTCTATGTACATCTCCTTGTCTACTTCCTCATGTCCTCCATGCCCTTACTTTAATACATGAAATCCATAATTTTCTCCTTCATTTAATTAATATTATTATTGTTCACCTCACTCCATATTACAAAACCCCTCAAAGTCTTTCTCTAAATTCCCTCAAGATTCAATGCTTACTTATTTTGGGGCCTTATTGGCTCAAGGGTTAAGGGTTAAAATCTTCACCACTTCTCATTTACCCACTCTACTCTTTTTAGTCCCCAAATCATTTAATAATACCCTTTTATATCCTATTAATGACGTTATTGTGGAGTGTGCACAATGTTGGCTTATTTAGATGGTGATAAAAGAACCCATCACATCACCATGGAAATTTAAGATGTACCAAAATTTCCAAATCCTAGTAAAGAACATTTATCCCTTTTTAATTTAAAATGGTGACAAAAATTTCATTCTTGAACCTACTTATCCATGGCTATAAATTTATTTTACATAGTTGAAGCAATCATCTAATTGCCTCCTAGGTAATCTCATCCATCATTTTTACCAAACCAATCAACAAACTATTTGATTGATATCTTTTCCACCCTTTAGAACTTCCCTTTCTACAACATCCTTCAACTAGACCTAACTACATGATATCAAATTGGGGCAACCAAGTTAACTAACACTCCCCACATCAAAAGAACTACATTTGGCATGACGTTCTTTTTGGATTCTTGTTCATGGAACTATGTAGGTAGCATCTACTTACTGAGTGCATCTAGAGTTAGCTCAGCCATTCTCTTCCAACCCATACCCAATCCACCGACACTTTCACCACATCCACCTTGATGTTGGTTTCTTTTGACCCTAACCATTAACATGTTTTGCAATGACTTTGCACTATCCTTTGACTACACTAACCCATTTTACCAATGTTGACCATTTGAATAATGCACTACCTCAGGCATAACTCAACCACTTGTGTTGTTTAGTGGGAGCACTTCCCCACCTAGGATACTTGGAAATGACATGGACCTTATCTGGATGATTTGATGGGAATGACCTGATCAACTATGACCAATGCTCTAGACCAGTTACCCTCTCTTGTCTTTGTAGAACCTAACCTTAATTTATCAACATTAGCTTTTTTAGTCTCTTCAAAATCTTGACTATTATGCTTAGTCACATTTTGTGCACCCATTGGCATTTCACATGCCCAACTACCTTGTGACACCACCTAGTGCCTCCCCACAACTACTTATCAAACCTACACCTATTTTGGCCTTTCCTCACCAACTCTAAATTTGAGGGGGAACACATCCTCCCATACTAAGGGTACCTTGACCTTCAACCAAGTGATTCATTTTTATTTTTTATCTTATTAAGTCAAAGTTACATAACAAAAAGGGGTAAAATGTAGACACTAGAAAACTGCACACTTATAATTTTTTATAACTAAATGCCTTAGGACCCCTTAAAGACCCCTAAACATTATTAACCCTTAACCAACCCCTCTAAATGTAACCAAATCACTATTCTCCTAATCACATAGTACTATTTAAAATTACTATTCACTATCACTATTCATGATGGCATGGCATGTGACATGGAAAGTGACATGGCATGTGACATGGAAGGTGATATGACAAGTGACATGGCTTAAAAGTGATGTGGCTTGATGTGGGACATCATAACCCACCTAAGACCCTTTCCCAATGTGCTTAGTGACTCATTTAAGCATCATAAAGCACCCCTTTGAAATATGGAAAATTTTCCCTTAAGGGGCCATCATTCAATATATAATGTGCCTTCACACATGAAATTAGCCTTCAAAATGAGATATCTACCTATTTAAAGACAAAGGGAACCCATTTTCGACTTCTTAACCCAAATGGTAGACTCACAAACCCATATGGAAATCCCCACCAACCTCATCCTTGACTAATTTAGGCACCACATGGAAAATTTCATCATATTTGGTGAGCCATATCTTTAAGTTCTTGGATGAAGCCAATAAAGGGTGGTGAAAATTCTTTAGTCTCATTTAAACCCATGTGCATGATTCACATTCAAAATTGGATTCATGTGCAAGGTGGGAGACACACCAACCCAAATGGGAGACTTATTATGAAGGTGATAATCCCACCAACCTAATTTTTGACTAATCCATGAACCCACATGGAAAATGGCACCATAATTCTACTATTCCTCTTTCCGTATGATTCTTCACAATAAATGTTATAAATGCCCCCATTTCCTTCACCCAAGGTTAAGTGGGAAGTTAGTATTTGTTTATTAACATCTTGTTTTAGGTCTTTGAAGGAGGTTATAATTTTGGAGGTCATCCACATCTTGGAGGAAAATAATTCAAAGCAATGAATCTCTACCAAAATTGCCATGGGATTCCTTCATCACATCATCAACAACATCAACCACATCAACAAGCATCAAGGTAACCTTATTTGGCTTTATTTATTTTAGTTATTTACTTAAGTCCTTCCTTTCATTACCTTGAACTATACCCCTTAATCCACTTTCCATCTTAATCCATCGACCTCCTTTACCACCTTTGCCATTGTAATTCCATTTACCTCCTTTGCCCTGTTTGCACCTTTGCCACCTTTACCCTCTTTGCCCCCTCATCGTTTTGATTCCATAGTTACTTGTTATGTTATATTTTTCAACCATCCTCAATCAACCAAAACTAAACCATTATTTTTACCCTTATAAAATTACCAAACCTAAAACCACAACCTTGCCTTAACCAATTTTCAGCATTAGTATAATTAAACTAGTTGCTTTATTTTGGTTAGCTTAGCAAAGCATCTAATTTTATAAATTAATTTTCTTTAATATGATATATTTTATTTCAGTTTTACATTAATTTAAGGAAAATATATTTATTATATCATTTCAAATTAAGTGTTAAAAGTAGGTAGATTGACAACCTCCTAGAAAGCTTTTGCTTCTATGATATAGCTCACACTAGGCAATCCACCCAACTACTTGACTAACCAACAAGTTTGTGGTAGTGATTTATAATTTCAAGTAATTATTACCTATCCAAAGAGTATTTATCATAAATTTTGGATTCAACATGTGTACATTCAACATGTATTCTTCTACACACCTTTCTTAACTAGTTTCTTCTTTTCACCCTTAGGAAAAACCAAAAATTAGATAGAAACAACCTTACCTAAATTGTATCAACAAAACTTTTTGAATTAATAAAGGAATATTTTATATTTTATTACTATCTTAGATTGTGATATGCTTGTTTATTTTTAGTAGTGGTAAAGTTTCATTCTAATTTTTAGATCCTTACCCTCACCTAGTTGCTAGGATGTTATTCTATGTAGGTCAGGTAATGTGCCAAAGTGTTGGTGACTATGTTGAAGAGTAATTTGGTTGATAGTGCCTTGAATAAACCTCATATACATTACCTTAAAATTATAGACATAAACCATAGACTTAACATTAAGTACTTATGTTTATAAACTCACTGAAAAATGTGTTTCAGTTACTAGTCCTCACTTGGTTCACAAAGTATTGATTAATGATCAGTTAGAGTGGATAAGTTAATATTGGTGCATCACCTCCCCTTAGATTAGATTTTATTTGATGCTTATCTCTCCCTTTTCACCCCAATAAGTTAGTAGTCTTAGGAATTAGAATCAGTTTATGCACTAGGCGATATAACCCCTTAAACTAGAGGTTTAGTCCTCCTATAAATCATCCAAAACCTTTAGACTGATCCCATATTACCCCAAACTTGGAGAGGTCTGAACCATATTCTCTTAAGGGTGCAGTTTGGAGAATTAATAGGTAGGAGATACAAATAATTGTTATTTAAATTTTATTAAAAACATATCACCATACATATTACTCAAACTATAGAATTTCATAAATGGTCTATAAAAAAAGGGTTGGTTGGTATTCACATCTCACAAGCATTTATAGAGAAAAAAATCACTATGTGAAATCACATCCCATAGAATTAAAATTATTGGTTAGGAAAATATATTAAGGGAAACTTTCATAATCGTCATTCAAAACACCCTTGCTAATATGGATGAACCAAATAAGTGATAAAATAACCCTTTACATAAATAAATGTAAACCTTAAAAAAAACTCAAGGATAAGAAACCCTAGTCAAGGGAAGCTAATAAAACCATCCAAATGGAAATGCAAAAACTAATGGTCTAAAACCACTAGGAACATGGTGTATGTAATGGGAAATTTAACATATCTACAAATCAATTCTAGCTCAGAGAAGATAGATCCTACTTACACTTCTGATTAGGGATACATTAGATAATTAGGGTCATGACCAATATGGATCCACTATACCTAATCAAGGGGTCTCTTACCACAATAATATCACTAGGGAAGGTTATAAAGCCTCCAATCAAGAAAAACTATGCAATAAACCTAACTAGGTCCTATGTTTTAATATTGGCTATATTAATAACAAGTAATGTAAAAATCTAATTTAGTTCTCACCAAAGCTTGTCGTATAAACTTGGGGTAATAAATGTAAACAATAAACATTCATAGAAAACATATATTCAAATAAATGTATATATAATTATAATACATGGAAGAGAAGTATAAATGCATATCTATCTACTCTTACAAAAGAGGAACAAAGTTAGGAATACTTACCTTTGAAGATGAACCTATCGAGCCTCAATCTCTCCCTTGGCCAAGGTGATTTGAAAGAGGTTGTTTTAGAATGTAAGGATGATACGAATAAATTTTTTCTAGGCTACACAACCTATCAATGCATCCAAAATAATTATCCATAAGAAAAGATTCGTATCTCCAAAGAAAGTATGAAACCCTAAGCTTGCTCCTCAAGTAGAATGGTGGATAAGTAGATGCATAATATATCTTAATTATTTGTTTCTTTTAGAAAAGGTGAAATGATTATGTTTATATAGATGAATCTAACCCCAAACCCTTTAAAAAATTTTAGGTAACAAGGTTGACCCAATTGACTTAGTATTGTAATTGACAAAAAACATACTAGGTCATGGATTAGGTCAGCCATAGGCTAACCTAGACCCTAATAAGTTTTATCAATAAGGATACAAGGTTGATGTGGCTAACATTATCATGTAAACTATTAAAAAGGTGGTTAAGTTAGGAAAAGGTGTAATTAAGGAAGTAAAATACTAGAGGAGTGTGAAAAATAGGAGGCAAAGATTAGGGGAATGGTTTTTAGGAGATAAGTGTGTAGATAGAAAGTGGTAAAAGGGAAAATAATCCTGTGAAGCACTAATAGTCTGCCCACCCCTTTCCTAGTGCACCCCTTAGGGTATGTACTCAGAGAGATTGATAATTGATGGGTTCCTTCAAGATAGTGAACATCAGTAATTGATAAAAGTTTGAAAATATTGTGTTTATATATATGCCCCACTCGAAGCTCATCACATGTCATGTAGGTGAAATAGGGGATGGTGCTTTAAGAAAAGAACATGATGACACATAATTTTTCTGATAAACAAAGTGTAGTAAGGAGTAAATAAGATAAATTAAAGGATAGAATTGAAAACACATACCTTTATTTATCTTAGTATTATAGATAAATAAGGTGATTTGTAAAATACGAAGGTGTCTAATTTGAAAAACATTAGGTGAGCTTTTAGAGATTAGCAAAAAAGAGAGAAAAATCAACATTTTTTCAATATAGGCATATAATAGTTAGAAATATTCTATATAACATTAGGATTCCATAAAATTTTATGGTTTGGAAAACAAGTTATTATAAATAAAGATATGATCAAAACAAGAAATCTGATGATAAATTTTTGAAGGGTAAATAATTTTGAAGGGTAAATAATTTTGAATAGTAAATATAAATAGGGTGAAAACAAATTAATTTTCTATTATTTTTTATTATAATAAAAGTGAGAGCCTAGAGAGACAGGATGGTGAGGAGATGACATCTGAGACAGGGAGGATGCATAACAACCATAATGAGTGCAACATAGGTAAGTGACTAAAAAATTTCAAATTTTAAAGCTTTTTATTTGAAATTGAGTGTTTTACAGAAATTTGACAATTAGACAAAATATAGATACCAAAATGAATCCTAGGAATTTTTTAGGAATATAGGGGTCAAATGGGGTATTAGTTAGGAAGATTCAAAGTAATAAAAACCCAAGGCATTTATGAAAATTAGTCAAAACGTCATCATAATGAAAGAACAAGGTTGACTAGGTCAACTTAGTTTGTAGAAGACAAAAAATTAATGGACCAAATTAATAGTAATGGTTGACTTAGTTTGTTTTTGAATGGGGTCGACATAGTTCTATATGGCCAACTTAGTTTGTTTTAGAAGGGGGTTGACATAGTACTATATAGATAAATTAGTTTTTAAGTAAATGGTGGATATAGTACTGGGGAGGGAAAAGAAGGTTGACTTAGTACTATATGGTTGATTTAGTTGGTTTTCTAAGTGGATAATATAGTACTGCAATGTGAAAAGAGGCCAACATAATACTATTAAGCCACATGGTCATTGATTTTGTACTAAAAGGGCCAATGTAGTTTGAAAAATAAGTCAATTTGTATAAAATGAATAAATTAGTTTCTTTGTATGAAATTTATTAGAATGTATTTTTATTATGAGTGACATAGAGATCTAATAAGTCCTTTGTTGTTTGATTTTTATAGAGAGACCAAAGATTTTGGTGATTAGTTAATGCTTCATGGCTACCTGATTTATTAGAGTGCTTGACAGATGTGGATAGAGATAGATTGGTCACATTGGGCTTGGGATGTATCATGGAGATATGGTGGATTTCAATGAGTGTTGATATCATGGTCATGTTCCTAGGAGCATGGGATAATTTGACCAACACATTTATATGGGTGGTGGATAGGGATACCATAAACATTGGTATCACTCTGGAAGATGTCCATGTATTGTTTGGAATACCTAAAGGGGGACATCAATGATCATAGGGACACTAGATGACTAGGAGGAGAGATGATCACTAGCCCAGTGGGTGATGTGCTCATATAAAATTTACCTAGGACTGAGGGTGAGTTTTTTTGATGTGTACATTGCACATATTTTAGATATCCATAAGGTTGTGATTATAATTTTGATAACATGAATTCTATGTCACAAGTTAGATGGTAAGGTACCACTATATGTGATAACCTTGTATCAATCCATATTGGATCAAGGCGTACTTTATGACTTGATTTCTATCATCTAGGTTCAACTCATGCATGATATGCATGGGATACTATCTAAAGGGTATAATAATATGGATCTAGTGGTTTTATTGAGTACTTAGATATATGAGAGATTCTTGATGTATCATTTAACTAGGTTATCCCATATGGTTGATGATTGGTTACCTCAATTTATAAGGTAGAGACAAGATTAAGTGGCACAAACCATGCCCCACATGATAGTATTGTAAATAGTCACAAGAGGAGACATTGTGTAGTAGATCTATGCACATATTAAAACTATTTGGTTAAGTTGGGTGACTGTGGCACCAAGTCTAGCAGGGGTATATATCACATGACATTATACTTGGTAGGTAGATCTATATCTAATGGTATGCTTGATAGGATAATTTAGACTCCTAAACCTGATGGATCTTATAGTAGTGCCTACGTTTTGGGCATTACATATAAGAGAGCTAAGGGGGAGAGGAGGAAGAGCATCAGTCAAGTGACTAGAGATCAAATAGTGGCATTTGATACCATGGATTGGTCAAGTATGATAGCCAATAACTAGAGGAGGATATGGCATGGACATGGATGTAGGGGTGCCACAGGTACCATAATCAACACCAAAATAGGAGGAGCATTAAACACCTTAGTTTTACTACTAATGGAGGTGCTGGTAGTGGCATAAAACACATAGGGTGGTGATCCAAGATGACTTTTCAATCAGCCTAGGGAAAATTTATTCTATAAAAGCACCATTAAGGAGAGTCCCAAGACATCCACAAGTGGTGACTCTAGGTTTTGATATGATTTGGAGGCATCCCCAAAATGAGGTGTTTAGGGGATGAGATGATGGAGCGACCATGCTTGATGGATGATTAGATGGGTAGATAATGATTGGTGACACCAAGACATACAATAAGTGCTTAAGATTTTTAATTGTCATGATAGAATATTATAGATAAATATTAGATGTATATATTATGTGATATCTATCTAATTTAAATTTTATAGATCCTATGGATGAGGAGGTTAGATGGGTATCCTTGGTTATATGAGTCCACCATGATATTCTTGATGGGGTGATGGCACCATATGAGCCCACCATATTGGATGATATTATGGTACCATATGCCCCAACTTAGGTGGGCTAGTTTAGACTAGTGGGGGAGGCTAGAAGGTAGATACAAGTACACCAAGATGAATTATAGCCACCAGTAGGGGTGGGAGTAGGAAAGGCCCAAGTTTGGTAGGCCCTAGCTTAGGAGAGATACACACACATGGTTACTACTATCTAGCTAGGATAGGTACATGCCCATATGGCCAACCTATAGGGATAGGTAGAAGGGTTGAGATCTCAAACAACCTCTTTATAGTGCATTATTTAGAGGGGATAGTTTGAGACATTTATGGGTAGTGTGGCTAGGCCATGAGATAGACATGAGGGAGCCCAACCATAGAGCTGGAGTGATATGTTTTTGTACTTTGTATTAAAACACATGATATACATAGATATGGTTTTTGATAGTTAGATTTGATCTTTATGGGTTGTATTTTGGTTGTGGATGTGGATGCATGGATATATTTATTTATAGTGCATGCATTTTATTTTTGTTTATATGCTATGGGAAATATATGTGTGGTGTTTTTTCTCTAGTATTATGTAGTACACATGCATGGTTAAAAAGAAATAGGTGAACAATATTTGGAAAAGTATAATTAATCAAAAATAAATACACTACACACTATATCATGATGGGAAATTTTCTAATACCAAAATATGACTAAGTATAATAAACCAAATATTAGCATAAAACAAGGCAAAATGTTTTTAAACCATAAAAACAATAAAAATAAAAAATTGGCACCAAATTAAAATAAGTATAATCACACTAAATCACATTGGGAAATATGAAAATAATGTAATAAAATGGAAATCATGTGAAAGACAAAGGGTATATAAATAAATTAATGAAATCAATCATATTAAATTATGTTGGGAAGTATAAAAGATTAAAAAAAAATGGTAAAATGGTCATCACACTAATTTAAGTTGGGAAGTATGAAAAATTTAATAAAGTGGTTGGATTCTTACATGTAATTAGAAAATAAAAAGATAAAAGTGAAACATTAATAAAGTAATCATAAAACATACTAAATCAAGATAGGAAGCATTACAATGATGCGTAACTCATAATCAATCACATCTTATCTCATGTTCGACACATCTAATTTTGTTGTGACTTGGGTATTAGAATATTTTATTAAGAAGGCCAGGTCCTATCCATGGTCTTAAAATGAAACTCACAAAGGGAATACAAATGAGGTGGAATCACTATTAATATATGATAAAATGGGGATGTTTGGAATAGTAATGTGAATTTTTTTTGTAATTTGTGAGGAAGGATTGGTCCTTTCCAAGTTCTTACAATGTAACTCACAAATGGAATCCCTACGAGAGTGATTAGTGAACAAAAAATATTTATCTAGGAGAAATATTAGGGTTTTAGGGAGTGAAAAATGGAATGTAAGAATCATAATGTAGGAATATTATGAGACATGAGGCACACTAATGATATGAGAAGACACTAAGTGACTGGTGACCATCAATAAACAAAAGATACCTGCTTGTTATAGGTATAAAGCTATGCAAGCAAATAAGTGTGGTATTAAGATCAACTCATTTTGGAAGTTTTAAAAAATAAAATTAATATGGATCTACCTTCCCATAATGTATTCCTCATTCCTCAGGACCTCTTACAGAGCCATCGATCTACTTCAACGATTGGGTACTTGCATGAGAAAATAAGTAGCACTAAAATAATTTTTTACTCTCTTTTTCCAATCTACTAACCTACCATACCCCTATGGACCTCATATTTATATTGAGTTCAAGTGTGGATTTTTAGATTCAATTAGATAAAGGATATGTTCTTAGAATCACATATTTTATGTGATTTAAATTTTGAAAATTTTGAATATTGCTTTTTAGATAATTGACTTTTGTTAACTGATTTGGCTTTTTGAATGTTTTATGGATTTTAATATTCCTCCTCTATGTAGACTTGGAATGATCAATAATGAGGGATAAATTGATACACATGAATGAGCTTTAGGATTTGGCTAAAGGAAGATAAGTATCCAAAGATATGACTGACTAGAACACTTATGCTTAACTATGAACCAACATGTTATCTCAAGTCTCAACCATGTGTATGCTTAGTTTATGAAAGGGAATATAGGGAAAGAAGAGGATATCAAAAGTGGAATGGTAAAAGGAGATTTTAATGATATTAATTATTTCCTAACTTATCACATGGTAAATGAGGAATGAATAAAAGGAGCAAGGTTTATATAACCAAGTCACAATAATAATTATATGTGTTGATAGAGAAGAGATAGCAAACAATCATGAAAAAGAACAAGTGAAATAAAGATAAATAAATTAAAAAAAACAAGGATGTAATTATGAAAAAAAAATTCATAAGAGAACATAAAGAATAATAATGATATCTTAAGCAACATGTGGTGTGAAACAAAAGTCATCATGTAATATAAATAGGAATTTGACATAATGTCAAATGATATAAAAATAGAAAAATGAAAAGTTAGAGCACATGCCCAAATAAAATGAGAAAATAAATGTAAAAACACCATTATTGTGTTCATAAGTAATGTTATATTTGTCCATACACATTATTGCTAACATCTGATAAGTCTCTAAGAAGCTGAACTTGAACTACAACCAAAGTCTCATCAATCTTTAGGGAAAGTTGAGAAAATAATTCATGTCAAACCTCCTTGACAAAAATGTAGGAATGGTTAAAGGATCATGTTGATGAGGGATATCATTTAGGGGGTGCTCAAGAGAATGCATGGGAATGGATTCTATGGGAGATGAAGGGGTCACCAATGGAGAAGGTGCCACTAGGGAAGGAGGTTCCATGGGTGAGAGAATCATGGGTGGAGAAATAGTAGGTAGAGATGGAACTACAAGAGGTGGAGCCATGGGGGAAGAAGGGGAAGACTTATTGTGAGGGTGAACTATGGGAGTAAGGGTATTAGGTGTAAGAATGGTTAGGACATGATCCTTGAGATGCCACTAAAGGATGTGGTAGCAATAAGTATGGTGAGTACCATATTGCTGCTAGAGATAATAGACCTCTCCATATTTGGGAAGATATTTAGGTAATAATTTCAAGGGAGGTATATCCTTGTCTATGGGATAAGGAGTGGTAGGATGTAAGGTGTTGATATATTTCCTCAACTTATGACGGATGAATGACTATCTATGCTATGAAAGCAACATATATGCTTGTGATTAGATTTGGTAGGTGTACTCATAAGAGGAGTGAAAGTAGACACTAAGGAAGATTGGTATAATGAAAAGCCTCTAGTCTAGTGATTGGTAACTTTATGAATATAAAAATATGAATGATCAAACCATTTGGTGGGAAAACGATAAAGTTATAGTAAAAGGATAAAACCATCACCAATAGAATGTGGGGATGGTGGAGAAACTAGGTAAGGTTCGACTGAAGGAGCAATAAGATTAGAAATAGCAAGAAAATTAACTATAGATGGAGTAAGAATAGGATTTGAATTAGGATCTACTAAGGGGGGTGGGATGCATAAAAGGATGAAGTAAAATCATAAGCATCTTAGGGATAAATCAATTAGAGTGATACACCCTTAACCTTTGGTGTGTCTTGGGATATGTGTGGCTGAATTGTGGCTTACATACCTCTTTTATATTCTTGTTACATTTCTCTATGTTCTTAGTTAGGTCAACCTATGGAATAATCAAGGCTAAGTAGACTATACATAGGAGGTAGTGGTTAGTCTTTGAGGATCATGTTAAGTATTATGCTATTAGTGCATTATTGTGGAGGTTTCCCCCTTGAAGTGGCTTTGTTATATTATCTAGTATTCTACTCTATTGTCAATTATTATTGTGTGATCTATCATATTTGCTTATTCTATGTGATATAAAATCATTATATATAAACATCTAATTAATTTCATTATAAGTGGTATTAGAGCTTTGATTTGGGTAAGATTTCTATGGCATTGCTTTTTTTTCAATCGAGTGAGGCACAACTTCTATGAGTGGAAGGAGCGAAAAAACATAACTTTCAATCTAGGAAGAGTTAATTTTTTTGTTAGTGTAGTATCGTTTAAAACACTTTTTTGAAAAAAAAAAATTAAAAAAAATTCTAGAATTTTTTTTTCACCTTACACATTTATAGTCATTGGATTCATCTCAATGAAATGATCACAATGGTACAATTCACTGATACACTTTTTTATGCCAAATATTTTTACCCTAGTATGTAAAGGCAGCCATTATATTCATCTTAGCAAGGTGATCACAATGGTACCATCCCTTAGTAAACTTTTAATTATGGAAACAATCCTCTTAGGGTTTGTATATGGTCGATCCTTCTACATGGGGATGAAAAGGGGGAAAGAAACTCCCAAGACTCCTATCAGTGACATGGAATCTGGAACTTTAGATCCATTGATTTCTCAATTTGAGGCTAACATAAAAGGCTTGGTATAACATGATGAATTTATTGTAGCTAAAATAATATTTTAGGGATACATATATATATTAATGGGGTTCATAATTAATTGAATTAGATCAATACTTCATTGGCTGCTCTTTCATCTCAGTTATAGTCAAACACCCCTCCACTTTAGCATTTGGGTCCTCCTCTCAACACTAACAACTCTAATTCTAGTATAAACTTAATGTTTCCCAAAGTGAACATGCATAAGTTTGATGGTAAGTATCCTCTCACTTGGGTTACCTAACTTGAGAATTTATTTGATCTACATCAAACACCTAGTTTTCAAAAGTTAATCATGGTGTCTCTATATCTAGAACATGAGCAATTCATTTGGTATCACTGGTTATGTGTTCAAAAGAAAAAGAATAGTGTTCTTATTACATGGTCTATTTTCACTAATGAGTTATTGGATCATTATTATAATAGTGTATTTGAGAACTAATTCAACTAGTTAGCCAAATTGTGGCAAATGAGAACTGTGAAGGATTATATTCATTAGTTTTAGAATCTATCCTTATGGGTGGAAGACATCACTAAGAAAAATTTAAGTAATCTATTTTTGGGTGGTATCAAAGAAATCATCCAATTAGAGGTTCAAATGTTTAACCCATATTTTTTATCAAAAGATATCCCATAGGCATGCATGGTAAGGGAAAAAGAGATGGTCAAATAGAAAACCTTTCTAATACCATCATATCCTTAACCCACCAAATTGACACCTCAAAAATATAAAGAAAAGTGAGCTAAAGGGTTGTGTTATAGTTGTGATAGAAAATGGAGCAAAGACCATTATTGTGCTAAAAAGTTGTTTTACATCGAAAGTGCCAATGAGGATGATGATGAGGAATCACTTGGCAAGGATGAAGAAGGTCCTGAGGAGGAATATGAAGACTCTCAACTTACTATTTCATGGCATGCCATTCTAGGTATTAGTACTTCATAAACTCTTAAGGTGATGGTTTATTAAAAAAATAGGTCACTATTCTGATTGATTTTGGGAGCACACACAACTTCATCAACAATAATTTAGCTACTCACTTAAACTATTTAGTCTATCCCACTTTAGAATTTCAAGTCATAATTGCAGATGGTGGTACTATTAGTTGCTTAGGAAAATGCCATAGTCTTAAGCTGGCCATGGGAGACTACTTGTTGGATTCTCCTATGTTTGTTCTTTCTATGGGGGGAGCTGACATTATTCTAGGAGTATAGTGGATCACCAATTTGGGCACTATCAAGATGAATTTCTAAGAATTATTCATGTGTTTTCATTCTAAGGGAAGGACATTTGAGTTAAGGGGATTAAGGGCTGAGTTTCCACAAATGATAATATTATCCAAAAGGGTGCTGAAGGAGTTGTAACTCACTTGTTTTCCATGGAAGTTCATCCAACTCAACCATCTACACCTCCTAATCTACAACAAGTAATTGATGCCCATTTAGTTGTTTTTGATGACATGCCAAAAGGATTTATACCTAGCCACATGCATGATCATGTTATCAAATTTATCTCTAGTATTTCATCACCCAACATCAGGCCATAAAAGTATCCCTATGATAAAAAAAATGAAATTGAAAATATGGTACAAGAAATGTTGGATACACGAATCATTCACCATAGCCAAAGCAAATACTCTTCACTAGTTGTCATGGTGTGAAATAAATATGACACTTAGAGGATGTAACCTGACTATAGGGAACTCAAAAAGTACACTATCAAAGATAAGTTTCATATTATTATCATTGATGATTTGCTAGATGTATTAAATTGTGCTCTTTATTTTACCAAGTTAGATTTATATTTTGGGTATCATCAAATCTAGATCTAGGATGAAGATATACCCAAAACTACTTTTAGGACTCATGAGGGCCATTATGAGTTTTTGGTTATGCCTTTTGAGATAACAAATGCACCATCTACCTTTCAGAGTTTGATAAATACTATTTTTAGGCCATTTTTGACAAAATTTGTTTTAGTATTTTTTGATGATATCCTTATTTATAATAAAAATTGGGAAGACCATTTTCACCATGTGAAATAGGTACTCTAAATTTTGGAACAACATCAGTTGTATTCCAGAGCTTTCAAATGTACTTTTGGAGCTTGTGAGGTTTAATAGTTGGGTCATCTAGTTTCACATACAAGAGTAAAAGTGGATCCTAAAAAAATCCAAGCAATGATGGACTGGCTGATTCCTATGACACTCAAGCAACTAAGGGGATTTATAGGGCTCACTGGTTACTATCATATGTTTTTCAAAAATTATGGTAGCATTGTAGTCCCACTCATATATTTGTTAAAGAAAGACTCATTTTAGTAGACTAATACAACTACCAGGGCATTTGAACAATTGAAATTGGTGATGTGCACCACTCTAGTGTTGGCTACTCTTGAATTTCTGAAGACTTTTGTGGTTTAATGTGATGCATTTGGGTATGGTATGGGTTATATACTCATGCAAGAAGGAATACCACTTGCATTTGAAATTCATCAATTGAAGGGTAAAAATCAACATAAGGCCATGTATGAGAAGGAAATGATGGCCATTTTGTATGCAGTCAAATAATGGAGGCCTTATTTAATGGGTCATCAATTTCAAGTAAAGACCAATCATGTCAGTCTCACATATTTTTTCAAATAAAGGTTATTGTTTGAAGAATAATATAAATGGGTAACTAAGATGTTAAACTATGATTTTGAAATACTTTACTAGAAAGGCAAGGACAATGTAGTGGTAGATGCACTATCTAGGAAAGATGAATCAATTGAGGCCTTGCTATATGCTATGACCATTCTATAGGAAGATTGGCTAGAGGAAGCATAATTTGAATGGGACAAGGATAATGCTATACATGATTTGATTCAAAATCTTCAACAAGGTTTGGGTGGATTTGAAAAAATCACATGGAAGGGTGATGCATTATGTATAAAGATAGATTATACCTATGTAAGAATTCTCTTCTTAAATAAAAAATCCTTCAATAACTTCATGCAACTCTAATTGGGGGTCATTAAATATTTTTTAAAACCTAACATAGAATCAAGAAAGATTTTTTTTAGTAAAGACTCAAGGGGGATGTCTAGAAATATGCAGTTGAATGTATGATTTGTCAATAAAATAAAGGAGAAACCATCAAAACCCCAGGTCTTTTGTAGCCTTTATCCATCCTGAGCCAATGTTGGGAAGAGGTGTCTATGGATTTAATTATAATATTACAAAGATCTAATGGCTAAAATATTATGATGTTTGGGGTAGATCATCTCAGTAAGTATGCTCATTTTTGTTCTTTATCACAACCATATTTTGCTAGTACAATAGATTCTACTTTTTTAAATATAATTCAAAGATTGCATGGTACCCATAAAATCATTATCAATGATCAAGATCCCATCTTCACTAGTAATTTTTGGACTGATATATTTGCACGTTTGGGCACCCAATTGGGTTACAGTTCACCATATCATCCTTCATCAGATGGATAAACTGAGTTAGTCAACAAATGTCTAGAAGGATATCTCCATTTTTTTTGTTTATAATAAATAAGATGAATGAGTTTATTGGTTTCCACTTGCTGAATGGTGGTATAATAATTCTATTCATAGTTATTCCAAAATGTCTCCTTTTTTGGCACTATATGGATACCACCCACCATCCATCACTTTAACCTTGAAGGTCCATCCTAAGGTTTGTGTAATTGAAGAACATATTCACCATCAATAGGAGGTCCTTGCCAGTTTGTGTGAAAATTTAGCCATGGCCCAGAATCACATGAATAGTAGGCAAATCAACATAGGAGTAAGAGACAATTTAACATTAGTGATTAGGTTTTTATTCGATTACAACCATATAAGTAGATGTCCTTTAAGCAATATAAAATAGATAAAAGTTATCCCATAAGTATTATGGGCCTTATTAGATCTTGCAGGAAATTAGTAGTGTGGTTTACAAGTTAGATTTTCCTTCCTCCACTCGCATACATATAATATTCCATGTATCATGCCTAAATAAAGTCATTAGACTCAAAGTGGATACCCAAAATAAGTTAATATAATTGGATGAGGAATGAAGAGTTGTTCTTGATCTTGAGGTAATCCTTCAAATTTGCACTAAGTAGTTGTAGTCTCGAGTGACTAAGGAGTCCCTGATTAAATGGAAGAATATTCCTTATGAAGATGCTACTTAGAGGATGAATCTTTTGTGTAGTAACATCCAAAGTTGACTCAACATTGAGGTAAATGTTGTTTTAAAGGGAAGGGGCATGTTATGCCCTTAACCTTTTACGTGTCTTGAGATATGTGTGGCTGAATTGTGGCTTACATACCTCTTTTATATTCTTGTTACATTTCTCTATGTTCTTAGTTAGGTTCACCTATGGAATAACCATGTCTAAGTAGACTATATATAGGAGGTAGTGATTAGTATTTGAGAATCAAGTTAATTATTTTTTTATTTGTGTATTATTATGGAGGTTTCCCCCTCGAAGTGACTTTGATATATTATCCAATATTCTACTCTACTATCAATTATCATTGTGTGATCTCTCATATTACTTATTCTGTGTGATATAAAATCATTCTATGTGAACATATAAGTAATTTCATTACATAGATGGGTCTTTGTACTTGAAAAGTGATAGGGACCAATAATATCATGATCCATAAGCATAATCCTATGAGTTTCTTAAAAAAATAGATGTTTGTGCACTTTATCTACCCTACTATCAAGAGGAAAAATTAGGAATGATATAAGATGGAATACTAGAAGATATATTGAAAGATTGAAACAAAGAGGAATGATAAAAAATAATTTTAGCATCTTAGGCCTAAACAAGACCTTATAATAATGGATAATCTAAGGTATAAACATTTTCATAATCAAGTGTATGAAGATCAATGGTATAGGTATGGATGACCTTATCATCCAATGTGGTGTGATGAATGAAATGTTGAATCTTAGTTAAGATAATGGGTATATCATCTCAATGTGGTTGATGGGAATGAGGTTTCAAAGAAGGGGGAAGGTGAGAAATGAGATGAGGGTAAATATCTAAGGTTTTAATTTTGAGATTGATCTCATTAGGCTCATCATCATTGAAATCTATAAGGTTAGGGGGTATATTCCCAATGAGTTCAAGGTGACCATTGTAACCTTAGGTAGAATTGATAAGAAAGTTAAACCATTTAGATTCATGAAATAAAACTCTTGGAAAAGGTTTAAGAGTGGGAATATTTAATAAACCATAGTCTTATACATGTTCTAAATTCTAAAGATTAGTGTCACCTTGATTCCTATAGATGGCTCCATTGTGAGGAAATTTGACACATTGGCAAGCAGAAGAGGCAAATGTTCTCATGCCATGAGTCCATGGACTACCAAGCAAAATTTTATAGGATAGAGGAAAGTTGAAGATCATCACCTTCACATAAATGGTGATAGGTGGGATGGTAATGGGGATCCACACACAACCTAAATGAGGAATTTTCCTTTGGTCATAGACTTGACATGTGATGCATGTGGACTTAAGATTTCATTCAGACTATCCAAAGGTTTTGATAAAATTGATAGAGGAAACATAAGTTATGGAACCCTCATCAATCAATGCATGATTGAATTGGATATCACCAATTTAGACATTGATAAAAAGAAGAGGATCATCTACACAAAGCAAAATCTCATCAAGGATCATAAAAGAAATGGGGAATTTGAGGGAGAGAGAAGTGTCTATTATTTAATCAACATGTATGAACATCTTTTCACACTATGGTAAAATGCTATCTTTTGATCCAGATAAGGTGGCTTCACATCCTTCTAAGGGAGGTTGAGGGATGTTCAATTCAAACAAAAGAAGCATAATATGATTACAAAGATGTGAAGAGGTCTACATAAGTTTGATAAATTAGATTTGAGATGGGAGATTAGTGAGTTTCATGATAAGATCTAATTCATTATAACCCATAAGAGGACTATTGGAAAGAGGTACATATTTTTAAAGGAATTCCTTAGAAGAAGGAACTGAAGTGCATGCTAATTTATGTTGATAGGATGCATAAGATTTAATTGGAGGACACATTTATTGGTTGTCTTTAGAAGATGGGGTAGTTGATGTAGGTTTGGCTTGAGATAGAGTAAAATAAGTGTTGATAGAAGTTTGAGTATCATTAGTGATAGGTAAAGAGATTGGAGTAATGGTATAAATGGTATGAGAAGTGCTATTGAAGGGAGGTGGTGGTAGTGGTTCATCAAAAGATATAAGGTCTTCTTGCCCCAACTCTATTAAGTGATTTGGAGAAGACTTTTGGATAAATGAAATGTTCATGGTAATTAAGGGGTGTGGATAGGATGAGGATCAATGAAAGAAACCACCCTTTTCATATTAGTCATATTGACCACATTCTCTTCAGGAGTGGGGTCAAGAAGACTATCAAAATAATTGGTAGAAGGGGTAGGCTTGTCTTGGTTATCTTGGTGATTTAGAAGATGATCTTTATAGATGGCCAAATAAGCATTAGCCTGGTTTAAAGATTGACATTTATTTTGTTTTTCATGGGATTTAAATACAATGTCATAAGATTTTTAACATTTACGAATGATAAAATCATGATCAAAATTGGGATTGAGAAGGAAATACATAGCCGTATTATGAAGTTGCCTACAAGATTCATGAGAATGACCCCAACTATCATGAAAACAAAAAAAATTATTAGGATCATACCAAGATTTCATGGGACAATTGGGATCAAGTTATCATAGAAGAGGATTTGGTAGATGTTTTTTTAATTCCACTAAGGATAAAGGTTTATGAACATTAATGTTATTTCTTAAAGATAATTGAGGATTAATGATGTGGTTGGGAGGGGAAGCTTGTTCTAGAGTCTAGTTGGGAACAATAACTTGAATATTATGAATTCTATCATAAGAGTTGATGACACTACAACTTATAACATGATAATTTTTATTCTTGATTAACATGTGAGTACCTATATAAGGTTAGGATGGTTTGAATTTATGCATAAGTAAATATTGACATTTGTATTGGTCAATGGCCTATTCCAAAGTGCATGTAGAAAAAGTTTGGATGTGATATTACAACTTGGAAAATAGAGAATTGATAAAAAATGAAATATGTTATCATCTGCCATAGTATGTTCACATTTACTATACAAGGTTTTCCATAATTTGATGAAAGCTTGTGCACTTTCAATCTTAAGTTGCTTACAATTGATAAAATGGGCTAAGGTATTCTTAGGGAGAGCACTAGTTTGGAACTCTTGGACTAAAGTATTAACTAAATCTTCTAAACTAGTGATGGAATGTGATTTGAGTTGGTTGTACCAATCCAAATCATCACCCATGATAGTTTTTGCTAATAGCTTGATAGTGATGAAAGTATTTAACTTGATCTAGTCTTTATATAGATTTCCAAATGTTTTTAAGTGGAGAGTAGGATCGGTTGACCCATTGTAATAAATGGTATGGGTGATACTTACTATATAGATATTATAAATTTGAGATTTAAGGGGCTAAGTTTGAATATGCTTAATCATTTTATTAACAAGAGGAGGTTGAGGGATAATATTACCATAGGAATCCAAAAGAGGAGGTGGGGGAAATTTTTTCTTATACATGCCCTATAACATCTATTGAGGGTGGGTTTGAAGATGGAAAATATTATTTTTCATTTTCATCAATTAATTTACATTTTTTGATTGAAAATATTTCATTTGATTAAGAGTTTATAATAGGAGTTGATGAGTTTGAGTTGTATTATTGGCATTGTTTAAAGAATAGGAATTAGTAGTAGTGACTTGGGTACCACTGAGGATGTTAGTAGTATTTTGAGAATAATTGTTGGAAAGTGAGGCACTAGGAGCATGATTTACTTGTGTGGCAAAAGATGTACTAGTGGAGGGATGAGAAGAAGCAATAGTAGAAGCATGATCACCATGGGTAGAAAATGATGAATTAGTGGAATAATTGAGAAGGGTGGGTCTAAAAATACACCCATTAGATGTATAACCTACCATATTAATAGACATACTAGGCATGGAGGTGGAAGAAATCAAAGGTGAAGATGTCATGGTATGAGAAGGGGTCAAAATAGAGAGAAGAGGTTGAGAAGTAAAGAATCTAGTGTCTTCAAATACATGTGAGAATTTGGGAGAAGGTGAATGGGGATCCTCTATTAGATAGTTGTCAATGATTTCATAGTGATGTCATGGAGGTGTCTTGGTAAGTAGATGAAGTGCTATGGTAGCTTAAGTAATAATGACAAAGTGTCTAATGTGCTTGTCAAGTGTGATTAAAATTGGCTTGGTTGATCTTTAATTTTGGCATGGTTTGAGATGATTAGGGATGAGTATAGAGTATTGAGTATGTCAGTGGTTTATGATTATTGAATAGCTTGTGTGTATGAGTAGAATTCACTTTTTTCATCATTGTTCTCATCTAGACATTTTGGGTCCAATAAAAAAAATCTCAGTAGGTAATTTGATGATATCATAATTTCCATATGTGGATGAGTTAAGGAAGTTGGTCATATGGTTTTGATAATATGATTCCCTAGTTGTTATGTGCTAAATATCAAGTCACATCACCTAAGTGCAATCAATGATATGTGGATGCAAAGATGGGCTCCCAGGCATTTTGATAGTATTTTTTCATACTTAGCCAAATTTGTAATGAAGAAAGAAGATCCAAGTAAACATATTAATTAGTTATATATCACATGTGTGGATGTTTCAATAGAAGTTGATCATATTGTTTTGTTCAATTTTATGCCTAGTTGATTTATGCTAACTTTCAGGTCAAGCATTGAAGCATGATAAAAGATATGTAAGTACAAAGTTGGATTCCCAAGTAGTTTACAATGTTTTCCAAACCATCAAAAATGATCGTGTAGAAATTAATAAACCCATAAGTTTGTGCATTTATTTTAGTTATGTGGAAGGTCAATATTAGTCAAAGGATATCATGAGGATGTTTTTTATAATGTCAAGAATCTACCCTAAAAATTGGGGTCTTGAAGTGTTGTCCAGCTCAAGATATAAATCTTCAAAGTTATACTTACAGATAGTGATGGGTCAGAGACTATCAAGTTTATTCACATTAAAGGATGAGGTCATTTGGTTTATAATATCTAATGGTGCACATTAAATCATAGATCTTAATCATAAGTCTGTATGAAGTCAACATCTCAACATTGCATGAGAGGATACAAAGTGGCACAAGTTCATAAAATGATAGTAAAATTCTTAGAAGGAACATGAGGGTGATAAGTGTCATGATCACAAGAATTTTGAGATAGATCTAATGATGAGATTTTCTAGTTAAAGACCTGGTTGATCTATAGAGATTGATGGTGCATATTTAGTCAATATTGTAAGGGTGCATGAGATGAGGTCAAAGTGATTATAGTTTAATGTTTGGATAGTAAAATAATATAGGTTAAAGATTGTTCTCTTTCAAAGGATATTTATGGAGTGATTTGTTCCCGAACTATCAAGATGAAAAAAGATGAGGATAAGTGTTTGAGGTTTAACTGTGACCATTTGAATTTGAATATTTGAATTTTGTAAAGGAAAGACCAGTGTCTAGTTTTTGAGCTAAAAATTTTAATCCAAGATAAAATTGATCATGTAGTAAAAATAAAATATGTATAAAACTCAAAGGTGCATCTAGAAACATAGACTTTAGGATCTAATTGTATGAATAGACAAAGATATTGATCTCCAAAGTTGACTATGTTTGATTATGTTCTGCAAGTAACTCGAGAAGGGTAATTGAGCTCATTCTGATATTTTTTTGATGTTTAATGTTGAATTAGATATTTGGGAGTGTTTAAGACTCCATAAGGGTGATATATGTGAATTATGAAAGGTTTAACAATTTTATATAGTATTAACAAAGGATTAGAAGGTGATTGTGTGTTCACTCATAATGACTATGTGTATAAAATGTTGTTTAAGTGAATTATGCTTAAATAGAAGGAGATTTTGATGGTTGTTGTCACTTAAAGATGACCTATAGAACATGTTTAATGGTTCCATGCATTTTAAAACTATTCCTATGTTTTTATTTTTATTTAATGAGTGTCAAAGAGATGAATGGGTCTCCATAGGACCTAAAAGTGACTTAGGCCTATTTCAAAGTGGATTGTGCTTAAGTGTGACCCATGTGAGATGCCTTAAGGGTGAAGGCATGTATTGTGTCCATCAGGGAAATATTGTGATTTTATTAATTCATGCTTTCTATATAAATGGTGAAACCAAATGTGTTGGTTTCTATATTTTTATAAGACTTGTGAGAGAGACTTGTATAAGGTAGATGTGAGAGTTATGGAGTGAAGGAGATGTAGTGTGCCCAGTTGGATGAGTTGATAAGTAGATGAGATTGATGACTATGTGTATGAATTTTAGGTAATATTTTTGATGTTAAAAAGTGATATTATAGTTTGAAGATATAAGATGAGGTTTGAGTGTGCATATGAGGACAATTTGAGTGAAGAAAGAGAGAGATTATGGATACCTATGTGAGAGGCCTATGTGAGGTAGAGAGGAAGTCTGTGTAGGGGTTATATAAATAGATATGTATAATCAGGTGTTGAAGACATCATTTCTAAGGTGAAGGTGTTCAAAAGAGGGTTTAAAAGACTAGGTCTTCTTTAGGGGTAGTTGTTCCTTGTGCAATAGTTGTTTCACTAAATAACTTTGGTCAGGAGGATATGATCAAGGTCTACTAGTCTAAAGGAACTGACCGATATCTTGTTTGTAATTTATTATAGGAAAATATTCCATGTGTTTTAGGCTTGAGAGTGGATTTTATCCCCATGAGGTTTCCCATAGGACTATGTGTAATGTGTTTGATCTTGTGTATGTATTGAATGAATGAGCTCTCTTGTTAATGTTGCTTGATCAATTTGATATATGATGATTACTTAATAATTTGAAAGGACTATAAATTTAATTAAAATATTTGGGATCACTGATTCACCCCACCTCTTAGTGATTATACCTCTAATAATTAGTATCAAAGCATGCCCTTCTTTTAAGTTTAACCACTAAAAGGTGATCAAAGGTACAATGGTTGACAAAGAAGTTGTGGCTTGTATTCAAGAAAAACTAGTATGTGCTTTGTCAAATTTCAATTTAATCATGAATGTTGTGAAGATGCAAATGAAAGATATATAAGAAAAATTCAAGAATCTTCAGGTCATGATGGTTGGTGGTCTTAACCAAAGGGAGGAACAATTTGAAAATAAAGTCATAAATTACTTAGATGTGCTCTTATCCAAGGAAAAAATGGATTTTAGCTCCACCAATAGGGTCAAGAATGGAGATTCATGGATAGGTAATGATCAAGAGAAAGGTAGGTCAAATTTGAATGTTGTATTCAATGGGTATTTCTTCTCTTACAATCAATTTGGTCATAGATATATGGATTGTGCTTTCTCTCCAAAGATCAAAAGGAATCCTCTATGTTAAAATTGTAACCAACAAGGTCATATAGCTAAAAAATACAAAATATCATTTTGGAAAAAGGATATACAAGTCATTAACACCATCAAATGGTTCAAGAAGACTAAGTCCAAGACTAAAGAAGAAATGCAGAATTTAAACGGTCCACCAAAATATGAGTCAATGTTTGTTTAATTAGCCTTAAATACTAAAGAACATGGGAATAAGAGATGATTCATAGATAGTGGATGCTAAAATCATATGATATGAGAAAAGAGCAAGTTTATCTCCCTCAATAAGACCAACCCTAGTTTAGTGAGATTTGGTGACAATAAATCTGCTAACATTATCAACAAAAGTATTGTGAGTTTGGATAATGGACATTCTAGGACTAATAATGTCTTATATGTAGAAGGCTTGAAACATAATATTTTAAGTGTGAGCCAAATTTGTAAGAAAGTAAATGTTGTAACTTTTCATGATGATGTTTGTGAAGTAAGAAAGGTTGGAAAATTAGTTGTAAATGTTTATAAAATAGATAACAAAATGTATGTATTCCATGAACCCAAGAATGAGTGATTCATGAGTCAATTAGAATAAAGTTGGATTTTTCATAGAAGTCTTGGACATATCAATTTTGATAACATGGTAAAGATTAGTTCAATGGGATTGGTAAGGTATATGCCTAAGATTTCTAAGATTCCTCATTCTCTTTGCAAGACATGTCTTTATGGGAAACAAACCAGAATAAGATACAAATCCAAGGAGTTCTCCACTAAAAAGCCATTAGAATTGATCTACACTAATATATGTGGACCTATGAGGACCCAAAGTATTCAAGGTAATAGCTACTTCATGATTCTCATTGATGATTTTACTAGGATGACTTGGATATTTTTTCCTAAAGAAAAATCAGAAGCTTTTACAAATTTATGGCATTTAAATCACTTGTAAAAAATGATAAAGGGTCAAATATCAAGTGTATAAGATTATACAGAGGAGGTGAGTTTTGGTATCATGAATTCGATGATTTTTGTGAAAAACAAGGGATAAGGAGATAATATTTTACTGCTAGAACACTACAACAGAATGGTGTTGTTGAAAGTAAGAATATGATTATTTAGGAGATGAGTAGAACCATGCTTACAAATTATAAACTATTAGATGGTTATTGGAAAGAGGTAGCTAACACTTAAATTTACATCCTAAATAGGTATCAAATTTTAGCAAATGGTGATAAGGCTCCTTATGAGTTATGGAAGAATAGAGCAGCTAATGTCAAACATTTTAGAGTGTTTAGGAGCAAGTGCTTCATCAAAAGAGATGAAGAGAATCCTATAAAAATTTATTCAAGGTCTAATGAGGGCATATTATTAGGTTACTACTCTATCAATACTACATATAGGTTTTTCAACAAGAGACTTTAGAATATTATTAAAATTTCAAATGTAAGGGTAGATGAGAGTATTAGAGTCAAAAAGCCAAAATTGTAGGTAAGTGACTCAATTCAAAATGTTATTATAAAAAATGGTGAGTTATCAATTTAAACAGATGATGAATATGAAGAGAATGAAGAAAGATAAGATTATAAATCTCCATATAGAAGAATTCAAAAAGATCATCCAATCTCTCAAAATATTGGAAATATTAGTGCAAGGTTATAGACTAGAAGGAGAATATTGATCAATTAGAATTTACAAGACTCAACTCTGTTATCCATGATTGAACCCAAAACATTCATGGAAGCTAATAAAGATGAAATTTGGAATGATGCAATTAATGAAGAAATTGATCAAATAGAAAAGAATGAAACATGGGACTTAGTTCCTAGACCAAAAGGTAAAAATGTGATAGGTACCAAGTGGGTTTTCAAAAACAAGATGAATGAGAAAGGAAAAGTTACAAAGAACAAGGATAGATTAGTGTGTAAAAGATATGCTTAGGTTGAAGGAATATATTTTGATAATACTTTTACTCCTATGGCAAGAATGAAAGCAATTAGACTCTTCCTAGCTTATGTTAGCTTCAAGGGTTTTAAGTTATATCAAATGGATGTGAAATATACATTCTTGAATGGTAACTTAGAAGAAGTCTACATTGAGTTACCTAAAGGATACTTCATGTCAAGTAATCAAGATTTTGTGTAAACTAAAGAAGGCTCTGTATGATCTTAAACAAACTCCCAGAGCTTGGTATGATAGGTTGGATAAGTATATTTGAGTCAAGGTTTTTAAAAGGGGGTAGTTGATAGTAATTTTTACATTAAGATATAAGGATATCATCAATTGATTATTGTTTTATATGTTGATGACATATTTTTTGGATCTGATAATGATAAAATGAGTAGAGAATTTGTAGATACTATGAAGAATGAGTTTGAATTATCAATATTGGGAGAACTATATTTATTCTTAGGATTATAGATTAATCAAATTGATGTAGGTATATTCATTTCACAAGATAAATACATCAAGGATATGTTGAGGAAGTTTGAAATGATGTATTGTAAGCCAATGTGTACTCCAATGATCATAAGGTGCAAGTTAAGTAAACTAGATGACTCACCAAAATTTGATCAAAATTTATATAGATCCATGATTAGAAGTCTTTTAAACTCTACTATTTTTAGGCCTAATATCATGAAAGCATTGGGTCTTGTAGGAAGGTTTCAATCTAACCCTAGATAATATTACTTAAAATTAGTCAAAAGGATCTTGAGATATCTCAAAGGCACCATAGAGTATGGTTTATGGTATCCTAGGAGTAAATAATTCTCTTTGATATCTTATACTAATGCAAATCGGGTAGGTTGTATGGATGATGGGAGAAGTACCAGTGGTGGGGTCTTCTTCATGGGGGAATTATAAGTGTCTTGGAAAGTAGGAAATAAGTCTCAGTGTCTTTATCAACTGTATAAGCTAAATATATAGCAGTTGCTTCTTATTACATGCAAGTCATGTGGATCAAATGAACTTTGGAAGATTATAATGTAAGATAAAATATACCTTGTCTATCTATTATGATAACACTGGTGCAATTAGTATCTCAAATAATATTTTTATGTACTAAAAAAACTATGCACATTCCTATTAGATACAATGTATTAAGAGAAGTGAATAATCAAAGTGTTAAGTTGGAGTATGTGCCTACAAAAGAGCAACTTGTAGATATTATGACCAAACCATTATTAAAAGCTTCATTTGAGTATCTAAGATAAAGATTAGGTGTCATTTATTTCTATATGAATTGGTAGAATGTCTTTGGTTAAGGAGGAGTAACAATTTCATGAGCTTTCTCTAGAGGTTTTTAAAGAAGCTATAGTGTAGATGCAAAGTTGGTGGTCATGGAAGTGTCTTGGAAGAGAAGGCTAGTAAGCCTGCATGGTGGTTTTTCATGGTGTATTTAGATATAAAAATGATCAAGTGGTGAAATTTCTTAGAAATATTAGGTGGAGTCACTCTCAAATGTTTCTTGGTGAGTTACATCATATTGCAGTTCTTTTATATGTTTTGTCTTCATTGGTTATAGTGTTTGGTTGAAGAAGAGAGTATTGGCATGGAGCAAGAGGAATTTATGAAGATAAGAAGAGGTAGGCTCAAGGTAAGGGTGAGTTTGTATCATATTTTTAAGATGGTACTTTTTTTGTTGGTCTTTTTAGGTCTTTAGGATCAGTTGGAGCTCACATTATCATTATGTCAAAGAGGGAGAAAGTTCTTATTGTGAGAGTGTTTGAAGAGAGGAAGGTGAGATGTATGATGTGTGTTGACATCAATGAAAAAGAGGGAGATTTTTTTAGATTTGTAAACAATGTCATAGTGATGTCATAGAGGTGTCCTGGTGAGTGGATGAAATGCTTTGATAGCCTAAGTAACAATAACAAAGTGTGCAATGTGTTTATCAAGTGTGCTTCAAGTTATCTTGGTTGATATTCAAATTTGGCATGGTTTGAGATGATTTGGTATGATTATAAAGTATTGAACATGTGTAAGGGGTCATATTAGTGGTCTAGGATGATTGAAGAACTTATGTCCATGAGTATAATTCACCTGATTCATGATTGTTCTCATCTACACAGTTTAGGTCCAATAGCAAAAAATATGAGTAGGCAGTTTGATGACATCATAATTACCACATGTGGATGAGTTAGGGGAAGTTGGTCATATGGTTGTGATCAAATTATTCCCTAGTTACTATGCAAAAAATACCAGGTCATGCACCTAATCATAGTCAAAGATATGTGGATGCAAGGTTGGGCTCCCAAGCATTTTGATAGTGTTTTCTCATAAACAAATTTGTAATGAGGCAAGAAGATCCAAGTAAGCATATTAATGAATTTATGTCTCTCACATGTGGATGTTTTAGAATAAGGTAATCATATGGGTTTGTTTAATTTTTTTCCTAGTTTATTTGTGCTAACTTTTAGGTCAATCACTAAAGCATGACAAAAGATATGCAAGTGAAAAGTTAGCTTCCCAAGCAATTTGTAATGTTTTCTAAAGCATCACAAACTATCATATAAACATAAATGAACAAATAGGTTTGTGAAATTATTTTAGGTATATGGAAGGTCAATATTGATTAAAGGATATCATGGAGATGTTTTCTATAATGTTGATAAACTACCCTAAAAATTTGGGGTCTTGAAGTGTTATTCAAATAGAGATATAAATCTTCAAAGTTGTACTTATAGACAATGAGGGGTTAGAGACCCTATAATTTTATTCACATTTAAGGATGAGGTAATTCAGTCTATAATATCCAAAAATGCACATTAAATTGTAGATCTTGATCCTACAATGTATATGAAGTCAACATGTCAACATTGTAGGAGAGGCTACCAAGTGGCACAAGCACATGAAATGACAGTAAAATGCTTAGAAGTCATGCAAGAGTACCAAGTGTCATGATATTAGGAGTTATGAGATAGATCTAATGGTGAGAATTGTTAGTTTTAGAACTTGCTGATCCATATAGATCGATGGTGTGTATTTAGTCAATATCGTAAAGGTGCACGAGATGAGGTCAAAGTGACTGAAGTTTAATGTTTAGAAAGTAAAGTAATATAGGTTAAAGACTAAGATATTTTGAAGGAGATAGATGGAGTGAGTTTGTTCCAAACTATTAGGATGTAACAAGATGAGGACAAGTGTTTGAGTTTTAACTATGACTGTTTGAATTTCAATATTGTAAAGGAAAGACCAGTGTCTAGTTTTTGATCCATATCTTATGATCTAGGATGAATTTTCTCATGTAGTAAAAAGAAAATATATAGAGGAATCCAAGGCACATCTATAAATATATATATTTGAAGGTATAATTGTATGAATATATAAATATATTGAGATCCAAATTTGATTGTGTGTTTAATTGTGTTTTGCAAGTAACCCAAGAAGGGCAATTGAGCTTGTTTTGATGTTTAATGATGAATTAGTTATCTGGGGGATTTGTAGACTCCATAAGGATTATTTTTGTTCATTATAAAGGATTGAACAATCATATGTAGTATGAACAAAGGACTATATGGTGACTATGTGTTTGCTCATAATGATCATGTGCATAAAATGTTGTTTAAGTGAATTATGCTTAAGAAAAAGGGTACTATTATGGTTTTTATAACTTAAGTAGGACCTATAGATCATGTGGAAAGGGTAAATGCATAAAAAAAGTGTTATTATGTTTTTATTTTTCTTATAGAAGTGTTAAAGAGATAAATGGGTCTCCATAGGACCTAAAAGTGACTTAGGCTTATTTAAAAGTGAATTGTGCTTAAGTGTGACCCATGTGAGATGACTTAAGGGTGAAGGAATGCATTGTGTCCAATAATAAACTATTGTGATATTTTTAATTCATGATTTATCTATAAATGGTGAAACCAAATGTGTTTGTTTCTAGATTTTGAGAAGACTTATGGAAGACTTGTGAGAGAGATTTATACAATGTGAATGTGAGAATTGTGGAGCAAAGGAGAGGTAGACTGCCTAGTTAGATGAGTTGATAAGTAAGTAGATTAATGAATATGTGTATGAAATTTAAGTAATGTTTATAATGTCATAAAATTTCTCTTTTAATTTGAAGATATATGAAGAGGTCTGAGTGTGCATATGAGGATAGTTTGAGTGGAGGAGAGAGATTAAGCCTTTTTGAGTTAGAAAGGAAGTTTGTGTAGGGGTTAGATAAATAGAGATTCATAATTAGGATTTGAAGACATAAATTCTAAGGTAGAGGTGTTTAAATGAGTGTCTAAAGGACTTGGTATTCTTTAGGGTTAGTTTCTCCTTATGAAACAGGTGTTTCACTAAATACATTTGGTTAGGAGGATATGATCAAGGTCTTATAATCTAAAAGACTTTATCAGTCTCTTGTTTGTAATTTATTATAGGATATAAGTCCATGTGTTGTAGGCCTAATATTGGATTTTATTCCCCATGAGGGTTTCCCATAGGAACTATGTGTTATGCATTTGATCTTGTGTATACATTGAATGAATGAGCTCTCTTGTTAATGTTGCTTGATCAAGTTGATATATGATGATTACTTAATAATTTGAAAGGAATACAATTTTAATTAAAATATCTAGGCACACTAATTTAACCCCCCCTCTTAGTGATTGTACCTCCAACATCCTTGACTTGGCCATGTATCATGAGATAGTAAATAGTAGAAAGATCCTTTCCTTGGTGTTGAGGAAAATCATGGATGAAAAAGAACATTTCTGGGTTATACTCTAATTCAAGTTGATCTTCAAATGAGAAGAAATAATTTTTAAATGAAGAGGAATTAGGAGGGGTTCTATAGTTTGTAGTGAAAGTGGATACATGCACATTCCTTTCATCTAGGGTAGGATCTATAAGTTGCTTATGGAAGAACCTATTGTGGTTGGTAAGAATCATCATATCTATTGAATTTAACTCATTATTATCTTCAAAAAATAAGTTCATGATGAAGGAGAGAGATTATGGAAGTAAAATTTGATGTAAAAATGAAGAATTATAAGAGATAGATAAGAGTACAAAGTTGACCAGGTTGACTCAGTACTACTAGACATAAGGTAGAAGAGTATAGAGTTGACTAGGCTGATTTGGTATTGCAAATAAAAAAAATATAGTCTAATAGGGATATAGAGTCACCCATGTTGACTTAGTACTCAAAATTTATTGGCAAAAAAGAGTACTAGGTCAATTAGGTCGACTCAATATTGTAGTTAGGGGAAAAGATAGCCTATAAAAGACTATGTCGAATATAATGATAGTGTGCTAAAAATAGGGAAAGATTTTTCAAATTTAATTTGAAGTAAGAAATTGAAACAAACACATAAAAAATTGGACTAATGATAATGATCCAATTGGAACAAAACACAAAACCTTGCACCAATACTGGATAATACATTTTTTTGCAATACAACATACAATGAGAAAAGAGCAAGCAGTCAACTGAAAAGTAAATGCTAACTAAGTGGTCATACTGAGTGTTTTTATATCATTATAAAGTGTTATTTTAATTTTTATAGGGAATTTTGTTGAAAATAGGGAACTAGAAATAAATCTATGGATGTTTCAGGATGTTTATGCTGAAAGGGATCTATGTTGATAATGGTACTGACTTGGTATTGGGGCCTACCCCATCACTTCACAATATCATAGAGATAAGGGTGTCAAGTGCTTAGAAAATATATACCATTAACCATGTATTTATACTTGGATATAAAACTAAGTCAACTTCCCTCTTGGTGATGAAATCTAAGTAGGTAGGCCTTGGGAAGATAAATGTTAAATACATTTTGAGTATTTTGTAATTTGGTAGTGTGTGCAAAAAGATAAAAATAGTGTAACTAAATGGTATTTTTTCAAAATCATAAAATTATATTATGTGAGATACTCTAAGAATTCAAACAACTAAAAATTAAAGTGTGAATTATTTACTAGAATATAGTTGTTAATTCTCAAATTAAAAATGGTACAGAGTCAGTTCTGATGACACTATATGCAAACATTATAGAATAGAGTCGATAGGGTCATTATTATTATATAAAAGAAAGAGTATTTAATAACTAAGTTAACCAAGTTTACTTACTATTTTAGACATAAGATAGGTTATATAAATAATTTGACTAGGTCAACTTAGTTTGTTGTAAGATTGCAATTTTAAAGACTAGAAATTTGCACAAAATAGAACTGTAATGAAGTACTAAATTGAAAGACAGAGAAATAAAGGAACTTTGGTGGGTTAGAAGATTCTAAAGGTTAATTTTTTTAAGTTCCTTGAATGTTTCTTTCAAGTTCTACTAACTAAATCAATTGGGTCGACCTAGTTCTATGAAACCTTATTTGTTGAAGCTTGTTAAGATGTCTGAGTCGACTTAATTGACATAGTTTGTTATCTGGATGCTGACTGTAAGACTAAGTTAACCTAGTTAACTTAGTTTGTTGTCTAGAATTAAATAAGAGTATTATGTCAACCTACTGAATTTAGTAACTTATATCTAACAAAGACTTGCATAGAAATAATAATGTCATTTTGATGTTACTGTGTATTATACTTGCACACAAAAGTTTGAACTACATCGACCTAGTGGACCTAACATCACAAATATAAAAAAATAAAATTGATACAAATTAAAAGTTTGAAATAAAACATAAAAATTTTATATTAATTTTGGGTTCAACAAAATGTATGCAATGGGAAATGCAACATATCTACCAATCAATCCTAGCTCAGAGAAGATAGATCCTACTTACACTTCTAATTGGGGATACATTAGATAATTAGGGTCATGACCAATATGGATTCACTAGACCTAATAAAGGGGTGTCTTACCATATTAATATCACTATGGAGGGTTATAAATCCTTTAGTCAAACAAAACTATGTAATAACCCTAACTAGGTCCTATGTTTTCATATTCACTATACTAATAATAAGTAAATCAATAATCTAATCTATTGCTCACCAAATATTATGGAACAAAGTGGGTGTAATAAACATAAAAATTAAACATGCATAAAATACATATACTCTCATCAATGTATATGAAATTATAATACATGTAAGATAAGTACAAATGCATATCTATCTACTCTTATAAAGGAGGAACAAAGTTAAGAATACTTACCTTTAAAGATGAACCTGTCAAGCCTCAATCTCTTCCTTGGCCAAGGTGATTCATAAGAGGTTGTTGTGGTATGTAAGGATGAAAAGGATAAATTATATCTAGGATACACAACCTATCAATGCATCTAAAAGACTTCTCCACTAGACAATATTCGTAGCTCCAAATAAAGTATGAAACCCTAAGCTTGTTTCTCAAGTAGAATGGTGGATAAGTAGATGCAAACTATATATTACTTATTCTTCTCTTATTTTATAAATGGTGAAATTATTGTGTTTATATATCTTAATATAACTCTAAACCATTCCAAAAATTTTAGCTGATAAGGTTGACCCAATCAACCTAGTATCATAATTGACAAAAAACATACTAGGTCATGGACTAGGTCGGCCAGTGGCTGACCTAGACCCTAATAAGTTTTGTTAATAAGGGGTCTATATGGATAACATTGCCATATAAAATATCAAAAAGGTGTTGATGTTAGGGAAATGGCTAATGAAGGTGGTAAAAGACTAGAGGAGTGTGCAAAATAGGTTGTAAAGCTTAGTGTGTAGATAACAAGTGTCAAAATGGATAACAATCCTAAAAAGCACCAATGGTTTGCCCACCCCTTTCCTTGTGCACCCCTTAGGGAATGCACTCAAAGAGATTGAGACTCGATGGGTTATTTAAAGATAGAGATCATCAGTAATTGATAAAAGTTTGAAAATATTATGTATACACATGGCACTATAAAGACTAACATAAACATTGACATTAACACCAAACTCTATCATAAATATTGTGTCACCAAAGATTATTCTATGAACATCATCAAAATAAATATCACACCAATAAAACCACACAATCAAACACAAAACCATAACTATCTAAGTATGAATGTTTCTTACACACACCATCATTGAACTAAAGCCAAAACGCACTATGTTCCTAGACTAAAATGACTACACCTTTGACAAGCCTCACATTCACACACATAAGAAAACCACTAAAAAAATGTAGTGAGATAATATGAAAAACTTAATTTTTGCCACACAAAATGAATTTTTAGAGGATTTGTGGTAGTCCAACTCTCCTTCCTTAGCATACAACACCCCCAAATCCATGCTCTTTAGGGGTAAATCCTAGACCTAAACAATTTTAGTAGGAATAGGAAAGACATGGAGAGACATAGGTTCTACTTTAGGGCAATAGGCATGGAGAGACATGCAAGCATGAAAAATTTGATTCCTTGTGGATGGGTCTCTATTCCATTGACTATTATATTGGGGAACATAATTTCTTCTTGAGAGAATTGTATGGTGAAATACTAGAACTGCCACTTAATGGTAGACATCTAAAACATTTCCTTGATTGAGTTTGTAAATGTGTACATAATTGTATAGTGTGTAGTCTTATTGTTTTGTTACTTTTTCACCCCTTTGCTTTGTGCCTTTCTTTTATATTTTCTTTTCATGTTTTGGTTGTGCATCCATTTTTAGGTCCTCCTGATGTATTTTTGTCATTTTGTTTTATTATGTTGAGCCTTCATGGGTCTCTATTGATACAAATTGACTAAGTGTTGACTTTTTGACTTGATGGATTGGTATCTAATCTTATGATTTAGGGTTCTTTGCACACCCACAGGGGGTGTACATCCCTAGGTGAGAGCCAATGTTAGTGCCAAAATTTTCCCTAAAGCAATTAAGCCCTTGTTAATAATAAATGCCTAATTTTTTAGCCTACTTTCTATTTCATGTGTTCATCAGAGGTCAGGTGTCCTATAGTGGTTTGTCAAAATGCAAGTTGAAGTCAAACTAAATACATACTAAAAATATATTATTATTATTATTGTTGTTATTTTTTAGAATTATTGGATTTGATTTTAATTCTATAATAATTCTTACATGATATGAATTTTATTACCACCATCTTTTCTTGATAGAGTATGTATTAAAAAAAAATGCCTCTTTTAGTTTTTTTAAATGATTTTAATTAAAATTTCATAAGAACAAAATATGGAGACATAAATAGAGGGACTCACTGCCTCCCTCCCTTTATCAAAACCCTTACCATAGGGTTTGACATGCATCAATTCAACTCTAAAGAGCATGACTATGAGGATGTTGCATACCAATGAAGAAGGGTCAGGGAGCCACAACTCCTCTGGAGAATAACTTAGACATTTTTCTATCTACTTATAGGTTTTTATACTGGTCATGGTGGTTTATGGTAATGATAATGATGTAGATTTATTTTGGCCAATGACTATAGTAGTGATAATAGTGGTGATTGGCTCTACAGTAGTAAGATGTTGGTACTAACTGGATCTACATTCCGATAATGGCCCACAACCTTTATGGTGGTTGTGTTTCACCCTAGTCTAAGGCTAGGGTTTGTTCCATTTTTTATGTTATCTAGGGTTTTCTTATAATCTTATTTTATTTTTTCTTAATGGGGTTTCCCTAAACAACATGATTATTATGAGGGATCATTATTAGTATTTCCATGTTTAGATTTACCCAACCAACATTGGTATTCTAAGGTTGGATCTATGTATACATACCAACTACTTTACGTGTAACCTTCTATTCTTTATTAATTTTAATAATAAAGTAGGTTGAAATGTTTCAGTAGTAAAATTACATAATAACATCGATGAAAAAATTGAAATACATTATAAAGAGATATCCTCACTTAACCATCAATTTGGAAAAGTCATTAAAGTGTGAAATTTGTTGTTCCTACATAATCAAATGTTAATTAAAGATAAATCAATTTAACATTATTTAATATACTAAGAAAGTAATTAATAAAATAATTCAAATTTATGGGAATCAAATAGATTGATTAAATACATAAATTTGTTAAGTGACAATAATCTATAATCTAAAAAAATATTAACTACCTTTTTGTTAGACTATTATATATTTTATGGTTGAAACTTACATCGAAAATATTTTCAACATATATTAAAAGTGAAAATATGTTAGATTTAAAAGTGTATCAATTCGTATTAAGTGGGATGAGTTTAAATGTTAAATTATTATGGTTTTTAGAAACTTTTTAGATGACATTTTAGATGATAAAAATATATAAATGATCAAAAATATAATTTAGTTTTGATTCTTTCCTTATTTTTTAACTTTATGGTTATTAAATTTGATACTTCAATTTTATCATCATTAAATTTAATTTCATCTTAATTTTCTATAAGTTTTGGGTAAATTTAACCTAGGAATTTTTTTAAAGATATTTACGTTAAAATGCACTCAGTTTAATGGTCATTGTTAAATACTTCAATCATTAAATGACATTCAATTTTTTGGTCAATAAATTTGGTATTAGAAGTAAATTGTTTAATTTTATTGTTGTTAAATTTTCTATGAGAACCAATCTTATAAAGGACTTAATTAATTTTAACCTAATCAATATCCTTTAATTTTTGTATCATAAAAAAATAAATACAAGTCCTAAGTAAATTCAACCTAAAAGATACCCCTCCATCATTTATACCAAAGAAAATTTGATAAGGAGAATTTACCCAGTAAGAAAAATTCTCAATTTGTACAACATTTTAACTATTATGCTTGAAAATTTAATTTTATAATATTTGTTATTGCCTTAAAAAACATGATTTAATTTCATCATTAAAATCATGGAACCTCTTTTTTCTCAAAAATTTGATCTTCATCTTTGGAGGAGTTTAGCAGTTAGCCTATTTGAACTCTTCTTTGATTGGTAGTTTGCTAAATGATAAGTTGAAAATAATTGAACATGCTTATTTAGAATGCTTTTTCATTTTAAAATATTCAAGCCAAGATTTGCATGTAGAGTAGTTTAAATCAAATTAGTGAATTTGCATAAGTTTAAATGGTTTTACTCCATGTTAAATATGATTTACAATGTATCCACCTAAAAATTATTCTTAAGTTTGGGAAAATAATCAGGATTTTGAAGTATTTTCATGGCTTCCTTTATGATAATTTAACTCATGAATGGGATATTTTTTGATAAATTGGATTAATATGTATAATTCTTCAATATCTCACTTTCTCATTAATTGCCTAAGTGATGGCATCTAAATGCTCATTTTGATTGTATTAGTTCATAACTTATTTCTATTATGAAAATATTCAAGCCGTTGGGTTTTAATATTCAATGTCTTGTTCGAATTGATATTATCAACTATGTTTTTTTTGAAAAAGAGGTTCTTAGGTCCTTTATAGTATTGTAGAATCAGAGTCTTAAATTTGATCAAGGGCATGCACATTTATATAAACCTTTCATTGTAATATTGTTTTCATTTTCCCTTTTTCTACATATTATGTCTCATCAAAATCCTTTTTATTTTCTAATCTTCTATACATAACTATTTCATGGAAAAATATAGTTTTTTAATTAGGTCTTCCATGTCCCATAGATGGTGATGCATTGAAATCACATTCAACTTGGGTTTGTTCAAAGTTACTATGGTTCAAAGATAATTCACCGTTTTATATAAGTTCATCAAGCTATAGGATTCCCAAGATCATGCCACATGGCATGATCTTGATGACCTACCTGATGGGGAATGAGAGATCTAAGGAATGCCTTAGATCCCTGAAGGCTTGAGATGTCATCATGTGGTACTATCTTAGGATCCCAAAACTAGGGGTGGTTGGTGATCAATAACATAATCCTTAGGAGACTGAGGTCCCATAGTGATTCCATGTGGAATCATCATGGGGACTCAAGAGATCAAGAAAAAATTTTAGGTAGTAATGAAACCCCCAAGCCCCTTAGCCTATAATGATGCCATGTGGCACCATCATAGTGCCTATGGGTTGATGGGAATAAGATAAAAATAGAGATCCTATTTGGGATATCAAAACCCGTAACTCATCAAGATGATGCCATATTATATTATCCCATGAGCTCAAGGTTGATAGAGTATTGTGATGGCATGTAAGGATAATGTAGAGGCTAGGATAAATGTAACACAACCACATGGCCAGGAGATCTATAGTTGGGAGGTGGATATTGGTGAGTATATTGATGACCCAAGAGAGACAAAAAAATAAAGGCTTGAGGCCAAAATATAAGCCAAAAATAGAGCCTAATGACACACGAAAGAAAATAAAATAGTTGAGGAAAGAATAAACATGAATATAGGGTCTAGGGTAGACCATGTATCCAATGGGGACCTAGGTGAAAAAGGGAGATTTCCAAGTCAACATAGAGGCATAAAAACTAATTTTGATAGTTTTATTGTCTATCAAGGGCATCATTCACAAAGTACACTATGTGAGTGGTCTACGAGTCTAGAGATAAATCAGAAGGGGATGACATGAATAAAAAGACTGCAAACCTAAATCTAAAATCATCAAAATTCAATGTGATAGTGGCTAAGAACATTGATCATAGTGTGGTAGGAACATTCAAATCATGGAAAGGACATAATATGTAATAACTTCATCTTGCGAGAGCATGTGGATTTTTTACAATTTAAAGGCTTGGCTTAATTGGAAAATCTATTAGAAAATTTAGACACATTTAACCATCTTCTCCAATGAATAATGAATACTTGTAACTACCCCAATAGTGGGAAATAATAATTTTGAAATGATATTTCCTTAGACATAGTCTATAAAATATCATGTTATCATTAAAGAAAAATGCTAGCTCTTTTTTGTTTTAGAAATAGAGTAGTGGACCAAACATGCTTAGATTATCCATAGTTAGTATACCAAGCATTTTTCATGATTTTATAGGGTAGTATTTTCATTTTTTCTATGCAAGTGAAGTTTATAATTGAATGATTGTGCCAAATCTCAATATTGTTAATAAATTGATACATATTTATACTTTGATTATTGTGGAGTTAGTGGTTATTTACTACACATGTATATGGTGGTTATGCTCTTATTTGATCACAACAACTTTCCCTTAGAATTTTTCACCATCCTTATAGATGGAGTTGTGTTAGGTTTCACTCAACTAAGGATCAATTTCATAGGGTTTGCTCAATTCGACACTTCATCTCCATCTCTATGGCAACAGGCTTATTTCCCCCTTTCTCCCTTTTTTCTATATTTATTTTTACAATGGTGTTAGTAAAGAGCTTGGGTGTTAATGAACGTAATCCGAATCTGAATGTCAATCTTGATTGCTAAATGTTTTGTCTATTTTTGCATACACATTGTTGAATCCACTCTTGTGTGAAATAGACATGTTTTACATCATTTGTATGTTCTAGTCAAATTATTATATGTTAATTTCCTAGGTAAGTACATTCGTAATGCAATGATTTATCTAGAATGTTATAAATAGGCCACTTAACAAGAATGGTCACAATAAGCCAACTAAGTTACCCTACATACCAATACTTGATAACCAAGACCTCGGGGAGATGCTTTTCACAAAAAATTCATTTCAAGATAAATGAGGGGATAACAACCCCTACCTAAGTTGGCATATTAAAAGACACATCAACATATTGGTGCTATAAGGAGGGACTATACTAGACTTATTTTAGATTTATCCCTTATTTTTAAGATCTTTACCTAATATTCCAATGGCCTTAGATTGTCTAGGAGGATGTAGCTACCCTTTGGATATTCTAGGGCCTTTCCATGACTTAAAACCTAGAAAAATTCTTCCAAAGAATATCCATGGTGTAATCAAGATTGATGAAGATCATATACATGATTTTAAATAATCCTTCATTAGAATACATATTCAACACAAGGATTTGAATTTTTTCCTATTCCCTTATTCACTGAATCAAATAATTTACTCTTGGTACTTTGCTTTATTAGAAGGGTGCATCACCACTTGGGCCATAAAAGATATTTATCCACCATTTTAGTGTGCCCATTGACCCTTCTATCTTATTTTATGAGTTTTTCATAGCTTATAAAGAGCCAACTAAGCCAGTTATTGTATTCAACCTTAGTTTCCATCAACTATATACTTGGTTAAATGATAATTTCCTAAAAATAGAGGATGTTGCTATTAGATTATATCTCAATGCACTAGATCCCCTAACTTATATGTTCATTATAATAACCCCAAATTCATTCATATATTTGGATTTGAATTATAATAGATAAAAAATAATTTCCCCATGGATATGGTTCTCAATATCCCTATTTATTCAGAAAACCATGGGTTTAACCCAAAACCCTTTGAACTAAATTTGTACAAGCTAGTCCATGAGTCATCATGTGTTATACTTTGAGGCATTTCCTTAAGTTTATAGCTAGTAAAATCTACCCTTGGGCCAATTTTTGCATTAAAATCAAGTGTTTTCCAACCTTGTTATCAAGCCAACTTCCTAGTGATGAATGGTAACCCTATTTTTGATTTTAATGTACTTAGTTCTGTGAATGCAATTTATAAACAATAGGATATTTTATTTTGTATTAGTAATCATGCCTCTTTTGATGCTATTAATAATCATATGCCATTTGTTTTAAGAGAGCATCAAATAATGAACAATCTAAACTATGACACTAGGTTCCTAACTTTACCATTTGGATCATGCCAATATGGAATTAGACATCAATATGAAGTAGTCATGCACATTGAAAATGTCTTATTTCAAAATATTGATCCATTATTTTAAGGCTACAAAAATGTTGATGACGAGTCTGAGGATTAAGGGATAATAACTATTATGAGCAACCTGGTGGTTAAAAATCAAATGGATGGAGAGATTACCACACAAAATAAAGATTCAAATATCTATTATGACTATCTAGAAGAATCATTGAAAGACTTGGATCCATTATAGGAAGAAGATGGAAGTTATGTATCTAAAGCATCCTTCTCATATGCTCTTGCTCATACATTTAGTAATCTAGTCCAAGATGGTCAGTATATCCATTTAAATAATTAGGATTTACCCTCATTATTAGAGGGGGATAAAACTGAAGGAAATAACATTGATCTAAATTGCTTGTTCCACGAAGGACAAAACCAAAAAGTGGGTTTTTCCTTCAAGTAAAATGAATTGAGAGAGATTGAATCAAATGACAATTTTCTTTAGTTTAACCTTTCCTTTAAACCAATTGAGAGATCGATGCATTATTATCATTAGTGGAGGTGGTCAAGGTATAAATATTAAATCAAGAGCATAATGGATTGAATGAAGTAATTATGCCAATAGAGATCCAAAATGAAGATGACTTGATTCTTCCCAGATCTCCACACACATTAACTAATGATGATAAGGACAAGGGATATTTGACATGGGAATAACCACTCCCATACCTCCTTGGACATGAATATGATAAAGAAGATGCTTCCAAAACATCCATTATAATATCAGATCAACCAATAAGTAACTCATCTATTAGCTGCAATGGAGAGGATACCCCTACCAAGTTGGTTGATCAAATCACTATGGTATGTATTGATTCTTAGCCTTATTACTCATCTCAATTCCACATTTTATAAGACATATTTCTCACACTCTATCCCTCAGTATTTTAGTAAATTAGAGATGAACGCTCAACTAAATTTGACAATCTTAATTTATTTAAATGACATGAAAAAAATGTAGACAAATCATTATAGGATAGTGTTTTCCATCATAGAGGGTAACATAGATGTAAGTAGACATTTTATTTTAACCTTTTCAAATTACTAAGTATGACTACGTCCATTTCAAGTGTCTACCTAGGTAGGATGTTTTATTAATTGTGGATGGACATTACCTCCAATTGTTCTCTTTAGGCATGTATTTGCTTGGATGATTTCCGTGAATAATTTCTCTTACTTTCCATTTCTTGTTTTTTTTCATGTCCCTTCTTGGTTTGTGTAGGTTTTCTTTAGTTTTTTTTTATCTTTTTATTTTGTTTTTCTTTCCATTGCTTGGTTTAACCTTGATTCTTATTCCTTTTTTAGGGTCAAGCCTTATTTTTTTGTCTTGAGATTCATGTGCCTAATCAAGTGAATGATGAATGAAGAGTCTATTTGTATATAGGTGACATGAATGTTAATCAAAATATTAAAATAAAATTTTTGTTTGAATAACTTGCATGCACTATAATTGTTTTTTTTTTACATTTTTAGATTTGTAATGGCCAATGATGTAAAATAGAATATGTGGATTTAGAAATGTTTATTTTCTTGTTTGAGACCATCATACACATAAATGATACATCTGATTAAAAACATAGCACTATCCTAATTTATAATTATATTATTTCTCATGACCTTTTTGATTTTCCTTGTACCCATGATTTTGTCCCTGACCCTTTATGGATGAAATGAAAAATCTCCTTTCAAATAAATTGAGTTAAAAATATAAATTTCTAAAAATTATCCTTAAAAGGGTTATCTTGGTAACATCTACTAAAGGCTTTCCAGCTTGGTTGGAAGTGGATTAAGGCTTTCATAAAAGACCAAAGGTATCTCTGTCATCATTGTGGATGCTTATCTAGAAGCATACTAATGTCTATACCATTTCCCCTTAGCCAAATTTCTAAACTTTTTCCATCAAAAGTTTTGGTTTTAAGCAAATATAAATTATGGTGTGTGACTGAAAAGTAAATTATTTAATCACTCAAAGCACACACTGATGGTCTTTGGATAGATTTTTAGTTGAGCATGCCACATGTTGACATAGAATTTTGTGCTTCTATATTTTATAATTTTGTCTTAAGTAATCATTTATGTGTAGCTAATGTTTGTTATTTGGGTGTGATAACCCAAATATGGATTATTAAAATTCTTGGCAAAATTTTCCATCAAAGTCAACATTTTTTTTGCTTCTAACAACACACCCTAAATTCATCACCAAAATCATGTAACCTTTTTTTACTCAAGAGTGTGATCTTTATGTTTGGAGGACTTTGGTAGTTATCCTATTTGAGCCATTATATTATTGGTAGTTTATTAGATGATAAGTTGAAAATCATTAAACATGTTTATTTCTAACGATTTTCTATTTCAAAATATTCAGCCCAAACTTTGCATCTAGAGTGGTTTAGATTAAATCTGTGAGTTTGCCTAAGTTTAAATGGTGTTATTCCATGTTATATATGTTTTATAATGCATACACCTAAAAATTGGACTTAAATTTAGGCAAATAATTAGGATTTTTGAGTATTTTCATGGCTTTCTTTATGATAATTTAACTCATAATTAGGCTATTTATTGATAAATTGGCTTAACGTTTATAATGTTTCCTATGAGAACTTAGTCAAATTTTCAATATCTTAATTTCTCTTTATTACCTAAGTGATGACATATAAATTATCCTTTTGATTAGCTTAGTTCATAAACTTTTATTTACTATAAAAATACTTAGGCATTTGGGTTTTAATAGTCAATGTCTTGTTTAAATGAATATTGTTGACTGTGGTTTTATGAAAAAGATCTGCTTGGGTCCTTCATAGTGTTGAAGAACTAGAGTATAGAATTTTATCAATGACATTCATATTTATATAAACCTTTTATTGTAATGTTTTCATCATTTTTCCTTTCTTTGAATATTATGCATTGTCAAAATATTGGTTATTTTCCAATATTTTATACTTAACTAGTCATGGAAAACTATAGGTTTTAATTACGTCTTCCATGACTCCTAGATGGTGACATGCATCAAAATTAAATTTGGCCTTAGTTCATTCAAATTTATTCTAGTTCAAAAAGACTTCACCATTTTATATAATTTCATCAGGATCCTAGATCCTTAAAATCATGCCATGTGGCATGATCCTAGTGACTGGATTGATGGGGAATTAGATATCTAAGGAATGCTACCAAGACTTGAAGGACCCAGATGGCACCACATGGTGCCATCATAAGAGCCTGGGACTTGGGGTTAGTTGGTGATTAGTGGCATAATCCTTAGGAAATTGAGGTCCCATGATGATGCCATGTGGCATCATCATGGGGACTTAGGAACCCAAGAGAGAGTTTTAGAAAATAGTGAGACCCTCAAGACCCTAGGCCCATGCCATGTGAATTTTTCATGGGGTCCAAGGCTCGACAAGAACCAAAGCATAATAAAGAGCCCATGGGGGAGATCAAAACCACCAACTCACTAGGATGATGCTATGTTGTATCATCCCATGAGCCTAAGGATATAAGAGTATTGTGATGGCCCATAGGGATAATGTAAAGGATAGGGGAAATGTAGGAAAACCACATGGTTAGGAGATCTACATCTAAGTGGTGGAAATTAGTGAGTATATTAATGACCCAAGAGAGAAAAAAATAAAAAGGTTAGAGGCAAAAAGAGAAGTTAGAAATGGAGATTGATGATATATAAAAGAAAATAAAATAGCTAAATAAATAATAAGAATGAATAGAGAGTTGAGGGTAGACCATGTAGCCAAAGGGGACTGAGGTGGACAAGGGATATTTCTAACTCAACATAGAGGCCTAAAAACCAATTTTGATTATCATATTGTCTATTAAGGATATCATTTCCAAATTACACTATATGAGTGGTCTAAGAAGCTAGAGATATATCAAAATGGGACAACATGAATAAAAATACTATAGACCTAAATTTAAAATTATCATACTTCAATGTAATAATGGTTGACATTGATCATAGTGTGGCAAGCATGTTTAGATCATGGAAAGGACATAATAGGTAAGAACACTATATTGAAATAGCATGGGGATATTATGAAACTTCAAGGCATGGCTTAGTTGGAAAATCTATCAAAAATTTCAAACACATTCAACCACCTTCTGCATTCAACAATGAATACTTGTAACTACCTCAATAATGGGAAACTAAAAATTTGAATTGAGATCTCCTTGGATAGAGGTCTATAAAAGATCACACTCTTGTTGAAGAAAATTGATGGCTCCTTTTAGTTTTATTAGTATAGTAGTGGACCAAACATGCTTAGTTTTTCCATAGTTAGTAAACCAAACATTTTCATGTTTTTGTAGGGTAGTATTTTTATTGCTACTATAAAAGTGAAGTTTGTAATTGAATTAATGTTTCAATTCATAATATTGTTAATCAATTGATACATATTTATAATTTTATTATTATGGAGTCAAGTGGTCATTTCATACACATGTATATGGTGGCTATGTTATTCTTTGCTTGAAATAACTTTACCTTAGAATCTTGCGCCATCCTTCTAGTTAGAGTTGTGTTAGGTCTAGCTCAACTAAGGATAAATTCCATGGGGTTTTTTCAATTAGACACTTTAGCTCCATCTCTATAGTATTAGGCTTTCTTTTCTCTTTTCTCCCTTTTTTGTATTTATTTTTATAGTGGTGTTAGTTTTGATCTTGGGTATCAATTAATGCAATCTAAATTTGAATGCCAATCTTGATTTCTAAATGTTATTTATATTATTTCATACACATTATTAAATCTATTATTATGTACAATAGGCATGTTTTGAATCAGTTGTATGTTATGGTCAAATCCTTATATGTTGATTTCCTAGGTGAGCATATTTGTAATGCAACGATTTATCTAAAATGTTTAAAATAGGCCCCTTAACATGAATGGCCACAATGAGCTAATTGAATTACCCTGCATTCCAAGACCTAGTAACTAAGACCTTGGGGAGATTTTTTAATATAAATCTCCTTTCAAGATAGATAGGTCTTAACTATAGACACCCAATTTCATCCACTTTTGTGCCTAAACTAGGTTTGAAATCAAATTCTAGAAAATGATGCAATTTAAGCCTAGAAATCACCTAAATTGCCCAAATTCATCCATGTAAGGGGTTTACTTGCTCATAAGTGTGGAGAGGCTTGATTATTTGGGGTATTACCCTATATGCACTAATAACCTAGTTTGGTTTCAACCTTAGTCAAAATTTTACCTAGTAAATTAACATTCTTGGCCTGCCAAACTATTAGTGAAAAATATTTGAAAATAATTACCAAAAGACAAAAACCACTAAAAAATATTAGATAAAAATCAAATCTCAATTAAATTACCTAAGTAAAAATTCCAAGTTGAATTAGTGAATTTCATTTATCTAAAAAGGAGTTTTTAGCCAAATATGAAGTCAAGGTCAAATGAGCTAATAAAGTGATCTATTAATTCCTAATATTATAAGAAGTTGAGTCCCAACCTAAAAAATATCTAAAATGAGTTGTCATGGCTCCTAAATATCTAAAAATGAGTTTTCAAGACTTCATGAGTGTTTTGACCCAGCCCACGGTTAACCTAACTCAGCTTAGGTTATTTTAGACTCAACCAAAGTTGGAAATAAACATAACCTCCCTAGGGTTAGAGTTAGTTTTAAGACCTATAAATATAAGTGCCCTCACTCTACCAAAACAAGTTTTTATGTGTAAGTTTATTATATAAGAATGCCTTCAAGAAGCCATCAAAATAATCTCATAATGCCAATTTGATACCAAGATTCACACCAAGGCATGTAAAGCCTAACAAAGCCACAAGTTGCCATTGGATAAGTGCTACCAACATAGAGAAGAATTGATTACAATATCTAATGTCATAGACTAAGCAAGAATATATACTATACCAATAAGTGGATAATAATTTTGACAAAAGAGGTAAAATAATTGTGTGGTTTTATCTCTTATTTATGGTTTTATACATTGTGTTATGGTCCCCATAGTTATTATGCAAGAGTGTTTAGTTTCATTTAATTATTATACATGGATTTTTTCTTGATTCACTAAAAATGAACTAATCAACATTTATGTACCCTTCATATTTATAAGATAAATAATTGCATGTCAAGTAGGATAATGCATCCCATATGTCTAAGATGAATGATGTGGAACCTTTATAATTCATAAAAATAGTATTTAAATCTTTAAGTATAGAATTTTATGGTTAAAATTACCATCATTTTATTCTATTTTTAATCAAAAACTTTGCACTGTGTCATGATGTATTTGCCTACTTTATTCTCTATTTTTGATCTTATATTTTGAAAAGTTAGTGAATTTGCATCGACTAATTTTCCCTTTGTAATAGAAACATTGAAAAATAGAAACAATGACATTGACCTTGCTATTTGTCAATACCAATAGGTATATTTGCACTTAATTTTGATGACTTCACCTAATTTTAACCTATATTCAGTGACTTCACTTGGAATAATGGGTGTCTTTGCCTATATCTAATGGCTACTTCACCAAAAGCCTATTTATGTCTATCTATTTTACATAAAAATAGTGGCTTCACTAGAATTGATGCCTTCACTCTATTGCATAATCAATGACTTCATTTTGTGTAAACATAAACTCAAGAGCTAAAAATGAAATGTTGTTTGTTGATTTAATTTTTCTCCTAAAGATAAGAGAACTGCATAATTTTTTTTTAGAAACCAAGGTGTATAAATAAAGGCCTAAAAATTTCCATATCTCATAGACACTTTAATTTTATTGCTTAAAATTAACCTAACCAAACTTGTCTTTTCACATTTCATGTTTTTACAAGAGCAAACAAGGATAAGGGGTCAAAACTTCATTCACATTTGATTTGTTGCCTTTAAAATGAAAATTCACTTTAGTTTAGAGCTCTTAAGATATTTTATATTTTTGTTTGTTATTTTTTTATTAGTTAATTTCAAAGTTATTAGATTAAATTTTTTATTTGTTACAAACCAAAACCTTGCATGTATGCTCTCCGCCCCTCCCCTATAGGGAATTTGGGTGACTATAAAGAAAATAACATCATGTATGCTCTCCCCAAGCTTAGAGTGACTTCGGTGACCCAGAAGTGACATATAAAGTCATTCCAATTTTCATTTGTTTATTTTCTTGCATTGGCTTGTAGGTAGGAGTTCATCGTGTTCTCATAGACCATTCTTAGGGGTGTGTTGACTTGGGGTTTCATATCCAAACATCATACCAACCCCACTCCATGGTGGGGTATATAAATTTGGCACATGATACTAGGATTAAATTATGTCTAAGCAGTTATCCTACCAATCCTAATGAAAACTTGAATCAGTTAATGTTAAAAATCACACTTCACTAGGCAGTACATGACTGAAGTCACTGTGTAAAGGAATAAATATTTACATAGTGAATTAGTGAGTTTCAATCTAATTATCAAGATTTGACCTTTTTTTATCCACACTTGGGGGAACGTAGTGTATTTTAAAACTTATATATTTTATTCAATGCCACTTTCCATGGAATATCTTACCAAATTCTATGTGTTTCACACTCTAAGTTCATGCCTCATACCAATTCTTGAGAGATAGATGGGGGCTTAAAAAACACTACCGACACCTATTATTTAATTTTTGGATTAAAAATCAATTCATTTTGAGTATTGGTATATTGATGGAATGTTTGGCAGAAGCTATGCACACCTTGTTAGTTTTAGGAATAGGACGTGGACTTAGTGCTATTTTAATTTTATTTTGTTAGCATGTGTGCTTGGGTCAAAAATTAATTTTTTACATTTTCAAGTCAAAATGAGTCTAAACCATCACATGTTTTCACACTAATTTGAGTTAAATGGTGTTACTCTACCCATTTTGTTTCAAACATTTACCTTGGAGTTTTTTTATTCCAAACCATTTGTGTGTCACTTGTTAAAATGGGGCATTGTTATGCTGTCCATTTTATTTCAAACATTTGCCTTGGATTTTTGTCCAAAACCAATTTTTATACCAATTTTTTAAAGGAACATTGGTATGCTACCCAAATGATTCCAAAATCTTGTATCGTTTAAAATGAATTTCCAAAATCATTCATACCCTTTATTTTAAAATTCATGGTTACATTGCCCATTTTAGTCTAGCCTATTTTCCTTGGAAAATATGAGTATTTTGTATTAAATTTTAAATTCAATTTTTCTAAGTACAAATCCTAAACTAATCAGGTTTGTATTGAAGCCTCATCTATTTTGGGCTTAGGTGGTTTACTTTTTTCATTTTGGATTGTTTTACTTGGTTTGATTTATTATTTATCTAAAGACCCCTTACCTAGACTCAGTGATTGTTTTTTTCATGTGCCCTAAGTTAACATATTTTATGACAATATTTATTGCCACGTGTGATACAAAACTAGAATTTTTTATTGATAGATATTTCAAAAAACATGAAAATAACATAGTAACAATGAATTCTCTAAGAGATGTTTTATTACTTAAGATTGCAATACAACGATATTCTTATCTTTGGGAAGAGATGTCTGATTTCCATTTCAGGTTACACATTTTAAAGTTATTAGGAGGATGTGGAAGGTAACTAATATCAAGAGAAATTAAGTGGTTTGACTTCCATGATTTAAAACAATACAAAATTTAAGGAATTACTATGTTTAGAAACTTACAATTTTTAGATTGCACTACTAAAATTGAAATTTGGGGCACTTACATTGGGTTTTATAGGGTCAAAAAACAATAAGAAAATATCTATGCCATATTAATACATTCTTCTCATTATTATATTTCTAATGATTCAAACGGGGAGTCAATCAGAGCTATGGTGGAAAAGTTATGGCTCTCAGAAGTTTCATCATCAATTGGGGTAGAACCATCACCTAAATTGTCACTTGAATTGTTGCCCAGATCATTCCTCCCTCCTTGATAAGAAATGGTCCCCATTACATCAATATTCCTAATAAAGTGTTGTATTTTTGTCTTAATTTTATTCTCTATGAGCCATTCACCTTGGTGGCTAAGCTGGCCCCTTTTGACCACTTAATAAAGCAATATAGAGCATCCTCTTATTATCTTCATCCAGGTCTCCAAAATTTGATCCTCCTCCACTAGAGAAAAACTCTATGGATCAATCTAATAAATGTATAGTTTTTATACTACTACTAAACTATCTAATAGATGTGGATGATATGGTTTGAGGAGCTCCACATTGAATATTGGATGCAAACCAAGGTAGGCTGGTAGGTTCAACTCAAAAGCATTTTCTCCAAATTTTCTAGTGATGGTGTAGGGACCATATCATAGAGGCCAAATTTTTATATGTGGGCCTAAAAGTCATTCTTTTTGAAGCTAAAATAAAACCTTATCACCCACAACAAAATGGTTTGCAATCCTATGTTTGTCATGGTGTTGCTTATACTTCTGATTCATCTTCTCCAAGATGTCATAAACTTGCTACTGGATGTGTTGCATTTAGTCAATGAACTTTGTTGATTTTGCTTCTTCAAATCTCCCATAAGTTTTGTATTCCATGGTGTAAAATGGAATGGTTATATCAATTGGTGCCATGGGTTGGAACCTAAAGCATACATGGAATGGACTATGCCTAGTTGAGCTATGTAGGGCCTGATTGTATCCATGTTGTATGAAAATAAGCTCCTCATCCCATGTGCATGGATGTTTGGAGTGATACATATGAATCATGTGAACAATAAAGTGATATACCACTTCTATCTAACCATCAGTCTATAGATGTAAGGCTATGGACTTCATCAACTTGGTATCCATCATCTTCCATAGAGTGGACTAGAAGATGCTCAGGAACCTGCTATCTCTATCTAAGACAATGGACTTGGGGAGACCAAAATGGAACCATACATGATTAAAATATAGTTGATCAATTTCTTCAGTAGATATATTTTTCTTACAAGCAATCATGATAGCTATTTTTGTAAAATGATCAACTACAACAAAAATATAATACTTGACATGTTTTGAAGTGGGCAAACCTGAGATAAAATCCATTGAGATAGATTCCCAAGGCCTAGTTGGCTCTTACAATGGCATGTATAATCCTTGCTTCTTATTTTTTGGCTTGGATATCACACATGGGGTATAATATTTGAGGTACCTTTCCACATCCTTTCATATATGGGGCTAGTAGAAGTGTTTTTGAAGAAATGGCAATATTTTTTCTACACCAAAGTGTCTAACTATCTTACTAAAATGTGCTTCCCATATCATCTTCTATTTCTCTATATCTAGAACATAGATGTGCCCCATATGACAGAGGACATTATATTATGAATAGAAATTAGAAACATGTTTACCTTCTTGAAGCACTTGATATGTATCAGCAAAGGTAGGATCTGCTTCATACAGAGCACCCCAAGTGGTATTCTCATGTCCAAATAGGTCAAGAACTATTGTGAGTGCAGTAATTAGTGGGTAACTCAGACAATTTATGGCCATATTTGAGCTCCCCTTTTTATGTTTAATTATTAGATGGAATTACTACAGATATGTGGCCCACTTTTGGTGCTTTTAATTTCATAGTTTTATCTACATCAAGATGAATTCCAATTGTCTATGGTTAGTGTGGATAACCGTCGCTTTACCTAAGATGTAGTGTTTCCATTATTTATAGGATTGTATAATGGCATAGAGCTCCTTTTCATATGACAAGAATTTACTAACTGTATCAGTGAAATTTTCATTGTGATATGTAATAGGATGGACATGTTTCATGATGATAGCTCCCATGGCATATTTATATGCATATATCATCAACTTGAAAGGTTGATGTAAATATAACAAGGCAAGAATAGGGGCTGAGCAAAGTCTATTATTCAAATTCTCAAATGCCCTTTTTTGTATTTTCCCCCACTAAAATGTAGCTTTAGCTCCTCTTTTAGTCACTTGGGTTAGTGACCAAGTAACATGTGAGAATCCAAGAACAAACCTATGATATAAATTTGTAAGACCTAAGAAGCTACAAAGTTCTGTGAGGGTGTTTGGTGTAGGCCATTATTGAATAACCAAAATCTTATTTGAATTGATGTATACCCCTTCCTCATTCACAACATACCCCAGGTACTGAATTATTTTCATCCTAAATGTGCATTTGTCAATATTTTCATACAAACTATGTTCTCAAGGAGTTTGAAGCACCTTAAAAACATGTTATAGATAGTCCTCCCATGTTATGCTATAGATGAGTATGTCATCCAAGTAGACAACCATGAATGAGTTGGTGAAGGGTCACATGATGTCATCCATCATCCTCATGAAGGTTGTAAGTGTGTTAATTAAGACAAAAGGCATAACCAACCATTTGAAGACCCCCTCTTTAGATTTGAATGTACTCTTCTAGACATCAATGGGATTGATGGAAATTTGGTGATATCCAAATTTGAGATTAATTTTGGTGAATAACTTTGCACCACGCAGTTAGTATAATAGGTCATCAATCCTAGGGAGGGGGTATTGATTCTTTATAGTGATTTTATTTAGGGCTTGATAGTCAATGCAAAGCCTCCATGCTCCATATTTTTTTGGTGCCAAGACAATCAAGCTACCACAGGATGAAGAGCTTGGCTTGATGTGACCATTTTGAATTAATTCTTATATCTATCTTTCTATCTCATCATTCTCTAAATTTGATCTATGATACATAAAAATGTTAGGCAAAGGTGATCCTGGGATCAAATTGATAGAATATTTTACCTAGCAGTGAAGTGGAACTACTATGGGTGACTTTAATAAGTCATCATATTCTCCTATGATTTGTCCCATTTTCTTTTGTTGTTGTGTTGATTTTGTATTCAAGACTACAACATCAACTTTCTTAGATTTCTATGGTTTGATGCCATGAGAATGAATTGCTTTGTCTTCTCCACCAATCTCTTAAATTGCTTAGCACTAATCAGGGAGATAGATGTGGGAGGTAGTACCTCTAGTACCCTTTAGTGCCACATTTCAAGAGTGAGGGTGATTATTTGGGCTTGTGATTCATAGATTCCATATCAATCATACATGAATGGCTAACCAAGGAGTACATCACAAACATCTAGATTGACCACATCACACAATACTTCATCTTTGAAAGGTTTTATTGCATATGAAAGAAGACACTTATGGGTGACATAGAGGCCTCTCCTTGGGCTCAACCATCTAATACTATATGGCTTTGGGTGAGGTTTCATGGATAAATTTAGACTTTTCACAACTTTAGTAGAGATTAAATTCTTTTGACTCCCACTATCAAGAATAAAATGCAGAGGCTTACCTTTTACCCATAATTTGGAGTGAAACAACCTTTCCTTATCATCTATCCATTCCTCATGGGTCTATGATGAAACAATGATGGTATTTGAATTATCATCTACAATCTCTTATTTATCCTCTTCGATTGTAGGTTGTGTATGAGATAGAGAAGTAGATGTTGAGTATTGTGACTTAGAAAGTAGTGACTTGATGGTTCAACATTCTTCTTTGGAGTGAGTTCTAGTTTTGTGGTAATCACACCATTTTATAATCTTCCCCTTTTGGGTTTTATTATCTTAAAACTCCTTTTGCTTCCAATTTTGGCCTTATGTTTGACATTACTTGTCACTTTTCCATTTCAAAGGCTGACTGTTCATATTATTTCTTCCATACTTTTTCTCAATCTTTACTATGAACTTATATGCCTCACTAAGGGGTTCCAAATTAAAGAGTTCCATTTCCCCCCCATATGTACCATTGTATTCCACCATGATATTTGAGAATCTTATGTTTCTCACTTTCTTGGATGCCTAGTCTTGTAGATAGAGAATGAAAAATGTTAGTGTAATCTTGAATAGATTGGTCCTTACCTTGGTGAAGTTGTGGCCACTGTATGTACATATCATCATATGCTCCAATGGGATATTATTCTTCCTTTACTACTTCCATGAAATCATCCTAGGTAGGTTCCACCTTAAGGCCAATGTTATCTATACTAAACCTCTTTTTATACACTTCCCACCAATTTTTTACAGGTAATGATGATTTCAAAAAATCAAAAGTGATATTTTCTCCATCGATGAATTTATTTATAGAAAAGTAAGAAGATAATTGATCCAACCAATTTTCTACTTCATCAACATTGATTTTGCTTTCAAATGTAGGGATATCAAAATTCACCTAAACCTTGAAGGGTGTTTGGGCATTGAAAGGACATTCCATGGATGAGGAACTAGGAAGTGTAGATGAGGAGCTAAAATTTCCCATCAAGATTTGTTAGAGAATTTGGGTGAATTATTGTAGCATCTACACTTGTTGCTATTAGAGGGACTCATTCACCATTTATTTAAAGGGATTAGATGTCTTGGTGTCATCCTCTATTTGAAGTCATTTGAAGTGAATAGGTGGATAGTTTGGAAGCTCTATTGTTTTCCACCCAAGATTTTTATAGCTTGACCTCATCTTCGAGATCATACACTCTCAAGACAAACCACTCTGATACCACTAATCCAAACTCAAAATTTTTGATTGATAGATATTTCAAGAACATGGAAATAACATAGTAATAATGAATTGTCTAAGAAGAGATGTTTTATTACTCAAGATTGTAATATAACCATATGCCTATCTTTGGGAAGAGATGTCTAATTTACATTTTAGGTTACATATTCATTTATACACATTTTTAAGGTAGGAAGAGGATGTGGAAGGACACCAATCTCGAGGGAGGTTAAGTGGTTTGACTTCCATGATTCAAAACAATATAGAATTCAAGGAATTACTATTTTTATAAACTTACTATTTTTAGACTTTACTACTAAAATTGAAATTTGGGGCACTTCTATTGGGTTTTCAAGGGTCAAAAACCACCAAGAAGAGCTCCATGCCATCTACCACATTCTCCTCATTCTTAGCTTTCTAACAGTTTAAATGGGGAGTCAATCATAGCTATGGTGCAAATGTTATGGCTCTTAAATGTTCTGTCATCAATTGGGGTAGAACCATTGCCCTAATTATCACCTGAATTATTGTATAGATCAATGTACCTTGTATAGAGTTTGTTGTTATGAGTTATAAAATGTTATAGTTTCATTGTCAAAGAGCCTCTTATGAGCTAATTAATGAGTCTTTTATGAGCTAATTACTGAGTGTCTTCTAATATAATTACCTTAACATTATATTGTTTTTGAGTCATTTAACAAGTTTATCCAAGCCAATTACCTTAGATTTAGATTGATTTCAAGTTAGTTTTTAGATCTACCTTTGTATCTAAGTCTAGCATTATTTTCCACACTAATGATTATAACTGCCATTAGACAAATTATTATTGTACTTTTGATCATATTTCATGATCATTATAACTTATTTAGATACCTTGGCCACTAATTTTAATTGCCTTTGGGAATATGAGTACCTTAGAAATAGACTAAGTTTGAGTTTTTTTCACCCTTTGCCACTAATTATAACTGTTCAGGCAAATTAGTACCTTTGTTAGACTAGTTTCATGTTTTTATTCTACCCTTGCCTTAGACCTAGATTAGTTGTTTTATTTTTTGGGTCTCTTTTATTGATCCAAAGGTTGTTTGTTTCAAATAGTATTTTTTTACACACTTTATACCTTTTATTTTTAGAGACCTAGTCGTAGATCTGAACATGCCTCATTATACATGTAGTAGGACTATGTACAATCCAAACTATGATAACTTTTTGACTAGTGACCCATTTTTAAGGGTCATATGGTGATGATATGACATATGAGATAGATCCATATTCATCTTATAATATTTAATATTAATAACAAAGTCATGACCCACTAGCACAATACTTGGTGAGTGAACCATCCTATCTAGGCTAATAACAAGGGCAAAATGCATAGTACCTTACTCAAGTAATACCTTTTATTAAACAAAGCCAAAAAAATAGCCTTAATATATAATAACACAAACCAAAAAAAAAATGATCCATACTTATTTTATCACTATTTTTTATATAACAAAGATGAAATTATAGTCAAGGCAATAAAAGTAAGAGCTAAATTCTTGCCAGACTTCCCACATGAAAATTTGATTAGTTTGATTATAACACCTAGTAGTGTGACTCTTAATCAATAATTTGAATGTGTCAACTAATTATAATGAAGATTTAGTAAAAATAACTCAATAGATCCATAGTGCACTTGTGAAAGGGAAAGTTCTCATGGATTTTCAATTAGAATAGGTAATACAAGTGTACCAAAATTAACTTAAACTAGCTCAAAATTTCAATGCTATGGCTATTTCAAACATACCACTTATAGAACTAGGTCCATAAATAGGGCCACAAATATATTATTCAAGCTATGCAAATCAGAACATAAATCCATTTATCCAAAACATGCTAGTAGGAAACATGTATAATGTCCTTATTTTGACAAAAGAAACTATAACTCAAATGGAAGACCTCACTCAAAACATAGTAGATGGCATGTAAGTGCTTTCCAATTTGAACCAAAGTGGGTCTAATATACTATTGAGCAACACATAAAAATTTCCTCCAACTAATACCATCAGTGGTTTACAACAATAAGGGATAAGTATGCCTATTTACCAAACATAAAAAACAACCTCCACTCCTTAACCAAATGCTTCATCAAGTGCACAATAGGGGGAAACTAGACAAACATAATAGACCAACATACCAACTCAATAAGTATAAAACACTACACCACCTTAATAGGTGGAAATAAATGTTCTACCATAACAAGCATAAATTAATATATTATAAACATCATAAATGTTGCCTAATCCACATTGTGTTTCTATTGGTAAAAAAAAGTGCTTGTTCGTCAACCTCAACAAATGCCAAACCCTCAATAATTTCCTAACCAAAAATAGGTGTTTATTCAATAACAAGGTTTTAACATATTATTATTATTATAGAATGTAGAGAAATAATAATGAAATAAAGATAAAATTAAATTTTATAAGACAAAACAGAATAGAGACACAGATTTAATGTGGTTCACCTAGTATGGGCTATATCCACATAAAAACTACTAATCCTTTTTGTTATTCAATCCAAAAATATGAAGGGAAAAACCTAAAATACATCCACTATAATATCCTCTTCACTCTCACTCTTTTCTACCTAATTACAATGCCCTCATATCAAAGGAGGGTTATAAATTAGGGAAAAAATGCACTAACTTAATTTTTACCATGAGATCTAAAACCTAATAGTAAATGATCCATATTAACTACAAAATTACAATATTTTATAATGCATTTTTCACAAAATTTTTATTCGAGGTCACTATCCTCAAACCCCTCCCAAGGGGGCCTCTAAAATAGGTCACCACCCCCCTAGACCCCCATGGTGACCCTAGTGGGGCACTTTGCCCCCCCCCCCCCCCCACACCCTATCAGGAACTGGGAATTAAAATAAGATCCGGCTCCACCATCTAACATATATAAGAGATACTAGGTGCTAGTTAAAAATTTCCTTTTACCCAATGGGTATCATACATATAACAAGGATCTAGTTTATAACACCTTCAATAATATGGTTTTATCTAGTAACATGTTCCATTTATATAATAGGGTTTGACAAGTAGACAACAAGTTCCCACCAAACCCAACAATACCAACATATCCTTCCTATCCAAATGTCATTACCATAGCTATACTTTTCCAACCAAGGATATGTAACCAACCCTAGATAGAATGTTTTCTGACATCAACATATTTATTATCAATATTACAATGCTAATGCATGGATATGTATACTTGTTTATCTGACCAATTCAACCAACATTCTATAATATACCATTCCTTCATACTTGATCAAGGTAATCAACCTTTGATTGTACAACCCTAATGATAATAGGCCATGCAATCCAACTTCCTTGCCCAATAGTTTCAATAAATGAAGGATTTAATTCAAGATGTTCAAATGGGAAAGCAAACAAATAAGTTCAAGCTAGACAAAATATGCTCGTATCTATTCAATATGTATTAGATTTAAATACCATTTCTATTAGGTAATGAGATACCCAAATTTGACAAATATAAGGGTAAAGGTGACCCCAAAGAGCATCTAAAACAATTCTTTATTTTTTACAACTAGTGCCTTATAGTGACATATATGTGCTTATCCTCTTTCTAAGAAGTCTAGATAGACAAGACAAAGAATGGATCCTAAAATTACCAAAGAATTATGTACCAAACTTTGATGATATTTTAGAAAAGTATGTACAACATTTATCATATAATCTCTAACAAAATATTATAGTTGTGAACTTGGGCTAAGTAAAATAAAAAAATGTTGAAAGAGTCACTGCTTATTTGCAACAATGGAGAGCACTTGTAAGTCAGTTCACTCATAATTTGTGAGACAAGAAATTGGCTATGATATTTACCAGGATCATACATATTGAGATTTATCATCTCAAGATGTAATGTTCTCATACACTTTAAGAGGTTATTGATAAAGGGATATAGATTGAAAATTCCATTGTTAACAAATAGATCATCAACCTATCTTCATCCAACCAAAGCCAAAACTAGAATTAAGGCCATTAGAACCAAAACCAAATCCATAACCAAAACCAAAATCTTATTTAAATAGGGACTTTAATGCTAGCTCAGGTCAACAATAATGGATTACAACTATAAAAATAATATTTTTGGTAATGAGGTTATTGAGTCATACCATGTACAAATGATTCAAACAACAATTGTCCATTTTCATTTACCCATTCAAAAACCATAATCTTAATTCATTCAATTAAGGAATCCATAAAACCATCATCCACAAAACTAAGCCCAATTGAAAGCACCTCCTTTAAGGAGAAGACCACCCATTACCAGACAATTCAATGATATCAAGGAGCCTGCCTATTGAGTTTATATTCCAAAAATTGGCTCAAGAAAATATGATTAGTTGGCCTATGCTAAAACCATTTCCTGAAGGAATTCCCTTTCCTAGGTCATAAAAAGAACATGAATTTTATGAGTGGCATCATGTCAATGGAAATTATATATGATAGTGTATCCACCTTTAACATCTAATTAAGAATATGCTTTAAATTTGAGAGATTCAATGAGATACCCATGCTCCTATAACTAATTGTAACTTGGGCATCTATCAGAATCCATTTCTTCAACATAGCAATAAGTAAAAACACCACCACCACCAACAACAACAATAATTCCAAATAAATCCAACATAAAATCAACAACAACAATGCCCACCATAATAACAACAATATAATGGTTGGAACCAAGGGTAAACTAACCAAAACCAACCAAAGAGGCCATCATGCCATCACTTATACCTATAAAAATATTATAGGCCACATATCATGCAGACATGTTTCCACCATTACCATTAATCCCTGACCAAATACCAATAGACCAAAACCTTCACCCAATAATTATTATCAGCCAAAAAATCCTACTAACCTCATTATGCTGATAATTCCTCTTCAGATCATGTTAGTAACTAGGCTCAACACTACTTGAGAATTACCATTTTAATCTCTATTACCTCCCTATCCATTTACTAAGGCCCTATAATAGATTTTAATTTCACAATTTCAACTTGATGAACTAGAATTACCATCAAAAGACCATAGCCAAATGCCATAAATGATACCATTCAAACTTCTGTGCCTATCAAAATCAAGACAAATGCCAAACTTAAACGGAAGACCTATGACAATATGGAGTAGGTATAGAAGACATGAGTATAAATATACATTATGGATTTATTGTATACATATAGTGTCCACAAATATATACTAAATAAATACTTGAGCTAATCCCTCGTGCTTGATGATATCACACTAGATAAATTTTGAGCCATGGTAGGATACTTGTCCCCCAGCTAATGACTTACCTTTGACCAAAGTGACACATCATATTTGGGACCATTACATAATAAATCTTTGTACATCGAGGGCATTATAACAAACCATAAGGTTAAATACATCCTTGTATACAATGGTTTGAGACTAAACATTATGTCTCTAAAGTTGGTCAAGCATCGTGAATACACAATGACCAACCTACAAATAGATATTATTTTTATCAAGGTATATGATAATGAATAATGGGAATCAAAAGGTACTATCATCTTTCTAGTGGTCATCAACCTTTAACCCATGACATTCTATGTTATGTTTTAGACTTGGAATTATCTTACAATTTGATATTAAGTTGATTCTAGATGCTTGAAATCATGGCCATACCTTCCACATTACATCAGTGTATTAAATTTCATCATTCAAGGATGAAAATGATAATACCAGCTAATATCCATCCTTATTAGTATTATAAATGTCTTCAACTTGAGTAAAAGAGCTATAACTATCATTTTGGTTTGAATCCAATACCCAAATTTGAAGGAGGAAAAGCTAATAAAGATAAAGCAATTGAATTAGGTTCAGAAGATAATTACATTGACACTAAGATCTTAGTTTCTAACTCATTTTCACCTCCACTAGATATTTATAACTAATTTTATATATCTGATAAAGGTATAGGAGAATAAAATTCCCATCACTCCTTACACATTGCCAAGTTTCCATAGAATCTAAAAGCTTATGGGAGACCCAAGGCCAATACTACTTGCATGGAGTGGCAGACTAATGAAAAATATCATATTACCAATCCCATTATTTTTAAACTAGACTCTAGCATAGAATAAGACCCCTTATTTAAAGATGATTCATGTATTTATACTGATGATTTAGATGACTATTACCAAAGCACAAAATATCCTATCCCTAACTAGATTATGGATCACCTAGATTATGAAGGTAGGAGCCTAGGAATACATTATCAAGGGATAATGAAGTTGATTTTAATGACCAAGTATAAAGGAACCCATGGTATTAGATTTAAATTTCTTGGGGGTGATCCCACATACTGTATTCGAGTTCTAATACCATCAACTAGAAAAGATGATGTGAAAAATGATGTAGGGTCTAATTATAACGTTTACAATGACCTTGCCAATACAAATATATTTAACCCTTGTGTCATTCGTACCATTAATCCTACTATGTCCCTTCACCATTAACCCTTTATCACCAACAACTGATAAATTGGGACCAATAAGAGTTGATGCCATTAAACAAGTTTGAAAATGATGAGGCCATTTGCAACTCTCTAGGATTGAGGGATTGTATTTATCTTGGAGATCATAAGCAAGGTTTTTCTATTAGATTGGATCCTACTTCTTATGTCAAATAATGTTTGAACTTCCTTATCTAACAAAAAAACAAACAAACATTGAGGTCTAAATCTGAAAACCTCTTTGAGTGCTTTCAAAGGAGGGTAAAAGTAAATAAAAAGGTAAGTATCTTGGTGAAAACTATTTTAGGCACCATTAGATGGGGATGTTCATCCATATTCACATGAATTATAAGAGACCAATAGTCTAAGGCTTATATATGGGTCTAAGATTAGTATCGAAGAGGCAAGATTTTACATAGATTATTCAAGAGTGTCTAAAAGTATTTGTTACATGGATTTTACCAGCATTAGGAGATTCTAATTAATCCTATTTGGGAGAATTAGATGAGCTAGTCTAACCAGAGGACTTTACCATTTCCAACCAATTTACTTCCTTACCAACTATTTAAAAATATAGTTCTACACTTCTTGTAGATAACACTTTTGATGTTAACATTGGGACTCCATATGACCCAAAATGGATCACACTAGTTATGTCCCTCACCGAGGAGGAATGTGAAGTCTTTATAGCCCTTTTAAGGGAGTTTGTAGACATATTTACATGGGCCTATTTTGATATGCTATGTTTGGACCCCATCTTGGTTTTACACCATCTTGTTATACATCTTAATACCAAACCAATTAAATACAAGCTATGAAAAATACATCCTCATATTATTGTGCTAGTAAAGAAAGAGTTAGATAATTTTTTAGACATGAGATGAATTCAACTGATTGATTATTTTGAATGGATTATTAACATTGTGTTGGTGAGCAAGAAACTAGAAGGTATCAGAATATGCACTAATTTTTAGGATATCAACAAAGCCTACATGAAAGATGACTTTCCTCTGCCAAATATTGACATGATTATTGAGTCAATGGATATATATGAAATGCTTTCTCTTATGGATGGCTTTTTAGGATATAAACAAATTAGAATAACACTAGAAGACTAGAAAAATATAGTGTTCACCACTCCATGGGGGATGTTTTATTATCAAGTGATGCTATTTGGACTATAAAATGTAGGAATCACATACGAATGCACCATGACAAATATTTTCCTTGATATGATGTATGACATCATCAAGGATTATATTGATTACATCCTAGGTAAATCAAAGACCTATCTTAACCATCCATCTATACCTCAAAGAACATTTGAGAGACTTTGAGAGTATAAAATTAGGCTCAATCTTAAGAAGTGTGTATTTGGTGTAACTTATGGAAAATTATTAGGCTTTAATATCTCTCACATGGTCATTGAAGTTGATCCAACCAAAGTTTGAGCCATTATTGAAATACCTTTGCCATATACCTTGAAGCATCTCCATAGTTTTCAAGGAAAGATCCAATCAATCCGATGATTCATATCCTAGATGGCTGAAAAATTACATCTATTTACACACTTCCTAAAGAAGGGCATTACTTTCTCATAGAATGAAGATTTCTAGAAAGCATCTATTTTATTGCCACCTATACCAAACAAGGCATTGTTACTTTACTTTTCAACAACTAAAAATGCCCTAGGCACACTTTTGGCATAATATTATGAACATGGTAAATAACAAGCTATTTATTATTTTAGTTGAACATTGGTCACATATGAGCACAATTATACATTGATCTATAAATACTATTTAGCTATAGTTTTCAAAGACCAATAGTTACATCACTACATGTTAAACAATAATATCATTATTATTGCCAATGTAGATCCACTTAAGTATCTAATTTACAAAATAGCTTTACATGTCCGTATGGTAAAATGGAACATGTTTTTGAGCAAGTTTGAGATCAAATATGCTAGTCAAAAGGCCATTAAGGGATAGGTGTTCATAGATCATCTTACAAAATATCCTCTTCCTAATACTCAAACTTTTATATTTAGATTTCCATATGAATCCATTATGACCATATCTAAAGTAGAATCACTTCTTGAGGCATAATAGTGGAAAATATACTTTGACAATTCATTCATGTCTCATGGATCATGTGCAAGAATATTTTTTATCATACTATAAGGGGATCTTATTCCTAAGTGATTTCACATTATTTTTCCCCATACCAGTAACATGTCTGAGTACAAAGAACTCATTTTATGGGTTTGATAATTATTATAGTGGAACATCCAATATTTATTGGTTCATGGTGATTCACAACCTATCATCAATTAGGTCATAGACCAATACCATATAAAGGTTGAGAAGTTGGTACCCTATAAATATATAGTCAATAATCTCAAGTATAAAATTGAAAAAATTCATTTTGAATGGATACCTAGAGATAATAATAGAACTATTTATGCCATGGCCACAATTAGCTCCATGATTCATATTATAGACAAAAACAAGGACTATTAGTTTCTTGTAGAACATTTCCTAGCACTGACACATGAATAATCAACCATTGAGATGGTATGTGGTATTTTTGGTCCCATGTCTCCTTGATATTATGACATATATTCCTACCTCCAAGACCAAATTATGCCTTCTAACCTTTCCTATAAGAAAAAAATCCTTCATCCATAAAGCCTCCCGTTATACTTTAATTGGACCAACCATGTATCATAGAAGATATGATGGAATAATGCTTCATTTTTTACCTTTAGTAGAATCTAGATTAGTGTTAAGGTAAGTTCATGAATGAGTGTGTGAATCCCACACTAGTGGTATAATCCTATCCAAGAAATTACTGTGTATTGGCTATTATTGATTAACTATGGAAATAAATTTAGTTGCATATGTAAAGAGGTGTGTAAAGTGTCAGAAGCATGCTAATTTTATTCATGATCCATCTAAAATAGTCAAAAAAATAACCACACCATGATCATTATCAATGTGGGTATATAACTTGTAGACAAGATAAATCCTACATTCTCATATGGCCATAAACATGTATTTACTGCTACCAAATATTTCACTAAGTGGGTAGAAGCCATTCATTTGACTTACATAACTGGTAAGTAGATATCCAAATTCATATTTAACCATCTCATTTGATGCTATGGTATACCCTCTGATATTATATCTGATAATATAAGATCATTTGAAAAAACATGTGAAATCATGTTTTACCCAATACCGTATTAAACAACATTTCTCTACCACCTATTACCCACAAGACAACAATCAAGATGAGGATTCTAATAAAACCATTGTCAATATTCTGAATAAGAATGTCAATGAGGTTGGTCAAAATTGGCAATTGTAATTTTTTAATGCCCTCTAGGCCTACCATACCGTATTACATACTCTAATAGGATATACCCCATATTCCCTTATTTATGACATTGAAGTCATTCTTCATGTCAAGATTGAGTCTCCTTCTCTTCATATTTCAATAAAACACATCATTGATGATGAGGACTATAGATTATCTATTTTCAAGAGCTAGACTTACTTGATGGAAAGTACATGGATGCCTTAAATAAACTTCAAGCATAGAAAAATATATTACATGGCCAATACAATAGGTGTGTTAAGCATCGATAATTTGAGCTTGGTGATCCTATATTAAAATAAAATTAGAAAAATGTCAATGCTAAAACCAAGAATAAGATAAAGTTCCATCCTAACTAGTTAGGGATTTATTTAGTTGTTTCTAATTATAGTTATGGATCATATAGGCTCACCACGATAATATAAGATGAACTTGATAAACTAATGAACATAATTCATCTCAAATATTTTTACGCTTGAGGGAATCAGATTATCGTCTACAAGGATCATTTAGGTTATGCGACACTATACCCATTCTTTGTACCATACCCTATATTGTTCCCACCATACCTTAGCCTATTTTAAGCCAATTATTTTTACCTAAACCTATCTATCACATTTGGCCTTGGTTTTTAGTCATTTGTATTTGAAGCACATTTAGTGGTTGATGATAGATGTAATTCTAATAGTTGTTTCAAATTCAAATTTTTGAATGGAAGTATATGAAAACTATATGAAATTGGTCCTAGCAATTAAATCCTTCATTTATTATTACGTTCTATCATCACTCATGCTACTAATTATAAACACCTATGGTAAAATTAGTATCACTAACCTTTTCCATTGTTACTTAATTATAACCACATTTGGTAAAATTATTAAGAACCCCTTTACCATGCATTACTACATTACCTTGCCATCACTATGCCATACCATTCCATTTTACTATACCTAAAATTTATGGTACTTATTTAGATGCCTTCTATGTAGGCATAATTATAGTGAATTGAGGTCCTATGGGACTATGTAGGCAACACTTAATTTACATTGAGGTCAGCTCAGTCACCCTTTATCCATACTCTCACCATTTTATGGGGAATTTAAGTTTGAATGCTCTAACCATTTTATGATTTTTGACCATGTTGTCTATCATAATTATCTTTGAGTTGAGCTAATAAAAATACCAAAACATTGGAATAATTTCCCAACTTTCATCACTATATCCAGAACTATAGTAACTTGAGGTCTTTTGGGACTATGTAGGCAGTGCTCAATTTACATTAAGGTCAGTTTAGTCATTCCTTATCCATGCTTTCACAATTTTACAAGTAATTTACGTTTGAATTCTCTCACCATTTTTAAAGTTAGGGATATTTTATATCTCATAATCCTCAATTGAGTTGAGATACCAAAAAATGCCAAAACATTGGAAGTAATTCCCAAATTTCACTACTGTAGGTAGGAATATATCGGCATGAGGTCCTTTTGGACTATGTAGGTAGCACTAAAAGTTTTATGAGGTCATTTTATCCACCCTTATTTGAATTATATCACCATTTTGTTATCAATTTTAAGTTTGAATGCTCTCATCATTTTATGATCAATTTTAGGCTTAAATGCTTTCACCATTTTGTGAGAAATTTTATGTTTGAATGCTCTCACCATTATGTAAGGAATTTTATGTTTGAATGATCTTTTTATTTTATGATAAATTTATGTTTGAACACTCTCACAATTTTTAGAGTTGGACCTTTTTATATCTCATAATTATCCATTGATTTGAGATGCCTAGAAAATTCTAAAAACATTTGAAATATTTTAAAACCCTTAAACATTTAAAAAGACCTAAGAAAACCTTAAAAATAAAAAAATCATGAAAATTGGATTAGAATTTTCATGAGAGATATAAATCTATCAAAATTTTATGGGATGGACATTCTTACCTATCTAGATTCATTTCTAGGCCACTTGGCGTTTTCTCTCCCATTTATAGGAGAACTACATCATCCAGAGGTCCACTTGGATTATGTAGGAAACACTTAGATACATGGGATATATCAAGTTATATTGGATAACATCACTTCCTCATGACCACTTATTTTCCTTAAGGATTTTGGTAGTTATATCTATTTCACAAGTAATTTTTGATGGCGTAAAATTGTGTTAGATCTTAACCAATCAACAATGGGAAGTTTCAAGCTATGGGACAATGCGGCTTGAAACAACCTCTAGGTTTTAAAGAAGCTGGTCTCTTCTATTTTATGTTTTGGGGAAAAAGGATAGGAGACTAATCAAAAATGCAAATGTAGGAATTGAAACCTAACTATGGCAATGTGCCTGAGTGTAATCCTAATCCTTACCTGAGCACAATGAGACTATTATATGATTCAATTACATTTAAGAGCAAACAAGTGCATGATCAATGTAAAAGATTGGAATAACAAAAACAAAGTCTCACAATAGGGGAGTCTTTTGCTGAGATACAAGAATTTTTAACAAAGGCATAGTGCTCAATCTCTTAATAGAATCTTCCAATCACATAAAAGGTGGGGAAATCACACACAGTTATATAGAACTTCAGACTCCAGAAAATGAGACAAAAGCAAATAACATTTCCAATCACAACACTAGAAAATCTACAACATAGACTACTATGCAAATGACACAAATAACATCAACAAGGGCATAGTGTTCAATCTTCTTATTGAATCTTCCAGTCATACAAAAGATGCAAAAACACACATAGTCATATAAACCTTTCAACTCAGGAGAATGAAATAAAAGCAAATGATACTATTGGCCAAACTCTAAAAAGTCTAAAACTATGGAAATCCCCCCCCCTTTTAGATTTTACAATCCTACTTATATAACCTTGGATGTCTTCTTTGATCACTTTCTTTCCTACAAAATTCCAATCTGTCCTTCACTCATAAGGGACAAAACAGATGGCGCATTCAATGCCTTGGATGCATTCTGGTCTTATTAAGAACTGCCCTGACTATGGCATGGCAATCCATGTCTAGTACCTCTCTTCACACCTAAAATTCTTTGTTCCATCCCTATTTGGCAGCTCAACTGTCTCTACCTCTGCTATTAGTGGACAAATAGATGGTGCTTTCAATGCTTGAGAGCCCCAACAATCTACCCAGTGCATTGTTCTATCTACCAGGAATAACTCTCATCGAATTTCCCTCTATCTTACTGTAACAGGTAGATGGGCACTCTATTCTATTGAAATGGAAGAGGACACTTAGCCAATTTATGAAAACTCTCTCCTTTTGTCTAGGAGGTACCAGAGGATGACACTTGGCTATTTCTACTTTCTCTATATTCTACTCAAGAACGCTCCACCTTTGACACCTGTCGCAATCTGCTTTCTTGATACTTTGTAGTTTTATTGAAACAAAACTTGTTGCATTCCTTGCTCAGGCAACCTTTAAGAAAGGATGGATGCACGTGGTAGTCTTTACTTGTTGACACTCAGTGCTTTCATAGTCCTTTTGAATATCATTTGGGTCCCACCACCATCTTTATTCAGTAATTAGGCTCATGATGTTGGCATGTGGTGACCTCCGTGACTACTGGGAAGATACATGGCATCTTTCACTTCTCCTTTTGGGGGGATGTGGTGCCTTTTGCTTTCTTTGGGGATGGAGTAGAGAGTGAACCAGAAGGTGACACCTGGTAGCATCTGTTGCACTTTAGTACTTAAGAAAATAATGAAATGATGCCTTTATGCATTGAATGAAAGTGTTGGACCAAAACTCTTGGATGCCAACATGTGTTGATCTCCGCTACTTCTTTAAAAAGGTAGTTCAGGGCCTCTGCAACTACCACTTGGCTCATTGAAAGTCTTTGTAAAAAGGTAGAATGAAACATGGGTGCCTCTATGAGATGTAGATGCTGGCATGTGGTGCATTGTACTTAGCTATTATTAGGTACGTGACACATTCCACGACCTTCCCAAAAGTTACAAAAGGGTGTTTGGAGGATGCCAGCTATCTAGCTTGATCTCCCAGACATTGACACTTGGTGACTTTCACTTGAATTTGATACTTGGGTAAAAAGAGATGAAGGAAACAAAAAGGGGAAAAAGGGATCTGCAACTAGAGCGTGACACTTCACAGCTTTCACTGCACTTCGACACTTAGGCAAAAATGAACCCATCCTCAACTCCCAAACTCTGTGGCTTCATCCAAGATGCGTAGGAACCAAAATTGTAGTGCTCAAATCAAAAAAATAAAATAAATATGATGTAGAGTAAGAAATTACTCTATAGTTATTGGTGACCACTAGGACTTTTGAACCTATTGGAAAAGAACTTGACTCCCGTTCAATCAAAATTTCAAAATTTACAGCTTCAAAAGAGTTGTCTAGAAGATAGACCACTCATGTTTAGATAATCCTTGCTTGCTCTACAATTCATCGGAGGCCAGATCCAATCTAATGAGATCCTTGTGTGAAAAGGTTTACAGGACCTGGGCAGTGGCTTTTAGCTTGGATTTTAGCTAGAAAATAGGAATCAAAATAGTCTCGACCTTTGGGGCTGAGGAATCATCCTGCAAGCTCTAGAAAATTGTTTGATCCCTTTGTTTAGTCAGTAGTAATGGTTGAAGTTAATTAGCCATCAAGACCATCTTTACATCTAGAAATGGAGAAGGGAGGCCTAGTTGCACCAGATCTTCAATGTGGTATCTCATCTCACCTGATGCCTTCCTTTATGACATCGAGATAGCTTCTACAACTATTGGCTATGGCATTACGACTGAGTTCTTCATTGATTCATTTCATGGTCGCCATTCTGTCAGGGATCTCTGCAGCTGCCAATGTTATATCCCTTGAGTTGTAGAGCTTCTCTAGTAATGAATGGGAGTCTGAGACTCTCTTGGGGATCATGGCTAGAGTGTTTTATACTGGATTCTCTACCTGTTTGCATTGTTGTTGCACATTGAGCAGGAAGGTGAAAAATGTACTAAGTTGGAGAATCTTTGAAGAGATTCTTACCCACACTGACTTTTAGAGCTCCTTCACCAGTTGCACCATTCCAACACCTCTTGGCATATTGGCTAGCTATATTGCTAGTTGTGATGTCCTCTACTGCTCAGCTTAGTGCTGGGCTTGAAAAGCTGTAGCCTTATTTTGTTCTTCTAGTAGCCCTTGCTAGGATTGGGTAACTTGTAGTTGGATTCCTTTGACTCTTCCCTGCAATGTTGCATTTTCTCATCTTAGAGCTATTGCTACATCCTTCACAAGTGTAAGCTTCATCTTCAATGAATCATTTTGGGCCTGAATTACCCATTGAGCCTGGAGGGAAACAATATCTTGTAACTGTTTTTGCAGACTAGCTATTTCACTATCCTTCCTATTTATCTCTTCGGCCAAATTGTTATAGTTTGCCTTCTCTTAGGCCAAATTAGCCTCCATCTTTTGCAATCTCCTTGATTTCTTTAAGGAATCTTCTATGACCATAGAAGTGGATTCGATCAATAGCTTGACTCTATCTTGAAGCCTGAATAGGGACATGTTAATGGCCACTAAATTCATGGTGTAGTCTTCCAGCTACATTTGTTCACTTGGCTTAGCAACGTTGGGTCACAAATGGGTCACCATCAGCTGTTGTTGAATGGAGTCAAATTATGACCTCAAATGTGGAACCACTAGTGCTTTATTCTCTTTACTCCTCTTCTTCTCCAACTGGGCTTCTCTTACCCTCCTAGTAGCATCAACCTATGTTTAGAAGGTGGAAGGGGATGCAATATGTCCCCTTGCGAAAGGAAATCCTTGTAGTAGGCCATATTAGAGAGCCATTGGTTGGGTAGGGGTGAGTTATAGGGGCATCTTTCTAGGAATGGAAGGGGAAAAATGGAGTAATGTGAGGGCTTGAGGTTCTAATGATGGGGTGACTTGCAAAATTGGGATGGCAGCAGTGGCAAGAGGTGTCACTTGACTAGGTGAAGGCATTATGCCAGCAGGGTGAGGAATAGATTAAGAGGGCAGAGGAGGAGAAACACTTACCTAAAGAGAAGTTGGAGTGCTCTATGCTAGGTGTTGTGAAGGCTCCTCTTCTTCTGAGTCTAATTGGAATTGCACCCTTTTTCTTTTTCTAGGTGTCTCAGCCTCTGGCCACATTTGTCTCCCTTTTGCCTCTATTGTTGTTAGTGGTGCATGTGGGGAAATGGGGACTTCAACTACTCCAAATGATGGGGAAGCTTGTGGTGGTGAAGATACCACACTTCTTCATTATTTTATGGCCTTTGTAGCTTGCTCTAAAGTATGCAGTGGTTGGTTTGGTCCTACTTTAACTGGTTGCTTTGCCCCAAGTGCTAGCACTTGGCTTGTGTCTAGGCTAAAAACAAGGGATGGATGCCATTCATCCCAATGTTCTTCCCACCTTTCATCTGAGTCTACACCTCTAAAGGCATGGGTGGTTTGGGAGATTTCTTGCCTATATTTCTAATAGGCTTCAATTTTCTCTACGTCTAAACCTTTTTTCCTCAGCGTCCTTCTCAAACCAGAGGTCATCTTGGCCTTAGGATCATACTCCCTCTATTCATCATAGAAGGTCTCCCATGGCCTATTCAGTGGGAGAGGTAGGTCTGTCAACTCAACATAGAAACCAGGGGTGTCTTTTGAAAGATTTTTCCTAGTTTCCCAATAGGGGAAACTTTCATGCACGATCATGGATCCAATTCTATTTGTCCTCACTACAGAGGCTATGTAATATTTTGGGTCATAAACCCACTTGTCCTTGATTAATAGGAAGCCCAGGGAGGTCAGCTTCCTTAGCAGCATGATCTCAACTTCTTTGGCTTCTAGGATTATGTTTCTTGCCATCCATGGGAGATTGTACATTCTCCTCTTCTTCTTCTCAGACCCATATTCATTATCAACCACTGACACCTACTTGGTAATTTCAAGGAATGCTAATCAAAGAGTTAAAACTTTTGGTAGCAACACTGGCTCCCCATGAAATCCATGGACCCTTACAGTCATGTGATGGGCCCAAAAATAGAAATCACATGGGATGGGACAACTAACTAGGAGGTTTGTGACACTTGGGAATAACCTATTTATAACAGGCTCAGGGCTGAGGCAATGAAGAATAGGGGTGACGAATAATTCCCAAAAGTCATACGTGTCACTAGTTTTTGATAAAATATGTGTCCATGCAGACACAGGGATGGTTCTTTGGGGATCAAAGGATGGGTCATATAGGTTCAAGATCATAAATTAGGAGAAGAGGTCAGGGTTTTGGTGTAGAATAGATGGAACAAAAAGGAGGAATACCTGAATATCCCTTTTGACCTGAATTGGATTAGCTACTTGACCATCAAGAAGGCAAGGTGCTCAGAGAAGTCAAGATGGTATTCTTGCATCTTATCAACTATTTTTAGCCTGAAGAGGATGGCCATTTGTTTAACATGTATAGCCACACCATCCTTCATGCTGAAGATGAGAGCCATCATCGACAGTGCATCTTGGCTAACAAGCATGAACTAAGTTCTTAAAGTGGGGATCATGGGTACCATTGAGTCACCATCTACTATTTGTAACTCAGACCTCAAGAACATGGTCTGAGTATTAGCATTTTCCCATGTCCTCTACATCCTATCAATGTTGGGGAAGGTGGCAATACCATCATATGGTAGGGCAAGCATGTCCCTGATCGCTTGAGGGGTGACCTGCAGCATGAAGGGGCCTTGTTGGATGGAGCAAGTCCATGCACAGTTCAATTATATCTGGGCATGGGTGCATAGCTGGGACAATGAATTGAGCCAATTGTGACGTCCATATCCTCATCTTGAATGTTTCATATTGCCTTGCCTTGGCTCTTTGTAAAATTAGGTCCACAATTCCATCTGTATAATCCCTTACCTTTGAAGGGTCACTGGTCTGATCAAATCCTAGGGCTTTGGTTCTTGGATAGCTTCTTGATGGTTATGTAGGAGCTATAGCATATGATTTGCTAGCTAGTAATCTATTGAGATATCCCAGTGCCCCTACTCCTTGTTGCAAGGATGATGCCTCCACCATCTTTATGTTTCTTGTATGATACTTGGTATGAACCTTGCGCAAGATAAAACACACTTGCTGTAGCAAATTTCACTAGGCACCAAAATCATAATGAGCAAGATAATTTTGCAAGAATACTTGAGAGTTTGTAAAATTTAAAATTTGCTAAGGCATATTTATGGGCCTATCAAGTCCCAAATAGCATTAATTTTGGGTGACCATTAGCAAATCATACTCAATCTTTGGGAAATAGTGAGGTGGACACATTATGCGGCGCAAGGTACCTTAGAGATCTTGAAGATCTGGGGAAGCAATAAATGTGGCAAAATTTAAAGAATTAAAGAATTTCTAAAATGTTGACTCTGCGTTTAAAAATGCTTATTTTAAAAGAAAAGCAGAAAAGCAAAAACAAAACAAAGCAATGCAGGAATGGAAACTTCCTAACTACATTAATTACAAATCCTTATTTCCCTCCAAGATCAAAAACAAACTCTCCAATATCTTTTTTATGACAAGCCAACTTGTGTTGCCATACTAGTGACTGCAACGGGTATACCTTTGATGGGATGTCCTCTGCACCAGCCACATGGATTTACTATCATTCAAATGAGTCTGAGTCAAATACACTTTCAATATCCATAAGCTCCTCATGCCTTTGAAAGCTCATCAAATACTAGTTCTTCATGCTATCGTGTGTCATCAAGAAATCATGGGCTATTGGTTTTTCACTCTGTGCCTCTCGATACCCATTCTCTTTCGGCTTATCTTCTTCAAGTTCCAACCTAATTGTATCATCATGCTCCTTTGTGACTTCATCCTCTTGAAAGGATGAATTTGAAAGATGGCATATTTTTTGCATACTCAGATGAGCCTCAAGGTTGTCTTCTCTGCATCTGGCCAATCCATAGCCTTCCTGAATGATAGTGTCACCTGCCTCAATGGCTTGATCAAGGGAGTGTCCATACTCCTCCATATCCTCTTACAAGGTGAGGAACAAGTTAGAAATGATCTCTTCCTCATCAGAAGTTAAGGAGAAAGCTGGTGACTTGTCCTCTTATTCACCAAAGGGGGAATCTATGGTGATTTCTTCCTTGTCTATACTTGGGAAATCCTCTTGACTAGTCATGAATTGAGCGTACTCTTCTGCATACTCAATTGCTTCCTTCAAAATATATTTTTCTTCAAAAAGAGGTGAAGAAGAAGGATGTGATGGAAAACAAGAAGCTTCTTGAGTAAGGGTGGAAGGGACTTGAAAAGAAAGTGAGAGTTTGGGGTCCTCTTAACTTGTTGCTATTATAGTCTCTTCATTATTATGGAAGTGACTTTGACAAGTTTGATTTGGCTCATGAACGGGGGTGGCATATGTTTGATATGGAATTTGTGGTGGTGGATATGAATTTTGGTAGACTTGGTAAGGGTGGTTCTTATGAATGCTTAGCCTCTCTTCTAGAAATGTAATCAATCCACACACATCCAGCATTTCATATGTAAGTTCTTGCCAATTTTCCCTTTCAATGGGATCCCACTCACTTTTAATCAAGTCTATTACATCCCTTACTTGCTGGATGACATGACAAGGAATTTCCTAGCCATATCCCCTTCTGCTATCAAGCTCTAATACATATTTTTAAAATCCTAGCAATGCTTTTTTGAAGGTGAAAATGAGGTCAAGTTGAGCATAAAACTGGCATAGCTCGTGACCATGTGCATCCTCATTACTTGACATAATTCTAGGAGAAGTTTGTCCTTGATTAAACATATTTGAAGGATAATAAGACTCATAGCTATGAGTAATAGAATTATACATACCAAAATGGATCTCTTGATGATACTGCTTGATCGGCTTGATGACTCAGAGTCATTGTTGGTGTTGCTAAAAAACCTCCAAAGGCTAATTGGCTAAAGAACACACCAAAAATTCTTCAATTCCTTGAAAGATTGGTCCCACCGGGTGTACCAAAAACTATTGATGGCATAAAATTACACTAGATCTTAACCAATCAACAATGGGAAGTTTCAAGCTGTGGGACAATGTGGCTTGAAACAACCTCTAGGTTTTAAAGAAGCTGGTCTCTTCTATTTTATATGTGTTGGGGAAAAGGGATAGGAGACTAATCAGAAATGCAAATGTAGGAATTAAAACCTAACTATGGCGATGCGCCTAAGTGTAATCCTGATCCTAACCTGAGCACAGTGAGACTATTATATGATTCAATTACATTTAAGAGTAGACAAGTGCATGATCAATGTAAAAGATTGGAATAATAGAAATAGAAGCTCACAATAGGGGAGTCTTTTGCTGAGATACAAGAATTGTCAACAAAGGCATAGTGTTCAATATTCTTAATAGAATCTTCCAATCACATAAAAGGTGTAGAAATCATGCACAATTATATAGAACTTCAGACTCCAAAAAATGAGACAAAAGCAAATAACATTTCCAATCACAACACTAGAAAATCTACAACATAGACTACTTTGAAAATGACACAAATAACATCAACAAGGGCATAGTGTTCAATCTTCTTATTGAATGTTTCAGTCATACAAAAGATGCAAAAACACACACAGTCATATAAACCTTTCAACTCAGGAAAATGAAACAAAAGCAAATGATATTATTGGTCAAACTCTAAAAAGTCTAAAACTATGGAAATTCCCTCCCCCTTTTTTATATTTTACAATCCTGCTTATATAGCCTTGGATGTCTTCTTTGATCACTTTATTTCCTACACAATTCCACTCCATCATTCACTCATAAGGGACAAAAGAGATGGCACATTCAATGCCTTGGATGCATTTTGGTCTTATTAGGAACTACCCTGACTACGGCATGGAAATCCATGTCTAGTACCTCTCTTCATGCCTAAAATTCTTCATTCCATCCCTGTTTAGCTGCTCAACTATCTCTTCTACCTCTACTATTAGGGAACAAATAGATGACGCTTTCAATTCTTGAGAGCCCCAATAATCTACCTGGTGCACTATTATATCTACCAAGAATAACTCTCACTGAGTTTACCTCTATCTTACTGTAACAGGTAGACAAGCACTCTATTTTGTTGAAATAGAAGAGGACACTTAGCCAATTTATGAAAACTCTCTCCTTTTGTCTAGGAGGCACCAGAGGATGACACTTGGCCATTTTTACTTTCTCTACATTCTACTCAAGAATGCTCTACCTTTGACACCTATCACAATCTGCTTTCTTGATACTTTGTAGTTTTATCGAAACAAAACTCACAACATTCCTTGCTCGGGCAACCTTTAAGAAAGGATGGATGCACATGGTAGTTTTTACTTGTTGACACTCAACACTTTCATAGTCCTTTAGAATATCATCTAAGTCCCACCACTATATTTATTCGAAAATTAGGCTCATGATGGTTTCTTAGAGGTTGGCATGTGGCAACTTCTACTACTCCTGGTAAGATACGTGGCATCTTCCACTTTTCCTTCTAGGGGGATGTGGTGCCTTCCACTTTCTTTGGGAATGTAGTAGAGAGGGACCAAGAAGGTGACACTTGGTAGCATCTATTGCACTTTAATACTCAAGAAAATAATGAAATGATGTCTTTATGTATTGAATGAAAGTGTTAGACCAAAACTCTTGGATGCCAACATGTGTTGATCTCCGCTACTTCTTTAAAAAGGTAGTTCAGGGCCTCTGCAACTACCACTTGGCACTTTATGCTTTGCTAATACTTGGTTCATTGAAAGTCTTTATCAAAAGGTAGAATGAAACATGAGTGCCTCTATGAGACATGGATGCTGGCACGTGGTGCATTTCGCTTAGCTATTATTAGGTATGTGGCACATTCCATGACCTTCCCAAAAGTTACAAAAGGGTGTTCAGAGGGTGCCAGCTGTCTAGCTTGATCTCCCAAACATCGACACTTGGTGAATTTCACTTGAATTTGATACTTGGGCAAAAAGAGATGAAGGAAACAACAAGGGGTAAAAGGTATCTGCTACTGGAGGGTGACACTTGGCAGCTTCCGCTGCACTTCGACACTTAGGCAAAAATGAACCTGTCCTCTGCTCCAAAACTCTGAAACTTTATCCAAGATGTGCAAGAACCAAAATTACAATGCTGAAATCAAAAAAATAAATTAAATACGATGTAGAGTAAGAAATTACTCTATAGTAATCACTTGTCCTTTAGTTTCCCCATCCTTATTGTTCTCTTTCGCTATCATTGTTTTATGTGTAATTTTTGTTTTACTGCTTTTATTATTTTTTGAGCAACTTCATCCAATTATCTGACCATTTTGAGAATTATCTCATCATTTAGTGAGAAACCTTAACCAATGCTCTCACCATTTTATGAGCTCATTCTCATCCCCAACCATAGATGTAGTAAACACTATGAATTACCAATTCAATTCATTAGTGGATACTCATGTTTTATCTTTTAGTGTGGTTTTGGGATAAACCATGCTTTCAAACTTATGTAATTTTTTTGGGTGGACACTTTCATGGATATGAATGTCATCCCCTTCTTTTCTTATATACTCTCTATTTTTCAATACTATTCCTATTTTCATTTACAATCATGTTTTCTTATCATCAATTTTCTTTTATGCAATATCATGAGAGAACTAAATCTGGCTTGAATTTCACATTGAACCCTGTGTCTACAAAACTATCTATGAAATTTCCACTTTCCTATTGCATCTAGAGTCAGCTCTGCTACCCCTTCCTATTTACATTATTTCCCTATTTTGTTTGTTTATGTTGTTGTCCCCTATAACTTAGGGGTAGTGTTTTCCATCTTATTTGTGTAATTGATCCCTATAGCTTAGGGGTAATTGTTCACCATCATACCCTTTTCCATTATTTCCCTATAACCTAGGGGAAACCTTGTACCATTTGTTCTTGTGTTGTTTTAAAATGTCATTTCTTCTTATTCTAGGGCAACCCTACCACCAAGTGTAAAACCTCTATTACACATGTACAAATAATTTGTTTCTTATATATTGTTTGTTACTAACATTGTGACTAATGTTATTTTTATATTACCATTTCTTTATCTTAGTTTGTTTATTTTTCTTTATGTGCCCTAGTCTTATTTGTTTATTTTGTTTTTTTGTTTGTTTAGTTTTTTTTATTTTTTTGTTTGTGTTTGTTTATTTGTTTGTTTGAATAGTTTGTTATTTGTTTAGTGTATTTATTTTGTTTATTTTGTATAGTTCATTTTTCATTCTTTATTTATTATTGGGTGAATATTTTATCACCAGTTGACTGATGGAAAAATAGGTACATCAACCATAGCATAGGGAGATTTATGTGGCAAAATGGGTGTGGTGACCATAGCCAGATTGAGATAAATCTCTCCTCTCAGAAAGGGGAGGTTCCCTATATATATATATATATAAGATGAAAATATACACAGGGGTGAAATCGTACAATCCATCTCTCTTTTTTTAGAGATAATGTTCACAGCACAGAGGAGAATTCTGGTGTAATTACTGAAAAGGCACTTCTCTTCTTTTAGAAGTGATATTTAGCCAACAATAGGATTCTTCCTGGGTAGTAACATAAACCACAAAAAAACCAATGAAAGCACAAGGTCTTTCGTTGTCTCTCCTACTAATTAGGATAAAAGAACATAGTAGTTTGAAGCGTATCCCAAAGTCTCCACTTCAACTACAATAGAGTAAAAGGTCATGAAGGATAAGGGGAGCTCAAAGTCTCTCTAGTATCCTTTACATAAAACACAGACTAAAGGCAATTATGGCAACACAAAGTCTCTCACAGTGAGCTTCAGGACATCTTCCAGCTTACTTCCACTTGTTCTTGTTGTTTGATTAAATGGACAAGACTATATTTAGGAAATAGATATAAGAACAATTTCCTAGATGACACAAGCTTATTCCAACACAAAGTTTGAAAGTTCACTTGCTTTCTCATTCATTTAACAAAATATGATTAACAGTCTAAGCTCAAAGTCTCAAGAATACCTTTCAGTTTGGGTAGAGCTTCACTTTTGATAATAGAGAGATCTCCCTTATACAAAATGATATATTACAATATATAGCATCACAAGAAAGACTTGGGTGATTGTTTTCATGAAAACAACCCATGTTGAATTGAATGCATTGAATATCTATAAAAGGGCTATGCTGGAATAGGTCATCAGCCTTGACTTTGGCATTCTGAATCATCTCAAATGTTTCCTCTTAAGCATGGGTTGTCTAGTCTTCTTTATGACGCTTACACGACTATCTATTTCCCTTCACTTAATGTAGAAAAATAGGCCATGCCTTTGAATATTTGTGTTCTCTAATGTCTACTTAGTGGACTATTCCACCTACTAGAAATAACTCTCCTAAAAATATTTCTAGATTTCTTGTAGTTGTTCTCCCTTTCCTTGCCATGTTTTGTCTTTCTTTGGGGATTTGATCTTTCGGGGCTATCTTCTTGATTCATGTTGGCTCCTTCAACTTCTTTTTGGGCTGGTCGCCGAGCTTGTTCTCAAGTCTATTAAAAATCAACATCTATTTTATTACCCTGAATTTGATGTCCACGAGGATGTCACTGGTCACCTTGAACCTCTTTGAACCTTGAACTCTTTTAGTTCAAAGGTTCATTGGTTAATCAATTCAATGTTTTGTAAAGGGCCACATTCACTATCTTTTTCTTCTTCAGTTGAACCATTTATTTAAACATCTTTTTGGAATCTTCCACTTCCTTCATTCACTCAAAGCTTCCTTTTGAACTTTGAACTCTTTGAACCCTTTGAACCTTTAAACCTTTTTAGTTCAAAGTTAAATGGTTCATTCCCTTACTTTAAATCCTTTTATTCTCTAAGTCCTTCAAACTTATTGAACTCATTGAACCTTTGAACTTTTGAACCATTTCAGTTCAAGGTTCAATGGTTCAATCTTATTTCTTTGAATTCTTTGAAGCTTCAAACTTTCTAGATCCTTTCTTTTTCTAAGTCCATTGAAATATTGGAATTTTTTGAACCTTTGAACTCATTGAACTCTTTCAATTCAAGGTTCAATGGTTCAATAGTTCAATCTTCACTCTTCAAAGCTTTCTTTTCTTTTAAGTCTACCAAAGTCTTTAAACCTTTGAACTCATTGAACCTTTGAACCTTGTAGAAGCAGGATTCAATGGTTCAATGTGGTTCATTCTAATTGTTTGAAGCCCACTATTAAGTCTTTTGGTTGAACTTTGGCATTGAACCATTCTCAAAACACTAAGGAAATGCCTTAAGTGTTTTGAACTTCCTTTGAAGAAATCCCACCTGTTGAAGCTATGACTTCCTTAGCTTAAAAGGCTTGAATATTTGAAAAACTTAAATGCTTAGAACATTTTTGAGAAAGAAAAGAGATATTTTTGGTCTATAGGACCAAAATGGTTGGTATGTTATCTTCAAAAGCAAGTGATAGATTTTGGGAACAATAGCTAGCTCTAGTTGGAGAACTTTCATTGATTGAAAACATAAGCAATTGAAGGGATTAGAAAATAGAATCTCAGTGCCTTCATCTATGACATTGGGCTATGGAGTCATGCTCACCCAAAAAGAAAGGTGCCAAAAACAAATGAAAACCATAAAATAAAGAAAGACTATATATATACATACATACACACACACACACACACACACACACACACACACACACACACACACACACACACACACACACACACACACACACACACACAAAATGGACTTATCTAATACTTTAAAGATTAAGTGCTTCAGATGCTACCCACTATGAGGTAGAGTACATGGCATTCCATCTTGATATCTTAGTAAAAAACTATTTTCACCATTTAAATGATGAATGGCGAATAGGCCTCTCCACAGGGAATCCAATTTTCCATGCATTCCTTTTGGTTCTCTCATCTTGTCCCACAACAAGACTTGATCTCCAACCTAAAAATCATGGATCCTTGCTTTCTAGTCAAAGAGTCTTTTCTCTAGATTTTGATGCATAATAATTCAGTCCACCACTATAGTTCATTGCTTGTTAAGCTCAATCAAGCACATGATCCTTTTGTTGATGGAACTTTCAAAAGTTGAATCTTCCACTGCCTTTGCTAACTTTAACACTAGTAATTCCAAGGTGATTAGTATCTCTACATTGAGACCATACAAAATTTGAAATGGGGACATACCAATTGCCCTCTTGGGTGTAATTATGTCTACCCATAAAGCGTCAAGCAATGCTTTATGCCAGATTCATTGATTGTCATCTACCAACTTTCTGATAATGGTTACCAAGTTCTTGTTGCTTGATTCTACTTGACCATTTCCTTAAGAATAATAGTAATAAGAGTGGGAGAGAATAATTTGATAATAGTAGCAGAGCTGGGTGATCTCATGAGAAGAGAAATAGGCTGCATTATCTGTTACAATCTTGGTTGGGACCCTAAACCTTGAAATGATGTTTTCTTTGAGGAAATTAAATACCACCTCTGAAGTGGCATACTTGACTGGAATGGATTACACCCACTTGGTAAAGTAGTCTATGCCTGTAACCATATAATCATGTCCAGGACTCAAGGATGAATTTATAGTGCCAATGAAATCAATTCCCCATTGCTAAAATGGCTCTTCTATCACCACAGGCTTGAGAAATAATGCATCTAGCTTGGGTTTGCCAATAAACTATTGAAACAGCTTGCATCTACACACCCAAGCGTATGAATCTCAAAATAGAGTAGGCTAATAGTACCTGGCTCATAGAATCTTATGGTCAATCATAGGTGCAAAAAAATATCCTCCATAAGCCAAATTGTGGAAGGACTCCAAAAATTTGTTTTGCTGCACTTTATCCACGCAGTGAAGGAATACCCCATCAAGGTTCCTCTTATACATACCATTATCCTATAGGACAAAATTGGCATCTTTCATCTTAACAATCCTCTTTTCTTTATGAGATACGTGAGCAAGACACTCACCATAGGTAAGGAAATGAGCAATATTTGAATACCACTAATTCATAGTGGTGACAAAAAGAACTATTGGCATGTCTACAATTTTTGGTTCTTCATACTCTACTTCTTCTAGTATGTTATCAGTAACTAATTAGCTGAGGCCCCTTCCCCACACAAGCTTCAATGGTTTTATAACAAGATCAAACTCCTAAATTTTAGCAATCTAATTTTCCCTTTTGGTTCTAAACTCTTGCTAAGTTAGTATGTACTTGACTATCATATCAGGGACCAAAGCAACAATGTGTGAGTTCAAGATGTAAAAATAGAAGTGTTTTACTACCTTTACCATAGCAAAAGCATGCTTTTCCATGTTTGAATAATTTAACTCATGAGATTTGAGAGGACAACTCATAAAAGATATGGGAGACTCCACACCTTTTTCATTTTGTTGAACCAAAATAGCTGAAAGCATATGTTCAAAAGCATAGCTGTACATCACGAAGTCTTTGTTATAATCAAGACAAACCAAAATTGGGGCATGGGCGATAGCTTCCTTGATGTCTTGAAATGCTGACTTGCCTTCTTTAGTCCAACTAAAAGTGGCTTTGACTTTCATCATATTGACAATATGGTGAGCCTTCTCTATGAATTCAAGAATGAACCTTCACAAGAAGTTCACCTTTCCAAAGAAAGAGTGAATTGCAGTCTTGTTGGTAGGAAGAGCAAGCTCTTAAATAGATTTGACCCTTTCTAGGTTGATCTTTATGCCTTCTTAGGACATAGTGTGATAGAGAAGTTTACCTTTTGTAACCCCAAAAATTGACTTCTTGGGATTAAGAGATACCATTCTACCTACATCACTCCAACACTTATTGTAGATGATGCACATGATCAAGACAATGTTTGGAAAAGACTGTCAAGTCATCAAGGTATACCATAATGAACTTACCCATTTCATTTCTAAAATTAAGATCCATTGATCTTTGGAAGGTGGCACCAGCATTGATCAAGCCAAAAGGCATTATGTGATATGCAAAGGTGCCCCAAGGTGTTGTGAAGGTAGTCCTATGTTGGTCTACTTCACCAACTTATACTTGATTATATCCTAGAAAGCCATCTAACATTTATAACATCTCAATGCTAGTAATTATTTGTGGTAGCTGATCCATGATGGACAGGGGATAGTTGTCCTTTCAAGATGATTGATTCAAATTTATGAAATCAACACACAGGAAAATTTATCCATTTTTCTTTCTTATAGGGACTATATTTGCAACCAAAGTGGAATTATGGATTGAGAAAATAATTCTTGCATTCAACATTTTTTAAATCTCAGAGAAAATTGTGCCTGATATCTTGGGGTTGCACTACCTTTACTTCTACTTGTGAGGCAACGACCCAATCTTGAGAGGAATTTTATGCTAGATTTCTTTAGGTCTAAGAGGTTTTAGATCATCATAAGAGTATGCCAAAACATCAATGTAGTGGAAAAGTAGAGTGATGAATTTGATTTTTTCATTAGGGGTACAACAATTTCTAATGTTGACCATTTTTGAATTATCTTCTGTACTCAAATTGATTTCATCAAAATCCTTGGAGGATTTTGAATCCATTTGCTATTATTTGACAAACCTATCATGTTTATCAAATAGTTTATCAACAGAAACTAATATTTTGGGAATTTTATTCCCTTTGAGCTAAAGGAACTCTTCATCAGCTTTTGAATTTGTCTATGGAGCTGATTCCCATTGTGCAAGATTCATTGCCTTAAAATTGAAGCTTTTCAAAGCTATCTTTTTATTCTAAAAAAGTAATGATTTGGTTGTCACCATTAAACACCTACCAATGGTCAACATTATTAGGTAAACTTGGTCAAAAGGCCAACTTGATAGTATACCTATCTTCTTTGAAATCTTAGTGAGGGACTAAGAGAGTTGCAGAGACAACCAATGTGTCTACACAACTGTTGAATTCTCTGGGCACAACAAAAATACTGAAACTATCAAAGCTTTCAATGCAATCCCACACTAGATTGCGATAATGTCACAATCTCTAATTCTTGGTTTAATATAGGTTCCTCACCTGACAAACCACCAGTTCAATGTCTCCTTTGACATGAAGAAGTTTAACACCTTTATCCTAAGTAGCCTTTAATCTAAGCAATAGCAATTCATACTTAGCAGTGTTGTTGGTGTTGCTAAACTACAACTTATATGCATATGGAAAAATATCTCCTTGAGGAGATATCAAAATAACTCTAGCTCTAGAACCAGTAGAAGAGTTGCTGCCATCAAATTCTAGAATCTAGACCTCATCAAAATTTGATCTCTATCAGATTTCTCTTCATCAAGAAAGGAAGATCTTTTTTCATGTGTACTATGCCCTACCAATTTTTTTGATATCTTATTTGAATATTTTGGATTGTCACCTATGGAACTTTTGTCTGCTAAAATAGAAATTTCTTTAGTAGATAAAAAGTAATTACCCATGCCTAAAGACTCAAACAAAATTTGAGCTTCAGGGGCTGACATTTGGGTGACAATGTACTTTGCTTCCTTCTCAAGAAGCAGCCTTTACATGATGCCCTTGATAGGGATCCTTACTTCAGATAGGTCCATGCTCAATTCTCCACCAATATCCTTGCAAAAAAATTTCCCAAGAATAATACCGTAGGAGGTTGGGACATTGGCCACAAGGACTATCATTTTAATTTTCTTATCTAGGAAGGCCACAAATACAAATTAAGTATCTTTGATTTATCCCAGTAGAGGAATTTGTTTGTTTTCCATGGAAAAACATCTCCCAAAGGTCTTAGTCAGTGTGAGACCAAGATATTCTACCACCTTGATGGGTATGACATTGTCAGATGGATCAGAATCTACAATGCAATTATTCAACTGATGACCGTTTAGTAATAGTGAGACATAAAATAGTTGTCTTTCTAAGAGAAAGTGGAGGAGTAATCACAAAATTATTTTAGGTAGGTGTGTTCTTTCAGGGAACATAGGCTACTTCTAAAATTTCTTGTCCTATAGGGATGGTTTTATTTTTGATGCATTGAACTAACCTATCCAACTGCTCAGGATTGGATTACAATA
>JARHVA010009341.1:97500-142500 GCA_037957365.1 Torreya grandis | reverse complement strand
ATTTAGAAAACAAACATAAGAACAATTTTCTAGATGACACAAGCTTATTCCAACACGAAGTTTGAAAGGTCACTTGCTTTCTCATTCATTTAATAAAATATGATTAACAGTCTGAGCTCAAAGTCTCAAGAATACCTTTAAATTTGGGTAGAGCTTTACTTTTGATAGTAGATAGATCTCCCTTATAAAAAATGAGAGATTACAATATATAGCATCACAAAAAAGACTTGGGTGCTTGTTTTCATGAAAATGGCCCATGCTGAATTGAATGTATTAAATATCTATGAAAGGGCCATGCTGGAATAGGTCATCATATTTGACTTTGGCATTATGAATCATATCAAACATCTCCTCCTAAGCATTGGTTGTGTGGTCTTCTTTATGACGCTTACACGGCTATCTATTCACCTTCATTTAATGCAAAAAAATAGGCCACGCCTTTGAATGTTTGTGTTCTCTGATGTCTACTTGGTGGACTGTTCCACCTACTAGAAGTAACTCTCCTACATATATTTTTGGATTTCCTATAGTTGTCCTCTCTTTCCTTGCCACATTTTGTCTTTCCTTGGTGATTTGATCTTTCGGGGCTATCTTCTCGCTTCATGTTGCTTCCTTCGGCTCCTTTTTGGGTTGGTCACAGAGCTTGTTCTCAAGTCTTTTGAAAATTAATGACTATTCTATTACCCTAAATTTGACATCCATAGGGATTTCATTGGTTACTTAAACCTCTTTAAACCTTAAACCTTAAACTCTTTTGGTTCAAAGGTTCAATGGTTCAACGGTTTGTTGATTCAATGTTTTGTAAAGGGCCACATTCGCTCTCCTTTTCTTCTTCAGTTGAACCATTTATTTTACCTTCTTTCTGGAATCTTCTACTTCCTTCATTCACTCAAATCTTCCTTTTGAACTTTGAACTCTTTGAACCCTTTGAACCTTTGAACCTTTTCAATTCAAATTTCAACAGTTCAACGGTTCATTCCCTTTCATTGAATCCTTTTATTCCTAAGTCCTTCAAACTTATTGAACTCATTGAACCTTTGGACCATTTCGGTTCAAGGTTCAACAGTTCAATGGTTTAATCTTATTTCTTTAAATTCTTTGAAGCTTTAAACTTTCTAGATCCTTTCCTTTTTTAAGTCCATCAAGCTATTTGAATTTGTTGAACCTTTGAACTCTTTAAACTCTTTCAATTCAAGGTTCAATGGTTCAATAGCTCAATCTTCACTCTTTGAAGCCTTCTTTTCTTTTAAGTCTACCAAAGTCTTTGAACCTTTGAACTTGTTGAACCTTGCAGAGGTAGGGTTCAATGGTTCAATGTGGTTCATTCTAATTGTTTGAAGCCCATAGTTAAGTCTTTTGATTGAACCTCAATGTTGAACCATTCTCAAAACACTAAGGAAATGCCTTAAGTGTTTTAAACTTGCTTTGAAGAAAGCCCACCTGTTAAACCTATGATTTCTTTAGCCGAAAAGGCTTGAATATTTGAAAAACTTAAATGCTCAAAACATTTTTGAGAAAGAAAAGAGAGAGTTTTGGTCTGTAGGACCAAAATGGTTAGCATGTTGTCCTCAAAAGCAAGTGACAGATTTTGGGAACAACAGCTGGCTCTAATTGGGGAACTTCCATCGATTGAAAATAGAAGTAATTAAAGGGAGTAGAAATCAGAATCTTAGTGCCTTCATCTATTCCATTGGGCTATGGGGTCATGCTCACCCAAAAAGAAAGGAACCAAAAACAAATGATGCCAAAAACAAACAAAGAAAGACTATAGATATATACAAATGGACTTATCTGATAGTTCAAGGATTGAAGTGCTTTAGATGCTACCCACTTAGAGGTAGAGTAAATGGTGTTCCATATTGATATCTTAGCAAAAAACAATTTTCACCATTTAAATGATGAATGGTGAATGGGCCTCTCCACAGGGAATCTAATTTTCCATGCATTCCTTTTGGTTCTCTCCTCTTTTCCCACAACAAGACTTGATCTCTAACATAAAAATCATGGATCCTTGATTTCTAGTCAAAGAGTCTCTTCACTAGAATTTGATGCACAACAATTTGGTCAACCACCATAGTTCATTGCTCATTAAGCTCAGTCAAGCACATGATCCTTTTATCAGTGGAACTTTCAAAAGTTGATTCTTCCACTACTTTTGCTAACTTTAATGTTGGTAATTCTAGGGTGATTGGTATCTCTACATTGAGACCATACAAATGTTAAAATGGAGACATACCAATTGCCCTCTTGGGTGTAATTTCATCTACGCATAAAGCGTCAAGCAATGCTTTGTGCAAGGTTCTTTGGTTATCATCTACCAGCTTCCTGATAATGGTCACTAGGTTTTTGTTGCTTGATTCTACTTGGCCATTTCCTTGCAGATAATAGTCAGAAGAGTGGGAGAGAATAATCCCATAATAGTAGTAGAACTAGGTGATCTCATGAGAAGAGAAATAGGATACATTATCTGTTACAATCTTGGTTGGGACCCCAAACTTGGAAATGACGTTTTCCTTGAGGAAATTACATACCACCTCTGAAGTGGTATGCTTGACTAGAATGGCTTCCACCCACTTGGTAAAGTAGTATGTGGATGTAAGGACATAATCATGTCCAACACTCAAGGATAGATTTATAATCCTAATGAAATCAATTCTCCATTGTTGAAATGGCTCTTCTATCACCATAGGCTTGAGAGGTAATGCAACTATCTTGGGTTTGCCAATGAACTATTGACATAACTCATATCTACACACCCAAGCATATGAATCTCAAAATAGAGTAGGCAAATAGTACCTAGCTTACAGAATCTTATAGGTAGTCACAAACACAAAAAAATGTCCTCCACAAGCCAAATTGTGGAAGGACTCTAAAAGTTTGTTCTACTGTACTTTATCCATGCAGTGAAGGAATACCCCATCAAGGTTCCTCTTATATAAACTATTATTTCATAGGACAAAATTGGCAACTTTCATCTTAATAGTCCTCTTTTCTTTACAAGACAAGTGAGAATGACACTCACCATAGGTAAAGAAATGAGCAATATTCGAATACCACTCATTCATACTTGTGACAAAAAGAACTGTTGGCATGTGTTTAATTTCTATTTCTTCATACTTTGCTTATTCTAGTATGTTATCAACAATTAACTAGTAGAGAGCCCTTCCCCACACAAGCTTTATTGGTTTGATAATAAGATCAAACTCCTAGATTTTAGCAATATAATTTCTCCTTTTGGTTCCAAACTCCTACTGAGTTAGTATGGACTTGATTGTTGTATTAGGGACTAAAACAATAGTGTGTGAGTTCAAGATGTAAAAATGGAAGTGTTTTACCACATTTACCACATCATAAGCATGCTTCTCAATGTTTGAATACTTTAGCTTATGAGCTTTGAGAGGACAACTCATGAAAGATATGGGAGATTCCACACTTTTTTCATTCTATTAAACCAAAATAGCTGAAAGTGTATGTTCAAAAGCATAGCTGTACATCATGAAGTCTTTAGTATAATCAAGACAAACTAGAATTAGGGCATGGGTGATAGCTTCCTTGATGTCTTGAAATGCTGACTTGCCTTCTTCAATCCAGTTGAAAGTGGCTTTGCCTTTCATCATATTAACAATATGGTGAGTCTTCTCTATGAATTCAAGAATGAACCTTTGCAAGAAGTTCACCTTTCCAAAGAAAGAGTGAATTGTAGTCTTACTGGTAGGAAGAACAAGCTCTTGAATGGATTTGACCCTTTTTGGGTCGATCTTTATGCCTTCTCAAGACACAGTGTGACCGAGAAGTTTACCTTTTATAACCCCAAAAATTGACTTCTTGGGATTTAGAGAAATATCATTCTACCTACATCACTCTAGCACTTGTTGTAGATTATGTACATGATCAAGGCAATGCTTAGAAAAGACTGTCAAGTCATCAAGGTATACCATAATGAACTTACCTATTTCATTTATAAAAGTAAGATCCATTGCTCTTTGGAAGGTGGTGCCAGCATTGATCAAGCCAAAAGGCATTTTGCGATATGCAAAGGCACCCAAAGGTGTTTTGAAGGTGGTATTATGTTGGTATGTTTCACCAACTTCTACTTGATTATCTCTTAAAAATCCATCTAACATTGATAACATCTCAGTGCTAGTCACTATTTGCAGCAGCTGATCCATGATGGGTAGGAGATAGTTGTCCTTTTAAAGATGACTGATTCAGATTTCTAAAATCAACACATAGGTAGATTTATCCATTATTATTTTTTACAGGGACTATATTCGCAACCCAGGTGGAATGATGGATTTGGAAAATAATTCTTGCATTCAACATTTTCTGTATCTCAGACAAAATTATGTTTGATATCCTAGGGTTGTACTTCCTTTGCTTCTACTTGTGAGGCAACAACCCAATCTTGGGAGGAATTATGTGCTAGATGTCTTCAAGTCTGAGAGGTTTTAGATCATCAGAAGAGTATGCCAAAACATCAATGTAATGGTGAAATAAAGTGATGAATTTGAGTTTTTCATCAGGGGTACAACAATTTCCAATGTTGACCATTTTTGGATTATCTTCTGTACTCAAATTGATTTGATCAAAATCCTTGGAGGATTTTGAATCTATTTGTTGTTCTTTGACAAACCTATCATGTTTGTCAAATAGTTTCTCAAGAGAAACTAATCTTCTGGGAATTTTATTTTCTTTGAGCTAAAGGAACTCTTCATCAGCTTTTGAATTTGTCTTTGAAGCTGATTCCTGCGGTGGAGACTCACTGCCTTCAAATTGAAGCTTTTCAAAGTTATCTATTTATTCTAGAAAAGCAATGATTTGGTTGTCACCATTGAATACCTAATAATGGTCAGCATTATAAGGTATACTTGGTTGAAATACCAACTCGATAGTGTACCTATCTTCTTTGAAATCTTGGTGAGGGACCAAGAGAGTTACAGAGATAGGCAATGCAACTACATGACTGTTGAATTCTTTGGGCACGATAGAAATACTAAAAGCATCAAATATTTCAATGTAGTCCCACACTAGATTGAGATAATATTTTAATCTCTCATTCTTGGTTTGATACATGTTCCTCACTTGATAAACTGCCAGTTCAACATCTCTTTTAGTGTGAAGAAGTTTAACACCTTTATCCTGAGCAACCTTTAATCTGAGTAGCAGGGATTCATACTCAATAGTGTTGTTGGTGTTACTGAACTATAACTTATATGCATATGGAAAAATATCTCCTTGAGGATATATCAAAATAACTCTAGCTCTAGAACTGATAGAAGAGTTACTGCCATTGAATTCCAGAATCCAGACCTCATCAAAATTTGATCTTTTTTCAGATTTCTCTTCATCAAGAAAGGAAGATATTTTATCATGTGTACTGCACCCTACTAATTATTCTGATGTCTTATCTAAATAATTATATTGTCACCTATGGAACTTTCATCTACTAAAATAGAAATGTCTTCAGTAGACAAGAAGTAATTACCTATGCCTGAAGACTCAAATAGAATTTGATCTTCAGGGGCTGACGTTTAGGTGATAATGTACTTTGCTTCTTTCTCAAGAAGTAGCCTTTCCATGATGCCCTTGATAGGGATCCTTTCTTTAGATAGGTCCATGCTCAATTTTCCACCAACATCCTTACAAAATTTTTCCCAAGAAGAATGCCATAGGAGGCTGGAACGTTAACCACCAAGACTGTCATTTTAATTTTCTTATATGGGAAGGCCACAAATGCAAATTGAGCATCTTTAATTTGTCCTAGCAGAGGCACTTATTTTTTTCCATGGAGAAACATCTCCCAAAGGTCTTAGTCAGTGTGAGACTAAGAGATTCTACCACCTTGGTGAGCATGACATTGTCAAAAGTGCCATAATCTATAATGCAATTATTTAGATGATGACCATTTATCAGCAGGGAGACATAAAATAGTTCTATCTTTCTAGGGGCAGGTGGAGGATTAATCACAAGATTATTTTAGTCAAGGGTGTTCTTTGGGGGAATAAGGAATACTTCTAAATTTTTTTATCCTACAAGGACATTTTTATTTTTGATGCATTGAACTAATCTATCCAACTGCTTAGGGTTGGATTGCAAGAATTCAAACTCAGACATTTGAATTTTGGTCTTCTTAAAATGGTCAATTATATCAAATTAATGAAATGGATTCAAAATAGAGGAAGGTAGTCCATCAATCTAGTTTTTACTGGGTGTAGGACTTGTTTACAAATTTGAAGAAAAAGGTGAAGGAATATTTGAGGTACTTACATTTTTGTTGCTCATCAAAAACTTTGATTGGAAAGGCAGTGAAGTTCATTTAGCAATTGAAATTTCTAGTCAAGATTCTTCCCCTTTTTTTCTTTATCCACTTGTTGAGCTGACTAGTTTTAGGACTTGGTAAATATAATGTATGATCCCTCAAATGCTTCACCTTTACTTCTGAGTTCATCTTGGTAATTTAAGAACTCAATGTTAGAGTCACCAGATAATTCTTCTTGGCCTTCTCTAAAGAGATCAACATCATCTTCTTGGTTCAACTTAGGTTGGAAAGAAAAATTAGATTTAGTTTGAAGATAACCAACTGCTGAGTTAGCTGGTGCTGCTTCAATGACAAGCTTCCCTGGTGGGGGAGGAAGGTGATTTGGTTTCCCTTTATTTTTGGTAGTATTTCCCTGATATGACTAGTTGGAAAACATCCTCCTTGGTATATCTTTATAAGGAGGATCAGACATCCCTTATGCCATTTTCTTTTTTAGAGCTAGCAATTCATATGCTAGCTTTTGCACCATAAGATCAGTGGTGCCTATAGAAGAATATTTAGAAGATGAAGAAGATTTACCTCTGTTAGGATCTCTTCTTATCTTTCTTACCAAGATAAGGTCATCTTCAACCTCAGTCACCAAAATTTGAGCTACAGCAAGGTCTATGTGGCCAGCTCACCTCAACATAAAACTTACTTCAAGAAGCTGAGAACTGATGAAGAAGTATTTGAGATTCTCAAGCATCGGTTGAGAAATGGTAGGAATCATGTTCCTCATCTTATAGAATTTGGCAATGAAGTCTCTCATGGGTTCATGAGGCTCCTTCTTCATTTGTGTAAGCTAAGCTAACAGGGCATGTGCATATTTTGTAGGCTTGAATCTAGCCTCAAATATGGCTTTGAGAGTGTTCCAGTCAGTTACTATTTGTGCTTGTAGATGATAAAACTAGTCTATAGTAGTGCCTTATAATGTCTCCATAAATAGTCTAACTACAATGTCTTCGTATTCAACACCTATTACACCATAGGCTATGCAAAAGGCTACTATATGTTCATCATGATGAACCTTCTCATCACCATAAAACTTGGGTAAATTTTTTCTTGAACTACATGGTATCTCATGTAGAGGTGGGGTTAGATTTAGGGGACCAAAAGTATTGCCCCAGGGGCCTTAGACTACCATGATATGGATATTGAAAGGAGGAATAATAAATCTTTGTGGGATATGTATGGACAAAGCTTTGCTAGTAGAGCAAAGAATAGCTTTACCTGGTATTAGGGACCTAATGTTTGTAGGAGAAAAACTTCTAGTTCACTAAAGGTGAGTTTGTGGAGGGGAAAGATCAAAATTATTTGGTTGTACAAGCTCAAATACAGGGTCAATAATACCTTGAGCTCTCTAGCTTCATGTGTATGATGGATCTACCAGAGTGCTAAAATAGATATGGAAAAGAATTGAAACTACTTTAATTTAAAGCTTGAGGTTTCAAACTGTGTGTTCTTCCCCAGCAGAATCGCCAAAAACTGTTGGGTGACTATTTTGTCACTAGCTGACTGATGGCAAAATAGGTACATCAACCACAAAATAAGGAGATTTATGTGGCAAAATGGGTGTGGTGACCTTAGCCAAATTGAGATAAATCTCTCCTCTCAGTGAGGGGAGGTTCCCTATGATGATAATAATAATAATAATAATAATAATAATAATAATAATAATAATAATAATAATAATAATAATAATAATACACACAGGGGTGAAATCATACCATCCATCTCTATATTTTTAGAGATGATATTAACAAAAAAGAGGAGAATTTTGGTGTAATTACTGAAAAGGCACTTCTCTTCTTTTAGAAGTGATATTCAGCCAATAGCAAGATTCTTCCTAGGTAGTAACAGAAATCACAAGAAACCAACAAAAGCACAAAGTCTTTCATTGTCTCTCCTACTGATTAGGACAAAGGAACATAGTAGTTTGAAGCAAAATGGGTCTACTATTTTTTCACCAGCTGACTGATGGCAAAATAGGTACACCAACCACAGCATAAGGAGATTTATGCAATAAAATGAGTGTGGTGATCATAGCCAAATTGAGATAAATCTCTCCTCTCAGCAAGAGGAGGTTCCTTATAATTTATACACTATATATATATATATAAGTTGAAAATACACACAGGGGTGAAATCATACCAGAGGAGAATTCTGGTGTAATTACTAAAAAGGCACTTCTCTTCTTTTAGAAATGATATTCAGCCAATAACAGGATTCTTCTTGGGTAGTAACAGAAACTACAAGAAACCAATGAAAGCACAAAGTCTTTCATTGTCTCTCCTACTAATTAGAACAAAGGAACATAGTAATTTTAAGCATAGCCCAAAGTCTCCACTTCAACTATAACAGAGTAAAAGGTTACAAAGGATAAGGGGAGATTAAAGTCTCTCTGGTATCCTTTACACAAAACATAGATTGAAGGTAATTATGGAATCACAAAGTCTCCCACAGTCAACTTCAAGATATCTTCCAGCTTAATTCCACTTATTCTACTTGTTTGATTAAATAGATAATATTGTATTTAGGAAACAAACATAAGAATAATTTTCTAGATGACACAAGCTTATTCCAACACAAAGTTTGAAAGGTCACTTTCTTTCTCATTTATTTAACAAAATATGATTAATAGTTTGAGCTCAAAGCCTAAGGAATGCCTTTCAATTTGGGTAGAGCTTCACTTCTGATAATAGAGAGATCTTCGTCATACAAAATGAGAGATTACAATATATAGCATCACAAGAAAGACTTGGGCACTTGTTTTCATGAAAATGACCCATGCTAAATTAAATGCATTGAATATCTATGAAAGGGCCATGATGGAATAGGTCATCAACCTTGACTTTGGTATTATGAATCATCTAAAATGTCTCCTCCTAAGCATAGGTTATCTGGTCTTCTTTATGACACTTAAATGGCTGTCTATTCACCTTCACTTAATGCATAAAAATAGGCCACACCTTTGAATGTTTATGTTCTTTGATGTCTATTTGGTGGACTATTCCACCTACTAGAAATAACTCTCCTATAGATATTTCTGAATTTCTTGTAGTTGTTCTCTCTTTCCTTACCATTTTTTGTCTTTCCTTGGTGATTTGAGCTTTCAGGGCTATCTTCTCACTTCATGCTGGCTCCTTTGGCTCCTTTCTGGGCTGGTCACCGAGCTTGTTCTCAGGTCTTTTGAAAATCAATGGCTATTCTATTAACCTAAATTTGATGTCCAAAGGGACGTCACTAGTTACCTTGAACCTATTTGAACCTTGAACTCTTTTGGTTCAAAGGTTCAATGGTTCAACAGTTCATCAATTCAATGTTTTGTAAAGGGCCACATTTGCTCTCTTTTTCTTCTTCAGTTGAACCATTTCTTTGAACTTCTTTCTAGAATCTTTTGCTTCCTTCATTCGCTCGAAGATTCCTTTTAAACTTTAAACTCTTTAAACCCTTTTAACCTTTGAACCTTTTCAGTTTAAAGTTCAACGATTCAACGGTTCATTCCCTTTCTTTGAATCCTTTTATTCTCTAAGTCCTTCAAACTTATTGAACTCATTGAACCTTTAAACCTTTGAACCATTTTTATTTAAAGTTCAATGGTTTAATGGTTCAATCTTATTTATTTGAATTATTTGAAGCTTCAAACTTATGGATCCTTTCATTTTCTAAGTCTATCAAACTATTTGAATTTGTTTAACCTTTAAACTCATTGAACTCTTTTTGTTTAAAGTTCAATGATTCAACAGTTCAATCTTCACTCTTTGAAGCCTTCTTTTCTTTTAAGTCCATCGAATTATTTGAACCTTTGAACTTGTTGAACCTTTGAACTTTGTGGAGGCGGGGTTCAATGGTTTAATGTGGTTCATTCTAATTGTTTGAAGCCTGTCGTTAAGTCTTTTGATTGAACCTCAGCATTGAACTATTCTTAAAATACTAAGGAAATGCCTTAAGTTTTTTGAACTTCCTTTGAAGAAAGCCCACCTGTTGAACCTGCGAATTCCTTAGCTAAAAAGGCTTGAATATTTGAAAAACTTAAATGCTCAAAACATTTTTGAGAAAGAAAAGAGAGAGTTTTGGTCTACAGGACCAAAATGGTTGGTATGTTGTCCTCAAAAGCAAGTGACAGATTTTGGGAACATCATTTATCTATTTTTTTTGTATATTTTTTTTTAATTTTTTTTAGTTAGTTATCTAGTTTGTATATTTTGTTTATGGTGCTTATTTGTTTGTTTATTTTTCTTGTATATAGTTTGTTATATTTATTTGTTTTATTTGATTCATTTATCTGTTTAGTTCTTTTTTTTATTGTTTCCTTTTTGATTTTTTGTATCTCTTGATTGTTGTAAGTTTATAAAATTTTATTTATATTTAAGTCTTGATTATCAATAACTTGTACTTAGGTTATGAATGTTTGTATATAGTCCTGTATTTGGTTTATTTATTTTATATTTACATTTGGGATTTGATTGTTCATATTTTATTCCTAATTTATTTATATTTGAATCTAAAATATGTTTTCTATGCTTAGGGTTTACATTATTATTGTAGTTATTCATAACTATGATGTGTATACAATCAAAAATGTATCAGATCCATAAATTAATCCTCGCTCAGAGAAGATAGATCCTACTTACACTTTCGATTGGGGATACATTAGATAATCAGGAACATGATCAATATGAATCTACTAGATCCAATTAGGTGATCTCTTACCATAATAATATCACTAGGGAGGGTTCCAAAGAAAAACTATGCAATAACCCTAAAAAAGTCCTATGTTTTCATATTAACTATACTAATAACAAGTAAAATAAAGAAATCTAATCTAGTGCTCACCAAAGATTGTGGCACAAAATGGGGGTTAGTAACAAAATAAAAGTAAACATTAATAAGAGGATCCTAATTAAGATATGTATAGGTAAAACTCTAATGCATGGAGAGGAAGAGTAATATTATTCAAAATCCCTTACTTATTCTACTAATTCTATCTAATAAAGAGAGGAATAAACTTAGAGATAGTTACCTAGAAGATGAACCCATTGAGACTCAATCTCTCTCTTAGACATAGGTGATTTGAAAGAGGTTGTTGTGGTTTATAAGGATCACTAAGAAAGACCAAAGCATCCATGAATTCTCTACAAGATTACATTCTTATCCAAGTAGAAACCCTAATCTAAGACTCTTCAAGTAGAATGGTGGAAGAGTAGTTTGTAAAGAAGTGTAAATGAATAATAAATCTTGATGTCTACTCTTTAATAATGGTAAAATAGATGTGCTTATATAGGAAAATTTAACCTTAAACCCTTCCAAAAAATTTCACCAATATGGTCAACCTAGTTGACCTAGTATCATTATTGGCAAAAAATCACTAGGTCATAAACTAGGTCAGCCAACATCTGACCTAGACCCTAAACAAGTTTGGCCAATAAGAGTACAAGGTTGACATAGCTGACATAGTCATATAAACTACCAAAAGAGGTTTTATGCTAGGGAATGGACTAATGAAGGTGGTAAAATATTTAAAGAGTGTGCAAAAGAGGATGCCAAGCTTAGGGGAATGTTTTTAGGAGATGGTTGGATTGTTAGCAAGTGGAAATAAGGGATAATAATCCTACGAAGCACCAATGGTTTTCCCACCCCTTTTTTTGGTGCACCCTTTAAAGCATGCACTTAGAGAGATTAAGAATCGATGGGCTATAATAAGATTAAAAAAAATAGTAATTAATAAAGTTTGAAAATATTATGTATATTCATATTCCCCACCTGAAGCTCATCATGTGTCACTTAGGTGTAATAGGGGATGGTGCTTCGAGAAAGAACATAGTAACACACAATACCAAGGTTATAAAAGTTGGAGTATTTTTAAGCATAAAATAATTAAAATTAAATGACTAAAAGGGAAATAATTGAAAAGTAAATGTGATGCATACCTTGACTTACCTTTATCATCAGATGCCTATCTGCTATATTTGTAGTTTTGATGGGTACAAAGACTACTTTTGACAAACCCAAAAATATAAAAATAAAGAGAACAAAAATAATTATATGAAATCCAAGATAACTAGTGATATGGGGATAGGATGTACTTAGAAATTTGGCAAGATGGGTTGACATGATATGTTAGACCAAATGACTGAGTCAAAACTTAGAGTAAATCAGGTAACCGAAAATCCAAGGCTACTAAATACCAAAAAACTCAAACAAGTAAACCTTAAGTAATAAAGGAAAACTCATCAAGTGAAACCAAGGATACATGTTAAAAACATGGTAATCAAACATTAATATGAAATTAGTAACAATCCTTACTTAAACAAAGATGGGGAAAAATGGTAAAATAACATTGATGAATTAACATTAAAAATTCTTACTCAATCATCAATGGAAAAAGGTACATGAAAGGGAAAACAAAATTGATGAATGAGAAGTAACAAGACAAATTCAATTAGTAATGGAAAAACTACATGAAATTATAAATTAATTCAAGTTTCCTCAAAAAGGGGTGGTTAAAAAATGACAAATGTTTAAAAAAATCAAGACATGTCTATAAATATAGAGCCATGGTATAAATAAAGTAATCCATAGTTGATCAAACATGTTGTTTTACTTTGAGGATAGATAAAATTGAAACAAAGTAGTGCTAGCTATATGAAATCATAAATTCATTATGTCTATAAATCAATCTTAGATTAGAGAAGATAGAGCATACCTACACTTTTGATTGGGAATACATTTGTTAAGTGGGAACATGACCAATATGGGGATCCAATAGGCCTGATTAGGGGATCACTTATCATATTACACTATGTTAAGGAGGGTTACAAAGTGTCTAATCTAACATAATCATGAAATAACTCTAAAAGAATTTCTAGGTTTTGATAGTTCACCTATTCTAATAACAAGAAAAAGTAAATCTAATTTAGTGCTCACCAAAGCTTGTGGCACAAAGTGGGGGTTAAAAACAATAAAACTAAACATGAATAGAAGAAATATACTCATGTCAATATAGATGGAATCCTAATGCATAGAATAGAAGAACAACTACATTATTAGAATACTCTTACAAAGGAGAAATAAAGTTAAGAATACTTACCTTGAAGATGAACGTGCCAAGTCTCAATTCCTCCCTTAGCTAAGGTGTTTCTCAAGAGGTTGTTGTGGTATGTAAGGATGAAAAAGACAAATCAGATCTAGGCTACACAATCTATTGATGCATATAAAAAAATTATCCATAATACAAGATCTATATCTACAAAGAAAGTATGGAACCCTAAGCTTTACTTCTCAAGAAGAATGGTCAATAAGTAGATGTTCTTTTGTACTTACTTCTTCTTCACTTCTTTTTTATCAAATAGTGAGAAATAAAATTGTATATATAGGTATATCTTTCCCTAAAAAATTTCAAAAATGTCAACAGATAGGGTCAACCCAGTTGACCCAATACAATTCTGGATAATAGTTCACTTGGTCTTGAGCTAGGTTGGCCAAAGGTCAAAATAGCTCCTAAGTGAAAATAACCTAAAATTATAAAGATCAACCCAATCAACCTTATATAGTTGACTAATAAAATGGGATGAGTGTAAGGAAAAGGAGGATAAAATGTATCAAAAGTTTGGAATGGGTACAATATACAATAATAGGCTTATGGTAAATGGTTTTAGGAGACAAGTGTGTAGATAAAAAGTGGTAAAAGGGACAACAATCCTGTGAACCACCAATGGTCTACCCACCCATTTCCTAGTGTACCCCTTAAGGCATTTACTCATAAATATTGAGACTTGATAGGTTATTACACGATACAAAGTGTTAGTAATAGATAAAAAATTTAAAATATTATGTGTATACATATGCCCCACTCGAAACTCATCATCTGTCACATGAGTGCAACATGGGATGGTGCTTTGGGAAATAGAACATGATAACACATAATGTTAATGATAAGTAAAATGTAATAAGTAAAAAATAAGATAATTGAATGGACATAATTTAAAAACACATATATTTACTTAACTTAGTGCCATAGATAAAGAAATAGACTACAAGAGAAGTGAAGACATCTAATGTGAAGAACACTAGGTGAACGTGTAGAAGTTAGTACAAAAGAAAATAGCAAAAAAATGAAATTTTTTTGGAAGATAGGAATATGATAGTGGAAAATATTCTCTACATCATCAAAAATTTAGAACATTTTATGATTCAAAAAATGGATGAGGAAAAACAAAGATAGAGGCAAAATAAGGAATCTATCGAAAAATAATTAAAACATTTGAACTTTGAAGTGTTTTTAAATAAGGTGAAATGAAAGTCATTTGTTATTTTTGACTTGTGAAGGATAGAAAAAGAGATATAAGAGACCAAATGAGCTAGGATGATGAGGATATGATAGGCTAGGTGAGAGGGACCTCTAGAGGTAGTAGTGGGTGCAAGACAGGTAAGCAACTAAGAATCTTAAGCTAGTTTTCGAATAGTTTAGTGTTTTAAGTGTATTTTTTTTATAAATTTGTAATTTTAAGAATTTTAAGATGTCAAAATGAAACCAAATAATATGTTATGGGTAGGAAAAACCAATTATAAAAATGGGTTTGAAGGGTTTGGGAAAAGAACTGCTAGAAGATAATTTTTTTTGTAGAATGCAAGGGGTTGACAAGGAAAAACAAATAAGTGAACCCAGTCGACCTAGTAGGCTAAAATTTGGGAAAAATCCACACTATTGATCCAATAGGTATGTGCCAAACCTATACATTTTGTAGACTATTGACCTAGTATAGTTTTCAAACTGATCCAAAAAGTCCAAAATGACAACGCAGTACTAAGGGGGAATAAAAGGGTTGACTTAGATTTTTAAGTTAACTAGGTATAAAAATAGGGAAATTTTAGTCAAAATAGTTTGACCAAAGAACTAAGATAGTATGAAAATGCATGCAAGTGGCTGAAAGAGTGCTAAAATGGCCCAAAATGACTAATTAAGGGTGAAAAAGGGTGAGTAGGATAAAAATAGGTAAAAATGAATAAATTAAAGCAGTTTAGGCTTGTGTTTTTAATTAAAGTTATAGAAAGAATATATTTTGATTATAAATGACATCAAAGATATAATAAATATTTTATTGTTTCCTAATTGTAAGGATGACCTAGATTTTATAATTTGGTGGATGCATCATGGCTATTGGATCTATTGGAGCATCTAATGATAGAGGATAGGGAGAGATTGATCTCTATAGGCCTAGGTGGCAGAGTAGAGATGTGTAGGATGATCTTGACCTTAGATTTTTTATTCATCTTCTTAGGATGATAGGAATGGTTCAATAACACATTTAGGTGGGAGGTGGATATAGATATGATAGAGGTGGTTATCACCCTAGAGGATGTACATGACATCCTACAATTATTGATAGTAGAGACACCTGTGATAATTGGGATACTAAATAGTGACAAGGAGAGGAGAGCCTTAGATGTATCGAATATAGGCTCAAAGATGATATATACATAGGTCAAAGAGTGAGCATGTTTGACATATACACCTCATAAATTTTGGATATCTAGAAGGCTATGATAGGACTTGTGATATAATGAGTGTTATGCAACAAGTTAGAGGACAAGGTACCACTATTTGTGATAGCCTTGAGTCAGATGATACTGGAGGAGAGAGTACTATATGATTTAGGATCTATCATCTAGGTCTATCTCATACATGACATGTATGAGATGTTGGTCAAATGGAAAAACTCTATAGGACTAATCATATTATTGATGGCATGGATTTATGAGAGGTTTTTCATGTATCAATTTGCTAGGTTGCCCCATGTGGTTGATGATAGGTCACCTTAGGTACTAAGATAGAGGTAGGACCACATAACATAGGTCATGCCTCACATAGTATCACTATAGATAGTGAGATATGTAGACATACTATGGTAGCCTTATGGTATACAATGACTACATGGATAAGTTGGGACACAGTTGTACCAACTTTAGTGTGGATGGAGTTGACAGGACATTACACCTAGTGGACAAAGCCATATTTGGTGGCATGAATACTAGGGAAGATGGGATTATGTCACCCAAAAATGTTGATAGTAGTACCAATGGTTTGGTCTTGACATGTTAGAGAGCCATGGGGGAGGGGAGGACTAGGACCACTAGTGGTAAGGTTGATGCTCAAGCGATGTCATGAGAGACCATGGACTGGTCTAGAATGATAGGTAGTAGAACAAGAGGAGATAGATGTGGAGGAAAGACCACTAGAGGTACCACCACAAACTCCATAATAATATGAGAAATGAACACTGAGGACACAATGTTGATAGAGGTAGGAGGAGTAGGAGATAGTAGAGAGTGTGGATATCTTAGATAATTTGACAAGTAGGCCAGGGTAGAGTTAGACTATAAAGTGTCCACTCAGGCATAGACTGAGATAAACATGAGCTATGATTTTAGGTTTTGTTTTTAAGAGGTGACTAATAGAAGAGGTTCTTAAAGGCCACATAGATACAGAGACTATGCTTAGTGATTATATAGATGGTGAGATAATGGTCACCAACACACATATAGGTAATAAAAGATGATTAAATTGTTACTTCAAATTTATTTGAAATATACTAGAGATAGATTTTGAGATATATTAGTGATCTAATATCTATTTGGTTTGCTTGTTACAAGTGTAGTAGAGGAGGAGGAGATCAGATGTGGGTCCCTTATAAGGGGAGAACTCCATGATGTCCTAGATGATACATTGATTTCATATGACCCCATGACACTAGAGGATCTCAATGTACCATCTTCTACAACTTAGGTGATCTAGTTTAGATTGGTTAGAGAGATAACAAGGTAGATATAATCATATAGAGAGGGGATGCATGCACCATCAAAAATGGGTGTAAGTGAGACATGGGTATGGTAGGCATTGGTAGAGGAGAGAGTTGTACATCTAGATATAGTGACACAGATGACACAAGCACATGATTAGGAGAGAGTGACTTATGTAGTGGCCTTGACCCATATGACATAGGTACAAGAGTAAGAGAGAGTGACATATGTAGTAGCCTTGACCCATACAACACATGTATAGGAGAAAGAGAGATTGACACATCTAGTGACCCTAACCTAGTTAACATAAGTGCAAGCTTAAGTAAATCATCTACAAGGGTAGGTGTCAGGACTAAGATCTCAGACAACCTCATTCCATTATTTTATTTAGAGGGGTCAGACTGAGGCATCTATAGGAATCATGGCTAGGCCACAATAAGGGTAGGATAGGGCCCAACCATAGAGCTAGAACATTGTATATGATTGTATTTTTGTAGAAAACCCATGAGATATATATATGGATCATGTTGGCATTTTGGATATTGGTTGTATATGTTGTCATTATATTATGGTTGTGGATTCTTTGGATATATTTATTTCTATCACATGTATTTATTTATTTGTTGTATATGTTATGGTAAATATATGTGTTGTGGTTTCTTTTCTAGAATTATGTAGAACACATACATGGTTAAAAAGAAATAAGCAAAAAGACTTGGTATAATATAATCAATCAAGAAATGTAAAACATACTAGTTCAAGTTGGGAAATGTGTAATAACAATAAAATGACTAAGTATAAAGAACCAAAAGGTGGTAAAAAAGATGGTAAAAAGGAAAAAAAATGTTTTTAAACTAAAAGAAAGATTGGCACCAAATTAAATCAAGTAAAATCACACTAAATCATTTTGAGAAGTATGAAAATAATGTAATAAAATGGAAGGTATGAAAAAGGAGAAATTGTATAAAAATAAATTAATTAAGTTAATCAATCATACTATAAAATGTTGGTAAGTATAAAAGAAAAACAAAATTATCCAAAAATGGGTCTTAAATTTATCACACTAATTCAAGCTAGGAAGTATGAAAAATTTAAGAAAATGGTTGTATTCTTACATGCAATTAGAAAATAAGAAGATAAAAGTGAAAGAGAAATGAAGAAAGCATAAAAATACTAAATTAAGTTGGGAAGTAGGTTAATGACATGTAACTTCATAGTCAATCACATCTTATCTCATATTTGACATATGTAACTTTTATTGTGAGTTATATTATTGGAAATTTTTGTGAGGAGGGCCAGGGTCCTATCCATGGTCTTATACTGCAACTCACAAAGAGAACACCAATGAGGTGGAAAATGTGAAATCGGGTAATAAGAAAGTGAAATTATGGTGATTTATGAGGATGGCAGGTCCTATCCATGGTTTTACAATGCAACTCATAAATTAAATCCTAAGGGGAGTGATAAGTGAACAAAATAATATTTATCAAGAGAAAATATGAGGAATATAGGGAATGTAAAATGTAAAATGTAGGTGTCTATGTATAGACATTCAAAAACATCCCCTTGACCAGTTTTTGATGTCAAACTACCTTTCACCTATTATTGACCTTTAGTTAGCTATTTACCAAGTTAACTCACCCTTAAAAAACCTCTTATACTTTAACATTCATTAACACACACAGGACACCTTAGCTAAACATTTCAAAACCTTAATTTAGAACTTGTTTTCACCATTTTGTGATTGGGGTTACGATCATCATCAGTTAGCCAAATTGTTGATGGTTAGCCTGACCATTGATGGTTAAGTATCTGATCTTACAAAATAAAAACTTTTAGCTTTAAGCAAGATAAACATGGGAAACATAGAAACTTTCCCATGCAAAACTTATAGCTTATCATCTCTTAAAATTAACGTCTTTATCCTAAACTAACTTAGCAACTTCCTTCCTCCTCACTTAGAAAATTTAGACTATAAATTGAGGGCTCTTAGAAGAGAACAGGATACCAAAAATTGCATCCAGGATCTCTTGTTTTCTTGGTGTAGGCATCCAAGATCCTAAAACTCTATCCATAAGACTTTTGAAGGCTATAATACCGTTATGCTATCCAATTTCATTCAGCTTGTCACTAGATTCCACTTTACATCATACATGTATTCTTTTCTTGTTTCTAGAATTTCCTATCTTCATTAAGTCTTTTTTATTAGATCACCTACACATTAAACCTCACTCTTAAAATCTATACTCAACCTTCTATCCATTAGAAACCATCCCTCCAACTCCACTTCAATATCTCACCACATTCCCATAGGTAACCATATCTAGTTACTATAACCATCGATGGCTATAGTAACTAGGTTATAGCAACCATCATCAATCACTTAACCATCGATGGTCAGACCAACCACCACTAAGCAGTTTGACCATCATCAGTCACCTGTCAACCCAAATAATAACTTGTTTTTTTTTACCTCCTCACACCCCACCAGGACCTTTTTTTGCTTGTAAACTATCTATAGATCTTGTTTAGATTTAATGAACTTAAACTTAACCCACATTAGCATGGTATTAACCTACTATGCTATATTTTGCTATCATATTGAATAGGTACATTACTTATTTCTTGTATAAGAATTTATGTTCTTATCGATTTATCATCTTTAATTTCTATTGTTAGAATATTTTTATAATTAGGGGAGTGGAATGACAATCATCCAAGGGAGTTTTTTATTCTTGGATCTAGCATTTTTCTAGGTAGTCCACCCTTCATACTCATCTAACAAACAAGTTGGTTGAGTGCAGTCTTATTGTGGGTAGTCCTTCCTCACCAAAAAGGAGATCTCACTTTATTTGGACATCAATGAGCACAATATTTAACCAAGTACACATCCTCATCTGTTATTTCTCTCCATTTTCCTAAAAGTTAAAAATAGAGTAAGAAATAGTAAGAAACATTCTAGCATGCCCAATGGGACTCCTTCTAGGTTTGAGTTATTTTGAGGCATATTATTGCATTAGTTAAAATCCATGTTCTTGTATTTTTATTATTTCTAAATTCCAAAATATAGAAATTTATTTGCTTTTCTTAAAATAAAAAATAAACAAAAAGATTCCATCTTAGGGATAGGTTGCATTTTCATCTGACATTAAGTGAATTTTAGTTGTTCCTTATTTGCATGCAAAGATATCAAAATTTTTCTTTTGGATTAAAATTGAGTGCATTTATTGTCTTGCCTACTTAATGCTTAGCCCAACTAGATTAAATAAACACATTATGAATTAATCATATCACACATATGTTACACTACCAAACCACTCATAAAAAATTAAAAATCAAAACTTACTTGAGATAAGGGTCATTGGGATTTCATCACCCTTTGGATCACCTTATCCTACTCAATGATCTCACTTAGATTTCATCACCAAGGGGAGGACCCACTCCATTATTTGGTGGAGTATAAAATCTAGACAAATGGTATCTATTAGCTAAGTGGCCCAACTCAGCTTTAGATTCATGAAGTGTAGGGGGCAAGCCCCCAGTACTAGGCCACATACCCAGTCTAGTGCAAACTCTTTAAGTAAAAATATTTAACTTGAAACCATCCTTAGATGGCTCTTGTAGTACCCAACTTATAAGCCAATTTTTTCTTTCACATTATTTAAGACATAATCCAAAAGTGACTTAAAATTAATCCTAGGATTAATTACACTTTTAGTGTGTGCCTTGCTTGCTTTGGGATTTTCTTTGTTTGCTCATTGTTTGAGGTGAGAGGTTCATTATCCATTTTTGAATTCTCATATGGTCTTTACTAGATAATAACTAAGGAATCTAAACAATCAACCACCATCTTTATCTTCATCTTCATCCATGGATTACACCTCAAATGTGGATAAATCACCCCATTCTTCATCCACCATTATCCTTCACCTACCAAGCCTCAAATGGTTCTCAAGGGTGATGTAAATTTTGCTACTTTTCTAAATAATAACCAGGTGGCTCTTCAAAACTATCTTAATACCTTAACCTACCATGATTTGATCATTTTAGCTCCTTTAATGGACCCACCTTATGGTATTGCACACCACCTCATGGTGGGTGGTATATCAACCCAAACTTCTATTAGCCAAGCTTCATCTTCTACCATTGGCTCATCTACTATCACCACCTAGACACCTATCACCCCAAACAATACCTCTAATGTTGGCTCAAATTTAACCCTTGTCATTTATGCCCCTTCTACCAACATAATGGCTTCCACACCCATTTCTACCATTCTCTCTAGCTCAACTAATATATCAACTTTTACCCCTTTTCAAAAAATATTACTATCCATACCATAAACTCTTCCCCCATTTTCACTAGGGTGACTACCCATCGATACTTTAGCATTACCAACCCAAACCATACCCCTATCAATTAACCTAAGTGTACCCTTAAACCAACCATTATCAATTCTTCAACAAGTCCCCATAGCAGCCTAACAATATATTCCTAACCCATAAGGATATATTATGCCTTCCACCTAACTCTTAATTCCTATTGTCTTACTGGGGCACTATCCCAACCTCAAGTTGTGATCTAGGAATTTGACTCAAGAGAGGATGGTTAGTATTGTGCTAGTTCCAAAATGAAAATAAAGTGAAATAAAGACACTAATAACATAACATATCTAAGCCTAGACACTAGAGAGAGCTTAGTTAAAAATCATGAATGAAACACACAACTAAAATGCAAAAGAAAACTCTTTTAACTTCCTTGGATGTTCCAAAATGTTTATTATGGTGGCTTGCTTGGCTTGTGCTCATGAAGTCCTTGACAATGGAAGCTTGACAACCTCCATCTCTTCTTGGCACCTTGTGGCTTTGGCTTGGCTTAGCTTGGCTTGAAATCAATTTGGCATTATAACACTAGTTTCTTAAAGTTCTTTGGAACCAATCCTGCATTATAACTTTGCTCTAATTAAGCATAGAAATGATATTGTGAGGCCTCCTATTTATATATATTTTGGATTTGATCAGAATCAAGCTCAACCCTCCATCTCAAGATTGAGATGTGAGGTTGACGATTAATTCAATTTTGTAATTAAAATTTATAATTATCCTCATCATGACATTAGAATAATGGGAAATTAAGAGGTATGGAGGGCATCATGGAAGGCATTGATGATGCATGGAGGGCATAAATCCTGATATTTATGGCATTTATGACTTAGGGATGCCTTCCCAAGAAATGAGGTCACTTGATGATGTATATATTCAATATTCATTTCTAAAATAAATTATTCAACAAGTCTCCATGGAATTCTTGATTAAGCCTTGATTTGGGTTAATTAGCTCTTAAACATGATTAAGCACTTTATGCATAAAATACTCAAATTGATCAGAATGCCTTGTTATTGCTCCTAAATTTGATTGGATTAGAATTAGAAGTCACTATCAGATGAATTGGCTATGTATTCCCATTTAGGATGTTTCCAACAACAAATAACAAAGGCACAAGTCTTGTGTAAAATATTTGATAGGAAAGAGCACTCCAGAGCATGCAAGTGTAAATTTGGCATTTTGACTCAAAATGAACTGATCAAAGTTAGCTACCCCATTAATTCATTACCCCATTTAGGGATACCCTGTCCAAAATTGGCATTTGTATATGTCAGTTTCACATTATTTATCATGTTATAGTGTTTTTAGGCCAAATTGTGTATTTTAGATGGAAACTAGCTAAAAACCTGATTAGAGGTTATCAATGGCCAGTTTTTGATGTCTATAATTTTTCCCTATTTAATAAGGCATTTCAAGATATAATCATAGTAACATCTTCTCAAATAATGAAAAAGTCATGTATGCCTACAACTACAATGATTATAAACTAACTATATGATGCCCCCTTGAGGGAATGGTTGGCACAAGTGGATCAACAAATGGTCCCTCAAAAATAAAGAAGTAAAATAAGGGGACCAAATAAAGGAAAGATGATGGGTTGATAACACAATTATAGTGAAAAATTAGTCAAAATCATTGAGAATGTAAGTGGGATGGTGCACAATGGTTTTACCAAAGGTGGTTATAAGTATTGTGGCAATGTGGTATGATAACATAATGATTTGCCTAAAGGTGGTTATAATCATTGAGAAGATGGATCTTCCCCAGTCAGGACAAACAAAAAAGATAACAACATGCCCCTATATGGGTAGAAGAAGTACAGTGATGACAATAAAATGATTTGTCCAAAGGTGGTGATAATCATTGAGAAGTGTAGGTGGGATGGTGTGCAATGATTTTCCTATAGGTGGTTATAAGCATCGGACCCCAATTATGGAAAACATGATAAACTTGGCTGAGGATGATGATAACTTAACATAAAGGGTAATGATGAATTGAAACAACCTACTAGTAGGGAAATGCTCATCCAAACTAATAAAGGTTGAAATTATTTCATGGTTAATTACTTTGTTTGGGATATGATTGGGAGTGAGTTAGGATGTCAGTGCTAAAGAGATACCATTATTACTAAATATAATTCTTAAAGCTAAGGTTTGTTATAGAATGTGATGGTAGGCTTTATGATATAACACCATTAAAAATTGGCCAAAATATGCATAAAAACTTACTCACATAATCCAATACTCAATAGAAAATAATGCACCAATGATAAAAACCATGATGACAATGTAAACATATGAATATAGATGGATTCAAGTGTAATTGTGAACAAGGAATCAACCAATGAACACACATAAATTGAATCAAGACAACAATGCTAAAAGTAAACAAATAGGCAGATAAATAAACAAAATAAGTAGAAACAAACAAACAAAATAATAAGAAACAAACAAACAATGCAATAAAAATCCTATGAATATTGCCCCTAAAAAATAGCTGATAACTTAATAAATGAACTAAATGGGGGAATAGAATAAAAAGGAGGGGATGGGCAAGCTATCTCCATATCCACTAGGTAAGTGGATATTGCCTATATAGTTCCATGGATGTAATATCTAATAAAAAATTGTAGGCCAAATGTAGTTCTCCTAGAGAATGGGAAGAATGAGATAACTAAGGAAAAAATAGGATGGATGTGATAGAAGAATAGAAATGGTCTTGAAAAATGGTAAGTGCATGAGATAAAAAGGCCAAGAAGGATGGGGAAACTAAATGACAAGTGATTTTCTTGTAACTTAGTAAGGGTTCCCAAAATCCTTAAGGCAAAGAAGTGGTCAATTTTTTTTCTTTTCTAATGATTTTTTGAAATGTTATTGGAAGTGTTTTGGAGTGTCACAACTCAATCAAGAATGATGAGACACTAAATGGTTTAAGCTCAAAAAATGGTGAGAGCATTTAAACTAAAGTTTCTCACAAAATGGCAAGAGCATGGCTTAGGTTGCTCAAAAAATGGTGAGAGCATATAAACTTAGATTGCTCACAAAATGATGAGAGCATTGAGAAAAGGGGTGACTGAGATGACCTCAATAAGTATTGAGTGCTACCTACATAGTCCATAATAGGACCTCAAGTCACTGTAGTTCCACCCTTATAGTGGAGGAATTTGACTAGTGTGGGAGCCAATTGAAACAAAGTAGGCAAAGTTGGTAAAAAGACACAATATAACATAGGAAGTGGCAAGTTGGTATGTCAAGGCTTAGTATTTCCCCTAGTTTTCCCATAGGTAGTTATAACTAGGACACAATGGCATAGATCAATGGTACTAATTTACCCAAAATTAGTTATAATTAGCAATAGGATCGATGATAAGAAAGGACTAACAAATGAAGGATGCAATTGATGAACCTTCTATCACACTATCCCAAAATATGATCTATATCTAAAGTTATTGAACCAAATGATGAATTGATCAGATGCCTTGATGCTAAAACTGCATAACGAATGAAAAAAACCAAGGTCAAATAGGTTAGGTTTTAGAAGATGCTGGGGTTATCGGTTGAAAGTGGAAAGTGGATATGGTAAAGAGGAAAAATAAGAATGGTTTGTGTAAAAAGAATAATAGTGACAAAAGGGCATAACTAAAATGGTCCTTACAAAAAATACACCTTAGCATTCAAGTATAGGACTAATTGAGATGAATAATATTCATTAGCTCTAGAAGTTCATCACCATCTAGTGTGGTAAGCCTGTATGCTCTTGATCCATAATCTATAGTGATGATGAAAAGCCCTATCTAGTTTGGTTTGAATTTACCTTTATGTTTCTTCTTAACCATGGTATTCTTTTAGTTTTATTTCAAAAAAAGATAACCAAGTTCAAATGTTTTATACTTCACATGATGATTATAGTAGCCTTTGAGTTGATTCTGATATGCTTGAATATTGTTGAGCATGGTCATGTGTTTCTCATCTAGGAGGTCCAACTCTTGTAGGTGAGCTACTCGATAGTCATGATCATCCAGGACATGCTTGAAAGAGATGCATAGTGAAAGCAATTCAACCTCAATGGGAAGGATAGATTCAATACCATAAATAAGTGAGTATAGAGTGGTTCTTGTGGGGTTATGATGATTAGAATGGTATGCCCAAAGGGTAGGAAATATCTGGAAGTGTCAATCATGACCAATGTCATTGAGAATATTTTTGAGAATGTTGATAATGGTTTTGTTTGATGCCTCCGCCTGGAAATTACCTTGAGGGTAATATATTATAGAAAAGTGTTGTGTGATTTTATTTTTGTTACATAATTGGTCTACATCTTTATTATTGAATGATCCTCCATTATCAGATATAATGTTAGAGGGAATACTATAGTGGTAGATGAGGTGGTTGAAGATGAATTTGGAAATTTGCTTTCTAGTCTTGCAAGTGAGGGATATAGCTTCAACCTACTTAGTGAAATATTAAGTTGTGGTAAGGATATGTTTATGGCCATCAGATGAAGTGGGGTTAATATTCCCAATGAGGTCAAGTCCCCATGTATAAAATGGCCATGGTGTCAACATCGGTTTAAGATTTTTTGTTGGGGTATGAATCAAATTATCAGACCATTGACATTTGTCACATTTCTTTACATATAAAGTGGCATTTACGTCTATTATGGGCTAATAATAACTAATATGTAAGAGCTTTTTGGATAGGACTACCCTGATACAATGGGTTCCACATACTTCTTCATGAACTTCTCTTAACACTAATGTAAACTCTACCAAAGTTAAATAACTAAGTAGAGTTCCATCAAAACTATGATAGGAAAGAGTAGATCCAAGTAAAGTATAATGAGTGGAATGATGAATGAAGGCTTTGGTTTTTTTTTTGAGATAGGTTAGGTGGAAAAACTTGGTCATGAAAGTAGTTGTAAAGGTTTGAGTGCCAGATAGAATTAAGACCAATAATATCATAAATCATGGTGTTGATTGAAGCTTCATGAACTAGTGCTGACAAATTATTGATAAGGAATTGATACTCTCTAGCTTTATCTATATGTTGAATCAGTGAGCCAATAGTAGCCATGGAATCTATAGTTTTGTTACTAGCTCTTAGTATATGCTCAAACTAAATGTTGGTAATTTACTTTTTAAGAGTGTTAACCATGGATTTATATGGAACTAGCTTATCATCTTTGGTCCAAAAATGACCTATGACCTAATTGATGATTAACTAAGAATCACAATAAACTTGAAGATGAGATATATTCTAATGCACTTCCTTTCAAAGTCTTAAAACAAGTGCTTCATACTTGGCCATGTTGTTTGTACAAGGAAAGCTGATTTTGAATGATTTAGGGATTAGATCCCCCTGTGATGTAATAAACAATAGGGTTGACCTTGATCCATGTGCAATGAATGAACCATCAAAATACAGCTTCTAGGGCTTCTCTTCAAAGGTTGTATCAATAACGGTCATGATGGATTCATAAATAAATGGAAACTTGAGTGGTTGTGTGTCCATTAGAGGTGCTTCAACAAGTTGATCTACAAGAACTTGTCCTTTGATTGCTTTCTGATTGACATACTCTATGTCAAACTCACTAAGAAGCATGATCCATTTAGCCATTCTAACTTGAAAAGCTATCTTATATATTATATACCTGAGTGGATCTACCTTTGAAATGACCATGGTTTTATTATTCAACATGTAATGATATAGTTTTTGAGATACAAAAACCATAACTAGACAAGCTTTTTAAATAGGTGCATAATTATGTTCATATGTAACCAAGGTACAAATTAGGTAGTAAACAACATGCTCCTTTCCATTGTCATCATGTTAAGCCAAGATTTCACATAGGGCATGATCAATAGCTGATATGTATAACAAGAATGGATTTCCTAGCATAGGAGGTAATAAAATAGGGGGATTGACAAGATAATCTTTGAGTTGTTAAAAAGTTGTTTAGAAGTGATCATCCCAATGAAATGCAAATCCTTTTTTAAAAAGGTGTGTAAATGGATGGCACTTTTCTACTAACTAAGAGATGAAGAGGCAGATGGACTGGATCTTACCTTGTAAACTATGGAGTTGCTTCAAATTGGTTAGTAGTGGCATCTCAGCGATAGCATAGACTTTAGCTAGATCTACTTCAATACCTCTATGAGACATGATGAAGCCCAATAATTTGCCTATAGTTACACCAAACACACATTTCTTTGGATTTATTATGAATTTGTACTCTCATAGTCTTTCAAATATCTTATGTAGCACTACTAGATGGTTAAGTCTAGTCTTGGATTTTCTTAATATGTCATCAACAAAATCATGCATCATATCATGGAATATGATAGTCATGGATATTTAATATGTAGATCTTACATTCTTAAGGCCAAATGACATCACTTGATAGCAAAATGTTCCTTATGGAGTGGTGAATGTTATTTTATGCTGATCTTCTATCGTTATTATGATTTGATTGTATCCTAAAAAGCCATCCATGAGTGAAAGAATTTCATAACCTACCATGGAGTCAATGATCATGTTGATATTATGCAATGGAAAATAATCTTTAGGATACGCTTTGTTGATGTCTTAAAAATTAGTAAAAATTCTAATTCCTTCAATCTTTTTGATAACAGGTACAATATTAGAGATCCATTCAGATTAGTCAATGGATCAAATACATCCTAATTATAAGATTTTTTCTAACTCTTTCTTTACTAATAATATAATGTGATGATGCATCTTACAAAGTATTTGTTTTACTAGTTTGGCATCAGGATTAACCATAATGTGGCATAGAACCAAGGTGAGGTCTAATCCTAACATGTCAAAATAGGCCCATACAAATATATCCACAAACTCTTTCAATAGAGCTGTAAATATGTCACATTCCTCCTCAGTGAGAGACACTCCTAATTTTATCTATTTTAGGTCTAATGGAGTCCTAATATTTATCTCCATTGTATATTTGACTATAATGGTTGAACTATCTTCTAGGATAGTAGGCAATGACTTGAACTATTAGACTATGTCAGGGTCCTTTATTAGGACTTACTCTTCAAGTTCTCCTAGGCATATGAATTTGAGTCTCCTAATGGGAGATTTGTCCATGTAACAAAAATGGTTAGAAATTCTTGGAGAATATGATCAAATACTTTTTGTTTCTCAAAATTGAACTTAGACCCATAGGTAAGTTTTTCATTAGTGGTCTCTTGGTCTAAAATCAAAGAAGAATGAACACCCCCATCTAATGACACCTAAAATAGGTTTTCACCACTAGACTAGCCTTTATCTTTACTTTTTCCCTGGTCAAAAAGTGCCTCAAAAAGGTTTTCTCTTTGGGACCTCAATGTTTTACTTATTTTTTTTTAGCTAAGGGTGTTCACTCACTCTCCAAAATAGGCTGTAGGATCTAATGTGATTGAGAATCCTGATTTGTGATCTCCAAATAGAACATTATGTCTAAGGCCTAAGAAATCATAGAATGCCTCATCATTTTGGAACTCATCAATTGATAGACTAGATTCTTGCTAGTCCCAATATATCAATTATGGATAATTTAATGGTAATGGATTGTGATGAACAACTTGGGTAAGGGTACAAATGGCATTGTTATCAAATAGGTTAGTTTTAGCTAGGTTATCAAAGGTAAGGCTATAATTAGACTCTACTTCATTGTCGACATCATCATCACTAGTCATTGGTGATGAATTTTTAATAAAATATGTGGGGTCACCCCTAGGAAGTTTAAATCCAAGTCCATAAGGAATTTCATACTTAGTCATGGAAATTGGCTTGATGGTTCCTTACTGATTTGGTCTGAGGCCCCTTCCTTCATAATTGTGACACTCCATGATCCTATTGGGAATATGATACTTTACAATTTTATAAAAATTAGCTTGGTCATCATTATATAACCATGATTCATTCCCCTCCAGAGGGTTAGGTCTTAGGCTAGATGATGGTATAAATGTGACAAGTTTCTTATCTTTGTTCTCTCATTACCAATGCATACGTGGGATGACCTTAGGTTGCCCAAAGGTTTTTAGATTTTGAAGAAGATTGGAAATGTGAAATTTTTTATGTGTCACATATTCTCGTAGTCCATTATTTTAAATGTTGAAATGATTAAAAGCTTTAAGAGGTGGCATGTGGGACATGTAATCCAAGGTATTATGATCTATGCAATTATCTAATGAAGGATCAATAAGTATAGCCTTTCCTTTATCCTACTTGTAACTTGGATTCATGCCATAATGATAATTATAGATTTTAAACTCAACCTCAAGATGCTTGTAGTGTTCATACAGGTGTAAATCTCATAGAATATTTACTTCCATCCCTGAGCGTAAAAACTTGATACATTGATGCAGTGTTGATGGGACTACATGAATCTCATGTAACCAAGGCCTGCCTAGAAGCATGTTGTATGATAACCAAAATCTAAAAAATGGCAAAGTTTATCATGGGTTAAAGGCCCAATGATAACTAAAAAATTAATGGTGCCCTATGATTCTCTTTCTTGATTATCATAAGCTTTGATAGTTATTGTTTTTGACTAGAGATCTATCATTATATACCCAAGAATCTTGATGAGCTTGAGAGACACTATGTTGAGGCTAGATCCATTGTCTATAAGGACACATTTCACTTTATTCCATCTAATACAAACTTCTATGTATAATGGGTTATTATGGAGCGGGCCTAGGGAAGACATATCACTTTGGTTGAATGTGACTTGTTGGGTTGGAGCTAGGTGTCCAACCAAAGCTTAAAAGTTATCAGGGGATATGTCACTAGAAATAGTAAATTGGGTCAAAAAATCATTCAAGATGTTTTTGTGGATTATTGACATCTGTAGAAAATCTAAAATAGAAATTTGTGATGGTGTCTTCTACAATTGTTCCATTATATCAAAATTCTTATCTTGGGTAGTAGTGAATGGTTTATTTTGAGACTAAATGGTTGGTTGGATGATTGGAAAAGTGGTAGATGGTTATGGGCCTGGGATAGTAATCTTTGAAATCCAAGTTGTGACTACATAATCAAGATTAAATACCAGACCATTATTGTTAACCGATGTTGTAAATAGTGTGGGGCGAAATAGGATAAGTCTCAATTGTCAGTGCACTTACATGTGGTCATGTCACAAGAATGAGTTATCACTATAAGATATAAAAGTGGAAGTCCTAGTTTCTTGGTTTACCTATATGCACTCCTATGTCAAAGAAGGATTATCCATGTGATTTGGCTAAATATTATTGTTTATCAATGGTGTAAATTGATTAGTGCTTGGTTTAGGATTAGTGGAGATGGTATTAATGCTACCCCCTATAATATGACCTACAACCTTATTATATTCATGTGAAACTGCATGGTAATTTTGTTGGTTGTTACCATTTTGACCTTGGTTTTGTTCATTGTTTTGTCATTATAGATTCTACTACTGATTTTGTTGGTTCTATTGGTTTGGCCTTTGATTTTGATACTATTGATTTTACTACTACACTGGCCATTGTTATTGTTGTTGTTGATTGTTCTACTACTATTGATTGTTATGTCAAGGAAAGGGGTTTTGATAGATCCTAAGAGTTTTATTGGAAGTGGAAGCACCATTATCCAATTTTATCTTCCTATTCTCCGACATATTCTCAATTAAATGCTTGATTTGGACACATCTTCATAGATTATGCCCATTGACCCAATGATAGTTATAAAATTCATTTTCATGGTACCAATTAGGGTAACGAATGCCTTGTGGATAATGTTTTGGTATGGGCCAACTAATCAGATTTGTAGTAGAAATATTTCAAAATATAGACTCAATAGGTTCTCCTAGGTCACTAAAGACACGATGTGTAGGGATGGTTCTTCTAGGAGGAGGGGTTTGCAATGGTAAAAGCTATTATATTTGTTATGTAGGTCTTGTTTGTTGCACTTATGATAGTGATTAGAGTGGTTTTTAGGTAGGAGTAAGCTAAAAAGGTGGTGAAGATGATGTCTACATAGTTTGGACATGATGATATTTGGTTACTCCATTTCCCACAACATTCTTATTTTGGTTGAATTGCTTTGATCTTTCATGATTATTGGCCTATGTTAGTTGAGATTCTTGCACTTGGATTGGATATTGGTCATTTCCATGATTGGTACCTTGATTTTAATTAGTTGAATTAAGCTTGATGACCCATTTATTGATGAGTGCTCACTTGATCAACAAACCTTTATAAACAATCTCCTTAAATGTATGTGCACATTGTAGTTCTAGATGATAGGCTATCTCACTATGTAAATTTTTAGTAAACACAATGGCTAATTGTTTATTTAGTAAAATATGGGTGAAATGTCTTTTAAGGTCTCTCCATCATTATAAGTAGCTCATAAAACTCTCCCCAGCTTTTGCTTTGCTTGTGTTAGGTCCACTAATGAAATCTCATGCTCAAGATTATAAGAAAAGTGTTACACAAATTTATTATAAAGATCATCAAAATCTATTACTAAATTCTTGGAAAACTTGAAAAACCACTCTAAGGCTTGTCTAGCCAAGCTCCTTGGAAACAATAGTAAAAGGTATATGTCACTATATGCCACTGGTTGACATGTGACAAAAAATTTGATCAAATGAGCCTTAAAATCACCCTTCCCTTTGTACTTATAAAATTTGGGTGGTTTGTATCCTAGAGGAAATGGTATCTGAAAATATTCCATGTTGAATGGATAGGAACACATGTCATCCAATTTGAAATTCTTAATCTACTTCCCGATATGAATTTTAACAATCACATCCTTCATCTATTGCAATTCTTAGGATAGGAAACTAGAAGGGATATTGGTTTAAGGGAGAATATTAGTTTTGGTAAATGGCTAAGAGGTCACAAGTGGGAAAATTTGACAAAGGTATGATGGAGACACACATTAGGGTACATTAGATTAGTTAGGGAATGGACTAGGAATACACATACATGGATTGGGGTTTGCTTGAAATTACACATTTGGATGCATGATATTTTGGTTTGGGTTGATGATAAAGGTTTGAATTTGAGGATTTTGTGGTTGGGATGAAGGGATATAACTATATTTTACTTGCTATGGTTAAAAAGGGACATGATGTCGACTAATCAAACCTTTTTGTTGAGTAGAAACTTGTGGACCAAGACCTTATCTCTAAATTTGTTTCACATTTTGAACCAATGGTTGTCTAGTAGGTACTTGAGAAACATGGGGACATCTTTATTGCATGAATCCTTGTGAAGAAGTAATATTATGTTATAGATTTAGCATCTATCACTGACCAATATTTATATGTTGTTGATTAGTCCTTGCATGGTTTTGAATTGGTATATTAGTCTGTGACTGAAGAGGTATGTTTGTTATTACCTAGCAAGGTGGAATATTTGTTGCCCTTGATTGAGGTGGTAATGTATTCATCCTCTATTACATTGATACACTAGATTGTGTCTACTATTATGGAATATCACTCACTATTTATTGAGGAGGAGTAGGATTCATCACATTATATCATTGAGGCATAACATTAGTCATTATTTGATTATCTAATCCTATATGTTATACACTTGAGGAAGTGACTAGTTGAGGTTGGGGTATAAAAACACCTATTCCTTGGTATGATGACCTACTCATAGGATTAACTATAGGCACATGTTGTTGGCTAGTTGTTTTTGTGTTAATACCACTTTGATCAAGATTTGATGATATTTGCACATTATCTACTATGTTGGGCTCACTATTTAGTGTAGAAACTGAAGACACTTCTTCAATAACTAGCATATGTATCAAGTTATCTATCAAAGTGGTTTGTACAAATGGGTTAGAACATAGATTTTTTCTATCTATTTAATTCCATTAATACCCCTATTTAATGAACTAGGTCAATGAGAGGCTTACTTACCATTTTCATCTGACTGAAATCATGTGCTAAATTTAGGTAGGTTTGGTATGCTATTTGCATTTCGTTAAATTGATCTTCCATGATGTTTTTTCCTTGATTGGATATAATGGGGTCTTGGTATGTTGTTTGGACTAGAGCCATAGGATTTCTAGAAGAAGCCTATTAATCATAAATGATATTGTGGGGTATTATTACTAGACTTGGTAAAATTTCATGAGGGAAGTTTATTGGAAACTTAGCCCCTACCTCTATGGCCCTACCCACAGTCTCATCTTTGTTCTCTAACAAATGTCATTCAAATAAAAATGGATCATACATGGAAATCGTATTGGTAGAGAATGACTATTGGATTACCATCTCATCCACTATTGGTATTGTATCTAAGTATTACACAATTTGTTCTTGGTCTTACTCTATGTAAGGTGGTGTGTTAACTAAATAGTTAGCCAATGGATCTTGGCCTTGTTCCCCTAATTTATTATTATAATAGGGATAAGAATCTATCTCATAAGCAATGTTATCTACATAAGGGTCTTGCACCATTTCTTCTTGCACAACTACATTACTAATCCATGGATTGTACATGAGGCCCCTACGAGTGTATGAATACATGTTAGGATCTATAGTCAATATTTAGTGATAAAAGGTAAAAGAGTTTTACAAAATCTAAAACAAATGATGCCTACAACTAGTTCTAGATTTTTTAAAAGGATCAAAAGGTTTATGCAAAGATTTGTGAGGAAACAAGCTAGCGTGAAGTATCTAACATTTCACTATTCACACAAAGGTAAACAAGTAAATGGATTGAAAAATTGAAATGCCAAACTATAAGGTCAAAGTGTTTCAAATCAGTCTAATCTAGGAAATTAAAATTTGCTAAGTTTTTTGGCCAAATGCAACATCAAAAGCTAGGCTCAAACAAGGCATGCGCTAGGACTCTTGGCCAAACGATGTCAAAATCTAGACTTTGAAAATAGATTAAATTTTTAATCTAACAGATTTGAAACACTTCTAACAAATACTAGGCATTCAATTCTTGGACATGAACTTGGTCAACTAGGTATAAGGTATGAAATAAAAGTCATTTATCAATATTTTATTTTCTCATAAATAATGTTATAAAATTTGGTCCTTTTTGACAAACAAGCTAGACAAAGGATCAAAAGTACCCTTGGATTATTTTGAATATGTAGGAACAAATTAGGAACTCTATGCTAGAGGGTCTATGAAACAATGTTTGAAATGATTTAGGTAGCGTAACGATGCTATACTACCTAAAATTTGTGATAAAAAAGTTTGTTTCAAAGACTCTCCAAGGCAAAGACATTTTTCCACAATTTTGACAATAGAACACTACCTTTCTTAACTCAAAATGTTATGGTGTATAGAGTTAAAGTGCAAGTTTTTAGAAAAAAATGGCTTAAGTCTATGAAGTGATGATAATGATTATGAGTCTAAAACAGCCTTCAACCTAAATTAGAAATTAAACTTAAGTTCCCTCAAGTTTAGTGAAAATGGCAAACCCTCTTAACACATAAACCCTATGAACTTGTAAAGGTGTAATTTCAAATTTAAATTACAAATGGAGGACTTAAACAACTTTGTTCAAGGTCTAGACTCAATTGGTCAACATAACTACACTAAAGTGGATGATATGAATCTCAAGCATTTGATGAACTTTTAAACAAGGCAACTTGATGATCTCACATGGGAAGCATAATGCCTCTTTGTTTAAAATAAAATTTAGACTATGTATTGGGTTTGGATTGTTTAATTACACTAATTTTTTACTCCAAATAAGACATTAAACTAGGACAAGACCAAGTAATTAATCATCCTTAGATCCTAAACTGACAAGGTTCCTTGGTACTATTGGAATCCATCAATATACATCATTTGAGAGGATTTTAAGTGTTCATCCAAAAGTAAATATGCATTATATAGTAGGGTTTTTACACCCCTCCTCTCAAATGACAATACTACAACATGGACCTTGAGGCACATATTTCACCAACAATACTTCTGTGGTAAGTGGGGTTTTTTCTAAATTCTAACACATTTCTGAACGATCTAGGGGAATCAATTACACAATGACTTTCATTCCAAACAATGCAAAATAAAAGCATAAAATTTGGGTCCATATCACTTGGCTTGTTTCAAAAAGGTCTATTCCTTTTCACAACTACTACATCCTATTGTTCACTTAATGTAGTGTGATGTCCAAAGTGCCACTACATCTCATGTGAAACTCTAAAAGAGTCAAATGAAGTCAATATGGGGAGATGAAACCCTAGGTCAAAGCTTCCCTAAAGAACTTATGGGAGGTGATGAAGTCCCCCTTGTAAGCCAATATACATAAATAAATAAAGAATAAAAATAGAAAGACTTTAGGGTCATTTTCAAGGTCACCCAAACTTTGACAAGTTTTTAGGGAGTGTTTTAGACTACTTTATTTCTAAGCCTTGGACTAGGCTACTTGAAATAAGAACGGTTCTTTTGATTCCAAGGGTTCCCTATATGCGGACAAATGGAAGAGCATACATGCAAAATACCTCTTTTTTCCAAACAAGATTAATCTAAAAAACTATTGCAAGCAAAAATTGACAAGTGTGTTCAATTTTAAACCCAAATGAAATGTTTGGTGATGTTATTTTTGACCCCTTGGTCTTAGTTTCAAACTTTGAAAAAAATTTACCAAATACATCTAAATATTCCTTGTTAAGCACCAAAACAAAGTTCCTAATCCACTTTTAAACATGAAAAAGTTCTTTAAACATGTTTTGAGAAAATATCGTGCTTGGTCTTGGTATAAAATTGTTGTCATGTCTTTTAACTTTGAAGCTCTTTTGAGTTTTAAAAAAGAAACTTTGGAGATGTAGGTCTCAAGTCTGTATTTTTGGAAAAACATAGTGACTGATGTTGGTCAGTACTACCAACATTAGTTATGGGTAATCAAGATATGACCAATGTCAGTTTTACTGACTGATGTCAATTAAGCTAAGTAAATGATGTCAATATTTCTACCGCTGTCAGTTACTATGTAAAAACTGTGGTAGTCAAACACAAAAACAAGTTAGAAAACCAATTTTTAAGAATTTTAAAAGCTTAAATAAGTTTTTTAAGGTTGAAAAAGGATCTCCTTTATGTGTAGGATGCATCTAGTCCCACCAGGCATGCCATATGTGATCTAGGAAATTGACTCAAAAGAGGATGGTTAGTATTGTGTTAGTTCCAAAATGAAAACAAAGCAAAATAGACACACTATTAACATAACATCTCTAGGCCTAGACACTAGGGAGAGCTTAGTTAACAATCGTGAATGAAACACATAACTAAAATACAAAATAAAACTCTTTTACCTTCCTTGGATGCTCTAAAATGATTGTTATGGTGGTTTGTTCAGCTTGTGCTCATGAAGTCCTTAGCAATGGAAGCTTGACAACCTCTATCTCTCCTTGGAACCTTATGGCTTTGGCTTGGATTGGCTTGGAATCAATTTGGAATTATAACACTAGTTGCTTGAATATTTTTGGAACCAATCCTACATTATGACTTTGCACTAATTAAGCTTAGAAATGATGCTGTGAGGCCTCCTATTTATAGATTTTTTGATTTGATAAGAATCAACCTCAACCGTCCATCTCAAGATTGAGATGTGTGGTTAAGGATTAATTCAATTTTGTAATTAAAATTTGTAATTATCCTCATCATTTCATTGGAATAAGGGTCAATTAAGAGGCATGGAGGGTATCATGGAAGGCATTGATGAGTCATGGAGGGCATGAAACCTGATATTTATGGCATTTATGGCCTAGGGATGTCTTCCCAAGAAATGAGGTCACTTGATGATGCATATATTCAATATTCATTTCCAAAACAAAGTATTCAACAAGTTTCCATGGAATTCTTGATTAGGCCTTGATTTGGGTTAATTAGCTCTTAAACATGATTAAACACTTTATGCAAAAAATACTCAAATTGATTAAAATGCCTTATTATTGGTCCTAAATTTGACTAGATTGGAATTGGATGTCACTGTCAGATGCATTGGATGAGTATTCCCATTTAGGATGTTTCTAACAAAAAATAACAAAGGTACAAGTATTGTGCAAAAGATTTGATAGGAAAGAGTAGTCTAGAGCATGTAGGTGCAAATTTGGCATTTTGATTTGAAATGAATTTATCAAAGTTAGCTAGACCATAAATTGAATTTCCCCATTTAGGGATACCCTAGCCAAAATCAGCATTTGAATATGTCAATTTCACATGTTTATCATGTTTTAGTGTTTTTAGGCCAAATTATGAATTTTAGATGGAAACTAGCCAAAACCCTGATTAGAGGTTATTGGTGGCCAGTTTTAGGTGTCTACACAAGTTACCACATATCAATATGTGGTTACTTTCGTACCTCTTATTGCATATGAATTCATAGTTGCAGCCCAACCCAAATAGAACTTACCATTGAATTATGTAGTTACCCAACCCTAACTTGATTTGAATAAGATGATTATGGACAAGATGACCCATCTTGAATCCTCTATATCTGGGTCTTATAATCTTTTATCCTATGACCAAATATGTAATGATCCTATTAACCCATCTGTTCTAATCCATGCTTATCCTCCTCAATGGGAACTCCCAAAATTCTCTAATTTTTAGGGTAAGGAGGATATTTAGCAACATTTGAGGGCATTTCACCATTTTTGTTACTTGATCACATATGATGATGACCTCTTCATCCAAATCTTCCCTATCTTTATCAAGACCCACCTTGAATTGGTACATTAGCCTTCTTAGGCACTCTATCTTTTTATTCTCCTAACTCACCCAATTATTCATAAAACACTTTTTGGTGAACATATCTAAGAAGTTCTCCTTAATGGACCTTTATTCTATCAAGTAGTTTGATAATGAATTAATCATCGACTTCATCGCATGATGATGAGGTGTCATTAACCAACTATCCTTTTTGATTCCCCAAGTAGGGATTATTGATATTTTATCTAGGGTATGTGTAAAACACATTGCTCCCACCTTTCAAGTTTAAACATTTAGAACCTTTGATGAAATATTCAAAATGGTGTGCAAACTTGAAAATCATGCCATAGATGAGGGTAAACTGAAATTGTGAAATAAAAATTCCACTTTCAAACCCAATGATCCCTTTGCTACCAAGACAACTAACCAACCCAATCCAAAATCCAAATCTTCTATAAACTTGGTGGTGTTGAAATCTACCCCACCTCTATCTATTAACCAATCACATCAAATCACTCCTTCCAACCCTTCTTACCCACCAAATAAAAATCAAAACTAGCCCTCCTAAATAATTGCCACCTATAGGATAATCTTAAGCCTCCATGCTAGATAAATTTATGAAATATAATGTTATCTAACTCCCACCTATCAAGCCACCCCAATAATTTAACCCCTCTCACCCCATGCTCGGGTGGTATAATGAAAATGACTATTACACATTATGTTGAGTCATTAGACATGACATAAATTGATGTAATACATTTAAGAGTCTTGTCCAAAACCTGATTAATAATGTTGAATTATCATTTGAAAACCCTAACTCACCCCAACCATTCCCTCGATATTTTTTTCAAACCTTTTCCTAATCATACTCTATTGACCCAACCCCATAACAACAACTTTGAACCATAATCATCCCATAAGGCACACAATCAACATCATCATAAATTAGCCCATGATAGATGAGCCCCTCATTTCTATATCTCCTTCACCAACCTCACCTATGAAAGAAGTGAGTTCACCTCTTATCTCTTTGGGAACCCAAATAGAATAATCCACAACCCCTATGTCTTTACTTGATCAAACCATACCCATGCTTGCTTTTCTTTACATGGAAGTACCGAAGGAAACAACCATTGATTTAACCACATCTTCTACCCCACCAACTATAATGGTATAACCCTCCTATTTTCTTTTGGATACCCAAGCAAGGGAAGGAACCAAGACCATACCTACACCCTCAATCAAAGGACCATATATTCCCCTAATCCCCTCAAAAGAGACCAATAGCTCATTTACCCAACCAAGGATTTTAGGACCTTTTATCTCAATTAAATATGAAATAACCCTACCTTCTTCCTCACCTAAGGGCTTAAATTTTGAAACAATTGATCAAGAGACCAAACCTATTTACAATCCTTTTTCTCAGTTAGTGTAAAGTCTAGAATTTTCCTCACAACCTAACTTAGATAGAGCCACCTTTTGGCACTGTTTAGGGATCCCATACCAAAATAGATCTGAACCTTCAACCTTTTTGGTATCCACCCTTAAACCTATTATCACTACATCATCAAACATTTCTTTCTCCCAATACATGGAGAATGGTATCACCCACCTCTACCCAAATCATCTCATAACTTTCTCGCTAGACCAACCAAGAATTTGGGTATCTTTCCCACACCTAGCATCACCCATCCACCCATAAAATTAGACCTAACCCCCTCTATTCCACCTAACAAACTACCAACCAAGATGGTTCAAAGGGTGAAATTACCTAAACCTCATCCCCAATCTTGACCTATGTCACCTCCTTCTCATTTACCATCTATTTTGGGACCCCACTCTTCTACCATCCTAGTCACCTATTCTAATCTAATTAAACCAATGCCCTTTTCTATGCCTACCATTTTATCACCTAAGCCATTGACTTCTTCATCAATCTTATCTAGTTTATCCGCTTCCACTTTCCCACCTATTGTCAACCCCTCATCCTCTACTTTGAACCATCCACCTATAACCCGATCATAGCTAAGCTAACCCAACCCAAACCATCTACCAAATTTATTAAACCACCTACCCCTTTTAAATTCAAGTCTATGCCTAAGAAGAATCTTATTTCTTCAATGAGCATTGTAACACCCCCAACACCTCTGAATGAATCATATGTAGTTATTTTATATAGGTTATTGCAAACATCTTCCATCAAGTTGCAACCCATGAAGATGTTAACCCATTTTAATACCAAACCCTCCTAGTTTGATGACACTTTGATTTGTGCATATCATAAGACATCATGACATGATATGGAGAACTGCAAAGTTCTCCAAGCCCTTTTCCACAATCTAGATGATGATGATGATGATGATGATGATCTATTATTGGATGAACCACCTTATCTAACCTAGCCAATCCAATTACTAGCCCAACCAATCCAACTACTAGCCTAGCCAACCCAAACATCAACCTAACTAATCCAACCACTAACCTTGCTTATACTTGATTTCCATCTTTTATCTCAAAATGAGGGGAAGAAATCAAATCAATTACCTAGCTTGATTGATCCTATTATCCATACCATTCATATGATTACCCAATCTTGGGTGCAATAATGAGGTAAGGGAAGAGCCTATGCATCTATTCCATAGACATATCCTTTACAATCTCAACCTTCCAACCATGCTTGAACACCAACACCACTACCTATGCCCTCACCTAGACCCAAAATATCTATCCTAGGTGTATCTCCCACAAACTCTTCCACATCCATTCAACAAATCATGTTGAATCAACTTCACCAAGAACTAGTTAAGATGAGCCTTTATGATATGATTAATACCTCACCCCATCATCTTTAAGCACTAATAGATGCTCTATAATCTATTAAGGTTCAACTAGATGACCCATAACCTCTTGCATTCTTCATTGGAACCCTCTAACATTCTATCATTATCACTTTCTAAGATTTTGAGATACCTCTAGCCCATTTCAAGGAATCTGACCCTCCTCTCTTTGTCACCACATACATTAATCACACCCATGTCAAAATGGTGAGGATTGATGGAAGATCTAACATCAACATAATCTCCTCCCATGCTTTTGATCAATTGCATTTACCAAAGAACATCATGGCCAAAGGCACAATGGTTCTCCACTACTTTAATGACACAATGACCATTACCTTGGGGATCATTGTCCTTCAAATACGCTTGGGGCCTCACACCATTCTTGATCTATTTTATGTTATAAAGGGTGAGTTTTAATATAACATTTTACTTGGATTCCCTTGGATCTCAGCTATGAATTTTATCCCCTCTACTTTACATCATTGTGTCAAATTTGAACATGAAGGATAGGTTATAACCATCAAGGCTGATCCCAGTCCTTTTACATCTTGAAACATGACCTATAGGAATAATGATGTCCTTCTTCCACATTCATCTCCTTTAGAGTCAACCAACCCCATTAACACAATTGCACCACCAACCATGACTTGTAGTACTTTTACCATTAACAATGATGAATCCTCAACCAATACATCTATCTCTTCTTCCTAGATTCCCATTGAGGATTCCTTGGCACAAAATTTCTAAAGTCTCTCCCTTGGGGAATATCAACTTTTAGATTTATATGATTTTCCCACTCCACATGAATATGATAACTTTCAAAATGACGCTTCTTATGACCCCAACATAGGAACCATTATCCTCTTTGAACATCCTAACAATTGAACAAATTTTGTTTATGGGGGACTTAATCAACCACTCATCACCCTTATCACCACTCCATATATTCAAACTTCACTTATGATTTCTCCTATCTAAGCAATCTAACCTTTGCCAAAACCTATCTTCATTATTGTACTTGGAGAGAATTTGATATGGGCCTTTATGAACAAGGACCTCATGAATTACCCATTATCAAAACTCAAAAACCTCATGAGTTCTTTAGACTTGGGTTTGAACTACTAGAAGAACCCACCTCACCAAAACCCATTGCTACCTTTGTCGAAGAGATTCCATCTTCACCTAGTTCATCTTCCCAATCTGAAGACTCTAACATCATCTCATCTATTTTTTATCAATATTGTTAGTTTATGCCCACTTACCTATGAACAAGGTGGCCAAACTAAAACATTTCCTCTCATCCATCCTGAGATGATTGACCATGATTCACCCACCACTCACACCATCTAACACCAAGATGATTCTTCCATTCTCACCTACTTCAATGTAGGGGATTCTTCTATATACAAATCCCTTACCCCTAAGAACCAAAACATGTTAAATGAGTAAACTATAGATATTAACTTGGGAACTTAAGAAAATCCTTACATCATTAAACTTGGCCAATCCTTAAACTCAGATGAGCAATTGATTATCCTACCTTCTTTCAAGATTGTAGCATTAAATTCATGTGGTCTTATTAAGATATGCCTAGGATTAACCCCTATATAACTATTCATAACAACATTACCCATCCTGAGGGTAAGCTAGTATGATAAAAAAATTAACTACATGCACCCTCACATAACTCTTCTCATCAAAGAATAACTTTAATTCCTTCTATCCATGAACTTCATTCAACCCATTGATTATCCATAATGGGTCTCTAACATCATTCCCATCACCAAACCCACTGGGTGACTTCATCTTTGCATCAATTTTCATGACCTTAACCTTACATGCCCTAAAGATGACTTTCCTTTATCCAACATTAACCAATTAGTTGATATTACTATGGGCCATAAGATTTTATCTCTCATGGATGGATTTTAAAAATATAATCAGATATTGATCACCCCTTTAGATCAACATAAAACTACCTTTATCACCCCGTAGGGCACCTTTTGCTATCAGGTCATGCCTTCTAGTTTAAAAAATGTAGGAGTGACTTATCAATGAGATATGACCTATTCTTCCATGATCTTATCCATAAGATTATAGAATATTATGTGGATGATCTCTTGGGGAAATCCAAACACCGCAAGGATCATCTAGCTATTTTCACTATCATCTTCGATCGACTAATCCAATTCTATGTTAGGCTCAATCCCAAGAAATACATTTTTGGGGTTCTCTTTAGGAAGCTCCTTGGCTTTATCATTTCCCTCTATAGAATTAAAATTGATCCTACTAAGGTCAAGGCCATCCTATAAATGCCTCCTTCAACATACCTTAAAAAACTTTGTAGTCTGTAGCGAAAACTCCAATTTATCCATCACTTCATCTATTAGTTATTAGATATATGCCAACCCTTTCACCATCTCCTAAATAAATACACCTCCTTTAGATGGACCAAATAATTTCAAAAAACATTTGATTCACTCAAAGAGTACCTACTTTATCCACCAGTTATTATCCCACCTAAGGATGTCCAACCTTTCTTCCTTTACATATCCACCACTGATCGCTCTTTAGGTGTAATGTTGGCTCATCGAGATGAAAAAAAAAAGAGTAAGACATATATTATATCAGCCACACACTTATAGAGTATTATACATGATATACCCATCCTAAGAAAAATTATCTCACTTTCATTTTTGTCACCTCTAAACTCTGTCATTACCTCTTAATAAAAAAATACACTATAACCAACATCAACCCACTCAAGTACATGCACTCCAAGCCATACCAATAACATCATATGGATAAGTGGATCATGCTTCTATCTAAGATCAATCTTGAGTTTCTTCAACAAAATCCCATTAAAGAGTAGGTCATCTCTGACCAATTGGTTGAAACTCCCCTCCCAGATAACCAACCCATTCCATTGACCTTCCAGATGAGTCTATTATGAATCTTTCTCAAGAAGAACACCCTTACCAAATGGCCATGTTTTTTGATGGATCTAAATTCCAAAATGGTGGAGGTATGAGCATAAATCTCATTCCTCTTCATGGATAACCTCTTCCACTTTCCTTTAAACTTGACTTTGAATATACTAACAACATGGTAGAATACGAAGCTTTGGTCATCAATCTCCGAACTGCTCTTACCTTGGGAATCAAAACCATTTCTATCTTTGATGATTCCTAACTCATGATCAACCAAGTCAATGGATCATATCAATGTAAAAATGATATTTTACAAAAATATAAGCTTCTTATTGACAAACTCTTAACATCTTTTGAACATTACTAGATCTAGTTAGTACCCTGATCTACTAACAAATTCACAGATACAATGACCTCCCTTGCATCTCAAATTCCCTCTCAACCCACTAAATATAAACTATTTGTCACCATCCATCATTTCATTGGGCCTTCATATATTATTTTAGACCTTCCTACCATTTTTATAATGGAGGCATATCTTTTAGACATTTGGTATGACCAAACTTTTAACTACCTTAACCTTGGCATCATTCCACCCAATCTCTCAAAGAATACCCAAAAAGCCTTTGTTTAGGGTACCTCCCATTATAATATATTAGGAGGAATCCTTTACAAATGTGGCTTTGATGGCCTTCTTCTCCATTATCTGTGGAGTCATGAGTTTTCCCACGCTATCAAAGAAACTCATGATGGAGTCTATAGGGGAAATTTTAGTGGCCTCACTATCACTAAAAGAATCTTATGCCTTGTCTATTATTGGAATACACTCAATTAATAATATTATAATTATGTAAATAAGTGTGTCAAATGCCAACAACATGCTAAATTACATCATGTGTCTACTCACAGACTTTAGGTATCTAAAGATTATTAGCCCTTCTCATAGTGGGGGCTTAATCTCATTGGAGAAATTAATCCTCACTCATCTCAATGACACCAATACATCATCATCACTATCAAATATTTCACTAAATGGGTGGAATCCATTCCCCTTATATCAATCAAATCTAAAAAAATTATCA
>JARHVA010009341.1:0-92500 GCA_037957365.1 Torreya grandis | reverse complement strand
GGATCTAATCTTGAGTCTTCAAAATAATCATATCTATCATATGGTAACAACCTATCCCTATTTACATTTTATAAGATATGATGACAATCAATCACTAGTATACCCACTAACAATATTTCATTTATCCCTTTCCTACACCTACCTCTCACAACCACAAATAGTAATTTTAACCCTTCTTGAATTTCATGCACCTGTCACCTACTCAATTTTAATTACTCTTATCACCTCAATCCTACCCTTCATATCTTTCTAAATGATTATTTAAACACCCACCTACTTCTTGTCTTTATCTGACTGCTGACTATCTATACAAAGCTTCACAATACCCTTAAAACATTATTCTCCTATCTCATCTATACCAATCTACACCCTGACAACATATCCCCTAATCAATTGTTTACCTCTATAATCATCCTATCCTACCCTACATCTTTCTCAAATAGCTATTATATCAATAAATAAATTACCAACCTCACATCTCTAAACAAATACCTATTCTCTACATATTATTAACCTATAAAACCTCAACCATCCCTCAAAACACTCAAACCATTCTTTTATCCTGATCATCAACAAACTATCTACATTTTTCAAAAAGTGGCCTATCTTCAACAAAAAATATTATTAACAATCTACCATTTCTTAAATTTACAACACACCTAACCATTATTTTAGAAATGTTAACACAAGAACAAAACCAACATTTAAAAACCATTTATAATATGACACAAATATAATATAATATCAATCAAATCATCAAACCTAAACTAACACTTACCCCCTTCTCATTCCCTTTCCCAAAAAAAGTAACCTACTTTTAATAAGATGTTATAACAAATAAATATAATCCACCCTACTTACCCTTCTCTTTTTCCTACCAAAAATCCCCCCTTCATCAATCGTCGATGAATCCCTTAACCATCAATGGTCTCTTTGGGGTATTTTTACCCCTCAGGTCAAGCATCACTGGTCAGGTCAACCACTGATGGTCACTATTAGTTGACCATTAGTGATAAGACTTAAACCCTCAACCTCCTCTAACCCTTCCAAACCCCCTCCTTCTCACACTATTTCTTCTACCACCTCTCCTATAACCATACTAGTTTACACTTTCCTACCCTTAAACCTATTTCCCTCTTTTTTTTACAAAATTTCACAAAATTTAAATCCCTAAAACCCATAAAAACAAAACCTAGGGCATCTTCTACCTAAACAATCTCCCACTCCCATGCAATCCCATGCATTTTATACATCCTAAAATATAATCCACACCAAATTTAAAAGAGAACCTACCTGAGTTCACAACTGATGATGATGTCTCAGCCTATGTCTAACTACCTAACCATGTTCATCGCTAGCATCCATCTTGGCTCTACTCAATCCGCCACTCAATCATGATTACCAATACCCTCTCAACACCTCAACACACTTCCAAAAATCATAAGAAAGTCTCATACCTAATGCTTAGATAATTACAAAACACCAAAGTCAATTTGAAAATAATGAATAACTTTCACCAATTGCCTTTTTACTATTGCTTAGGGTTTTTACACAACCATCAATGGTTATCTAACCATCAATGATTAATCCTAACCATTTATGGTTAACCCTAACCATCGATGGTTAGGTTTATACTTGTTGTTCCCCACTCATCACCTTTTTTTACCTGAGTTGAACCTTGTATTACATCAAAGTGTCATAACCCATTTTTTGCCACACCTTAACATATTCAAGAGTAGCCCTCTCCCCTAAATAACAATAACTACATTAAGATTGAAGTCCATGGTGGATATACTATCTATGGGATTATGTAGGTAATGTCCTCTTACCTAGCACATCAAGAGTTAACTCAACCACTCCCTACCAAACCAATCATCCAACCCATTTGCCTACACCCACCTCAACATTGGCATTTTTTGAACCAACCTATTCGCATGCCTTGTGATGACCTTGTTTTGGTTATGTTTGACTACCTTGATAAATTTTACCAAGTTGAACTCTTACATTTTGTACCACCTTGTACATGACCCAACCATTTTTATTTTTCTCAAGAGCACTTCCTACCCTAGAAACCTAAGCAAACACCCAACTTATCTAGGAGACTTGATATGTGTGACTTGATCAATTATGACCAATGCTAGGGATTGGTTACCTCAGCATTTATCCTTCAACCTACACTTATTATTATCAACATTGGTAACTTTAGTCTTTTCCCAAATTTTACTCTTTCACTTAGTCATATTTTATGCACGTATTTATGTTTCAATTACCTACACCTTTTAGTCACCAGCCTTGTGACTTCCATTTTACCTTTTATCAAACCATGACCTAATTTTAGTTTTACCTCATTGATTCCTAGTTTGATGGTAAATAATCTCCTCCCATTCTCAAGGCAACTAAACCTTGATCAGTCAACAATTCATTTTTGTTCTATAACTTATTGACTAAAATCCACACAATAAAAACGGGAAAAATGTAGACACTTGAAAACATCCCTTTGACCAATTTTTGAAGTTGAACTAACTTTGACCTATTCTTGACCTTTAGTTATTTATTTACCTAGTTAACTCACCCTTAAATATCCTCTTCTACTTTAACAATCATTAACACACCTAGGACACCTTGGCTAAACATTTTAAAACCATAACTTAGAACTTGGTTTCACCCTTTTTTTCTTGGGGGTACAACTGTTGATAGTCAGCCTAACCATCAATGGTTAACCTAATCATCGATAGTCAAGTATCTAATCGTACAAAACAAAAACTTCCATCTATGAGCAAGATAATCATGGGCAAAAGAGAAAATTTCCCATGTAAACCTTATAGCTTACCATCTCTTGAATTAGCATCTTTATCCTAGACCAACTTATCAACTTCTTTCCTTCTCACTTATCAACTTTTGACTTTAAATTGAGGACTCTTAAAAGAGAAAAGGATCCCAAAAATTACATCCAGGATCTTTTGTTTTCTTGCTATAGGCATCTAGGGTCGCAAAACTCTATCTACATGACTTTTAAAGGCTAGATTACTGTTATTCTATCCAATTTCATTTATCTTATCACTGGCTCCCACTTTGCATCATATAGGTATTTTTTTCTTATTTCTAGCATTTCCTTTCTTCATTAAGTATTTGTATCTTGATCAGATCACCTGCACATTACCCCTCACTCTTAGAATCTATATTCAACCTTTTGTTTATTAGACACCCTCCCTCCAACTTCACTTCAATATCCTACCACATTCCCACTGGTAATCATAGCCAGTTACTATAACCATCAATGGTTATAACAACTATCACTAATCACTTAACTATCGATGGTCAGACCAACCATTGCCACTAAGCCTGACTTCCACTAGTCACATGTCAGGATAAATAATATCTTGTTATTTTTTAACCTCCTCACATCCCACTAGGCCTTGTTTTTAATTCTAAACTATATATAGATCCTGTTTAGATTCTTTGAACCTAACCTTGACCCACTTTAGCATGGAATTGACCTGCCATAATATATTTTGATATCATATTGAATAGGTATGTTACTTATTTATTGTATAAAAATTTATGTTCTTATTGATTTATCATCTTTCATTTCTATTGTTAGAATATTTTTATCATTAGGGGAGTGGATTGATAGCCATCCAAGGGAGCTTTCACTTCTAGGATCTAGGATGTTGCTAGGTAGTCCACCCTTCATACTCATCTAATAAATAAGTTAGTTGAGTTTGTTCTTATTTTAGGTAGTCCTTCCTGACCAAAAAGGATCTCTCACTTTGTCTGGTCATCAATGAGCACAATGTTTAACTAGGTACACACCCCTCATCTGTTGTTTCTCCCTTTTTCTTGAAAGTTAGAAAAAGAGTAATAAATAGTAGGAAATATTAGGAGAAGACCTTAGGAGATAGAAGGCATATTAAGGAAATGAGAAGAAACTAAGTGACTAGTGACCATCAATATATAAAGGAAACCTATTTATTATAGACACTAAGCTATGTAGGCAAATAAGCATGCTACTAAGATCAAATCATGAAGGTAGATTGGTACTAAAAAATTAAAATGGACCTACCTTCTCAATAATGTATTCCCCATTTCTTAGGAAAACTTATAGATCCATCAATCTACTATGAAGATTGGGTACTTATGTGAGAAATTAGGTACCACTCAGAGATTTTTTTATTCTCTTTTTCTAATGTACTGGCCTACCATACCCCAAAGGACCTTAGATTTATTATGAGGTAAATTGTGGATTTTGAGATTCAAATAGAAAAAGGAGATGTGATTTGAATCACATATTTTAGTGTAATTAAACTTTTAAGAATTTTGAATGTTGCCTTTTATTAAATGATTTAGCATTTGCATAGTTTTTATGGCTTTTATGATTCCTCCTACATACATAATCAAAATGGCCAATCATGAGAGATAGAGTGATACACATGAATGAGCTCTAAGCTTAGGCTAAAGGAAGCTAATTAACTAAAGACAAGACTGATTAGGACACTTAATCTTAATAATGAACCAACATGTTATCTCAAGTCTCAACCATGTATATGTTTAGTTTGTGAAAAAAAGGAAGAAAGGGAATAAGGAAATCCAAAGTGGACTGGTATATGGAAAGTATAATGAGATTAATTATTTTATAACTAATCACATGGTAATATAAAATTACTAAAGGTAATCATGTTTGTATAACCAAGTCACAACGATAATTATTTATGAAAAATAGAGATGAGAAAACAAACAATAAAAAAGAAACAAGAAGAGAATTTGTAAGAAAGAAAATTCAAGAGAGGAAGAGAAAGCAATGATATGGAAAACCATCCATAATAAAACATAAATGATAGTATAAGCAATATAGAGCATAAAAGTAAAGATCACTATGTAATATAAATAATAATTTCACATAATGTGAAATGATATAACAAATAGATAAAGATAGGATTGGAAAACACATAAAATCCAAATGTAAATGTAAAATCACCATGTAGATGCTCATAAATAATGATAAATATACCCACACATGTTATTTAGAACATTTGATAATTCCATATGAATATGGATGCAAATTACTACTAATGTATCATCTATCTCTAGTGAAAATTGGGAAAATACTTCTCATCTAATCTCTTCAACTGAAAAGGTAGGAATGATAGATGAATCATGCTGAGGGATATTAATCAAGGGATAGTTAAAAGAATACATGGGATTAAACTCTATGGGAGATGAAGGAATAATCAGTGAGGAAGGATCCAAAGGTAAGGGACTCATAGGTGGAGAAGGATCCATAGGTGAGAGAAGGTTCACAAGTGAAGGAGTCATGAGTGGAGGAATAGAAGGTGATGAAGGGTCTATAGGAGGGGATGGAATAGAAGTTGATGAAGGGACAAAGGGAGGGGATGGAACCACTAGAGGTGGAACCATGGGAGAATAAGGAGGATCTTTCTTATAGGAATGACCTATAAGAGGAATGGTAGAAGGTCTAGGAATAGCTATAAGGTGATCCTTAAGGTATTTCTAAAGGATGTGGTAATGATCATTGTGATGGGTGCCACATTGGTGCCATATATGATATATTTATCCATGCTTAGGCATATATTTAGGAAGTAACTTCAAGGAGGCATGGCCTTGTTTAAGGACTGAGGGGAAGAATGATGTAAAGTATCAATATATTATTGTAGCTTATGATAATGGGTGGAAGAATGATTATCTATTCCATAGAAGCAATAGATATGCTTGTGAGTGGTCTTAGTAGAAGCACCCATAGGAGGAGGAGTAATAGGAATGGAAGGAGATTAAGAACACTTGTTGGCCCATTTGGTGGGTAATGAAGCCATTTTAGGCAAAGGAAGCAAACCATCACCAAGGGAAGGTGGTCATGGGTAAGAAACTAGTGTAGGATCAATGGAAGGAGTGATGGGATCAAAAGTAGGGATAGACTCAGTAATAACAAAAGTAGGAATATGATCAACTATAGTAGGAACAAGAATTGAATCAACTATAGTAAGAATAAGAATGGGTTCTGATTAGGGTTCCACTAAGGAAGGGTGAGATATATATAAGGATGAAGAAGGGTTACACACATCTCAAGGATAAGTAGGCTATAAGGGTTAGGGTACCTAACAAAGTGGTAAGACACAGTCATATCATGATCTATGAGCATACTCCTATGAGGATCCTTAGAAGCTAAAGGTTTTGGTTCCATCTCTACCCTAAGATAAAGATGAAAAATATTAAAATTAAGAACTATACTTGAAATAGAATGGGAATAAATGTAAAAAGACTAAAATAAATAAGAATGATAACAGACAATCTCAACATCACAGCTTGGAAAAGAACACCTAAGAATGGATCATCTAAGGAATAACCATCATCATAATCTAGTGTGTATAGATTAATGACACAAGTAGGGATGACCTTATCATCCGAGGAAGTATGGTGAATATAATGTTGAGTGTTGGTCAAGATAATATGAATGTCATCGCAAGGAGGTTTGTAAGAATGAGGTTGTAAAGAATCTAAAAGTTGTGAGATGAAATGTGTTAAAAGATAAAAGGTTTTAATATTTAGGTTAATCTCATTAGGCTCATCATCATTAGAGTCTAAAAGGTTAGGAGGAATGCTCCTAATGAGTTGAGGATGACCGTTGTAACCTTAATGAGGAATTGACGCATTGAGACTCATGAAATAAAACAATGGGTAAAGGTTCAAGATTAAGAAACTTGAAGACACCAAGGTCTTTGATTTTTTTAAAATTCTAAGGGTTAGTTTCACCTTAAATCTTATAAGTTTCTCCATTATCAGGGAAATTAACACATTGGTCGGTGGAATAAGCAATTGATCTCATACGATGAGTCCATAACCTACCAAGCAAGATATTATAAGAAAGGGGAAAGGTAAATATCATCACCTTCACATGAATGGTGAGAGGTGGGATAGTAATGGGAAGTCACACATAACCTAGAGGATGCATTTACCTTCTATCATATCCATAGCATGTGATGTGTGTGGACTTGATGTTACATTTACAATATCTAAGTATCTTGATAAAATTGAGAGAGGCAATGTTAGTGCCCAAACGCTCATCAATAAATGCATGCTTGACTTGGATATCATCTATTAGGATACTAATGAATAAAGGAGGATCATCCATATGAAGTAGAAACTCATTGAGAATCATAGAGGTTATAATAAATTTCAAAGAAAGAGAAGTTTTCATTGTTTTGTTAACATGAATGGACATCTCTTCACACTATTGTAATATACTATCCTTAGATCCAGACAAAGCTAGTTCACATCCTACTATAGGAAGGAAAGGGATGTTCATCTCAAACAAGATTTTCATAAGATAGTTTCTATGACATGGAGAGGCCCTCATAAGCTTAAGGAATGGAGTTTAGGATTGGAGATTAGTGAGATCCATAATGGGATCTCACTCATCATAACCCATGAAAAGGTTGTTATAAATAAGTGCACAATGATTAAGAAGGTCCTAAGAAGGAGGAGCCTAAGTGTATTGGAACTAATGTTGATAAGAGGGTGAAGGTTGAAAATAGGGTTGCAAATTATGTTGCAATGATGAAATAGTTAGTTCAAATTGATTTTGAGAGTTGGTAGAAGAAGTGTTAGTAGAGGCTTGATTATAATTTTTGTTAAAATATGAAGGAATGGTAGAAATAGAATGAGAAGTTTTATCCAAGGGAGAATTGGGAATTGAATCATCAAAGTTTATAATGTAATCTTGCCCCAACTCATTTAAATGAGTTGAAGAAGAATCTTGGATAACATGGAATGTGCAAGATAATAGAATAGTGTAGATAGGTTAGGAATCAATAAAATCAACAACCGTTCACATATGAGTCATGTTAACCACATTAACTTTAGAAATGGGGTCAAAAATACTTTATAAATTATTTGTGGAAGGGGTGAACTTGTTTTGGGTGTCTTGATTAGGTTGATGGTTAGGAAGAGGGTCTTTGTAGATAGTAAAATGATAATTGGATTCATTTAAGGCTTGAGATTTAGTATGTGATTCATTAGATTTAAAATCAATATCATGGGCTTGTTAACACTTTCAAATAATTGGGTCATGATATAAATTAGGACCAAGAATAAAATTAATATCTAAATTATGAAGCTGCCTATAGGTCTCATAATAGTGATCCCAACTAGTGCGAAACCAACAAATTTTTTTAGGATCATACCAAGATCTCATAGGATGAGTGGGATCATGTTTTCTTGGAAGAGGCTTAGGTAGACACTTAAGTAATTCAATCGAGGATAAGGGTTTGTGAACATTAATATCATTTAGTGAAGATAGATGAGGATTGTTATATTATTGAGAAGGGGGAGTTAGTTCTAAAGATTGGTTAGGAATGATAACTTGAATAATGTGAATGGTGTCATAATAGTTTATGACACCATCATTGGTAGCATTATGAATTTTATTATTAAGTAAGAGATGAGGACCCACAAAAGGTTGGATTGGATTTAATTGATGCATAAGGAAATATTGATGTTTAACTTGGTTAATAGCCTCCTCTAAAGTATGTGGAGAGAGAAAGTGTAGACCTGATATTTTAACTTGGGAAAAAGAACATTAGTGAAGAGATGGAAAAGGTTATCATCAGCCATTATATGTTCACACTTGTTTGACAAAGCTTTCCACCTCTTAATAAAAGATTGAGAGTTTCATTTTCAAGTTGTTTACAATTTATGAAGTGGGCCAAGTATTTTTGGGGAGATCACTAGTTTGAAATTCTTAAACTAAGTTATTCACTAAATATTCCAAACTAGTAATGGAATGAGTTCTAAGTTGATTTTACCATTCTAATCCATCACCCATGAGGGTTTTGGATAAGATCATGGTAGTGGAAAAGGTGTTCAATTTGACCCAATCCTTATAAATATTTATAAATGTTTTAAGATAAAGGGTAAGATCAATTGATCCATTATAAAAAAATTATAGGGGTCATACCTCCTATATCAATATTAGCAATTTTAGTCGTAAGAGGTTCATTTTGAAGATTATTAATGGTTTTGTTGACCAAAATAGGTTGAAGGATGATATTTCCTTGGTAATTTTGAAGAGGAGGAGGGGGAACATTTTGGTTATGCATTCCCCAAGTCATTGGTTGAGGTTGAGTTTTAAGATGGAGAAGGTGATTTTGCATTCTCATCATTTGATTTGTGTTATGATCTTGGAAGGTATTCATTTGATTAAATGTTTGTAACAATATTTGGTGAATTTAATAAGAGTTATTTGAATTATTATAGTTAGTATTAGAATTGGTATTAGTGGCTTGGGTACCACTATTAGCATTAATAGGAGCTTAAGAAAAACTATGAGAATGTGAAGCACTAGTGGCAAAATTATCTTGTGTATAAAAGATGGACTAGTGAAGGGATGAGAAGGAGCACTAGAAACATGATTAACTTGGGTATTAAATAATGAATTAGTGGAAAAATTAAAGTAGTGAATCTTGTAAGAGGCCCACTAGATGTAGAACCTACCATGTTAGTGGATATACTAGGTATAGAGCTTAGAAGAGGTTAAAGAGGAAGAAGTCATGGTATGAGAAGGGGTCATAATCAAGGGAAGATGCTAATAATCAAATAAGGTAGTACTCCCAAATCCATTTGAGAATGTGGGAGTAGGTGAATGAGTCTCTTTGGATTGATTGCTAATCATGAGATGGTAAATTGTAGAAGCATCTTTTCCTCGATGCTGAGGAAATTTAGAGATAAAGAAGAGAATTTCAAGGGTATACTCTAATTTAGGTTGGTCTTCTAGGGAAAAGAGAGGATTATGTTGTGAAGAAGTATTATGATAGGTCCCATAGTTTAATGTGTGAGTGGATATGTGAACATTACTCTCATCTAAGAGAGGATCCCTAATCTACATAAGGGAGACCCTATCAGAGTTGGTAAAACTCATCATGTTTATTGAATTCAACTCAATGTTGTCTTCAAATAAAAAATTCATGATGAAAGATAATGACTAAGACTAGGTAAGAGAAATACAAAATCAAGGAAATAAGGGATGGCATAATTATTATAGGGTCAATTGGGTTGACCTAGAATAGAAAATAAGGCCTATTAATAGTACACGGTCAACTGGGTCAATATAATACAATAAATAGAGGTTGTAAAAGTGTACAAGGTCAACTAGGTTGACCTAGTACAATAGATAGGGAAAATCATAAGGTCTAAATATACTATGTTGACTAAAACAATCATGCATTGAAACAAGAATAACCTTATAATTATTCATAAAAGTAAGAACTAAAGGGAAAAATAATCAATTAGATCAATGAAGTTTATCTAATTGAGGCACACAACACAAATCCTTGCACCAATACTAGCTAAGGCAAGTTTTTGAAATATAAAATACAATTGAGCAAAGAGAAAGCAATCAAATTGAAAATTAAAAGCTCACTAGATGGTTAACCTAAATTTTATTAGATTATTAGAATATTGTTTTGTAGTAATATAAAATGCAAAAATTGGTAACTTGAGCATGGATAATGACACCCAGCCCTTAGGTCCCTCTTGCTTGATCTCATGACCCTTATAGGCATATTTTCATTGATTTTTAGTCATTTTTAGCCTTTCAGACTTGATCCCAATTGAGCCAAACCCTTATTTCCATGACTAATCCATCCCCCTAGATCCTGTTAGCTTAGGACAATAGTGCCACACTTAGACTATAATGTTGATGCCACTCCTTTATGCTTTCAGTGCTCCTTTCCTAGTGTAATTTTGGCCCCAATGGTCAATTTATTTTAGTTTCCCATCTTTTTCCTTGTCATCTTAATGAGAGAACATTTAACCCATGACCAATGTATCCTTATAAAATCCAATTTAAATATCATTTGGAAATGGTTGGTAATTATCACTAAGAAAACAAGGATACAAGCAAGACTATTTAATAAATCTTCCCTATTCTCTACATACAACCAACAAATACACTTCTAAGCTTATTTAAATACTTACACTAGTCCCTATCCATTTCAAGTATATCTAGTTTAAAATTTCTCATATTCATACACTTTATTGCACAAAACACATTAAGTGGGAAAACTACATATGACTTGATCCCTCTTTGGAGTATTGGTATGTAGGTAGCATGCCCACACAAGGGGTATAGATACACATTCAGTGACTATTATACACACTAAACCCCCACCCCCCCCCCCCTCTTTCTCTAAATTGATCAAATCATAATGGATTATAGGGTTTTAAGAGAAAATCTACTCTACATGGAGCTTTACAAACTTCTAGTTGTTGAAACTTCATAGATAAGGTCACAAAGACCTGACAAACAAATCCTAGAAAGCTCAGATCCTCAAGACAACAATGGAAGAGGTGAAATATATCATTGGTGCCACTCCTATCCACTTTTAGTGCTACCATCTAATCATAAAATGAAGGCTAGATCTCAGTTTTTAATAGTCTCCCAGTCCTACACATTGAATCTCAAACTTTGTCTCAGTCGTATTAGTTAATTTCTAGCTAAGCCTTCTTTTCCATCTCTTATTACTATTTTTAGAAAGATAAAAATTTCAATCTAATTTATAAAAATTAGTAGCTTAATTATTGCATATTTATTTACTAATTTTACTACTTAGACCCTTTAACTAAATTAGGAATAATACACCAATATTGCCAAAAATGTTAAAATCATTTGGTGAACCAACTTACTTCGTTTGCACATAAAACCCCTAGAAACCCTAGGGTAATTTTCCTACAAATATTTTTATATATTTTTATGATTTTTTACCTACATAATAAAATTATAAATTATCATTAAATTTTAAAATTTCATAGTAATTTTAAAATAATTTTATTTCAAACCCTGGTTCCCATACTCGGTCCTAGTATTTTCTAAGTAATTTTCTATTTTTTAATAGCATATTAAAATCAGATATTTACCTCAAATTTAAAAATTAAATAGTAATTTTAAAAAATAATAATTTTTCAAAACCCTAGTGGCATATCCTAGGTCCTGTTAAATCACAAATTTTCCAATAAATTTCTAATTTTTTACTTGTATACCTAACTCAAAAATTCACTTTAAATTTCAAAATTTCATAGTATTTTTCACATCAATCATATTTAAAACCCCAACTACATATACTATGTCCCAATGCTTCTTTGAGGTATCACCTTACATCTATAATCATATTGAAAAAATTGATCTCACTTATTTACAAACATTTCTTACATTTTTAGCAAATAATAAGGAGACCATAATTGGTCCTATCATGTACATGAATGATGAAGTCTACCATATGTTAATACAAAGCTTCATTCTTTGCTTTTCATTTTTAATTTTCATAATAAGAGATGATATTACAAAATTTATTGCTAAAATTGCATAGGATTCCAATATTTTTTTTGCATACTCTCTGTCTCTCTCTCATGCAGGATAATTTACAACTCTATTTTGATAAACATATTAGACATATCATAGCACATGTAAAAGGATTTTATGCATTAGTGTACCATTCCATGTTCTCTACTCTTTTATTTCTATCTCTCATATGGATTTTTTTTATGTTTATCATGCTAAGTACATTAAAAATATCATAACACATGTCAAAGTTTTTTATGCATTAATGGACAATTACATGCTCTCTATCTCTCGCTTAAAATCTCTCATTTGGAATGTTATTTATAATAATATTGTTGTACAAATTTTAAATCTAATTACATTAATTTTGTCCCACATACATGGTTTATACCTATAGGATCCATTGCATAAGCTAACAACCACCTTTCAAGTTTCAATGTCACATATTATACATAGGAAACAATTTCCTTCTCCTCCTCTACCCCAAGAGGCTCATATCTACTTTCCATCTAACCAAGTTCATGCTATCACCCCTCTAAAAGGTGAGGTATCTCATATTATTGTTCCTAATACATACATTTAGCCTATAGCTTCTTCAAAACCCCTTCAACATATATGCTTACATGTTCAATCAAAAGCTACTAGGGTTTACACTTGTGAGACTCTAAGGAATAAAATCACCAGTATGAGAAAGCTATTTTTATATATACAAACATATAACTAGCTATTACATGAAAATATCATGACATTAGAAAACTAGATTATAATACAAACACCTTAAAGGCACCCTAGTGTCAATCATTACATTATAGAGAACAATAATAGGGCACCATTACACTTTGATTCAGAGAGAGATATCCCATATATCATATTATCAACACTACTAGATTGAAGGTTAATCCCATTTATTTATACACATCATCAAGATCCACATCTCCTACACAGGTAACCACATCGACCCTTTTGTAACTACCATCATATTCATAGACATAGAGATAATGATTGTTATGGACTCAGGGCTTACATCTCCTCCTCTCCCCCAAGAGGGTGATAGATACTGTCCCTCTAACTAGGTCCATGTTATCACCCCTTAAAAAGGTGAGGCAAACTATACTATTTTTCCTAATGCATACATTCAACCATAGCTTCTTCAAACCCTTTTCAACATATGTACTTACATGTTCAATCAAAATCAAATGGGTTGTACACATGTGAGATTATATGGGATCAAATCACTAATATGAGAAATTTAATTTTAAATTTACAAATGCAATATCAAATATTACATAAAAATATTGTAACATTGGAAAATTAGATTATATAAAACCCTCAAAGGCACCCTCATGCCAATCATGTATATGTACCTTCACCTAATCAATTGGTTGCAATCAATTTTACATATCAAAACAAGAAATGATAATAAAGTAAATCTACAACTAGTGATTCAAAAATAATTAAAAGATAAAATAAGAGTTCAAGTAAGGTACTAATTGAAATTATTAAATGTAAGTTCATCAAACTACCTCCTCTAAACCCAGTGAGAAGATCCAGATATTATTGTGCATATTATAGAATGCATGGGCATCACACAAATTCATGCTTAGAATTTAATAAATATATACAATAGATAATTTCTAATGAGGACCTTCTATAATGTAAATCAGCCAAGCATTCCATAGTGACACAAGAACACATTCACAAAGGGTCAAATTTAGAAATAATACAAAAGTGGTTACCAAAGCATAACTCAAAATAAAAAAAGGATCAAAAATTAAAATCAGAGCAACAAATAGTAACACAAGCATAGGTAAAGCATGAAAAAGATGCAAATCTTCCTCTCCAAAATGAGGCTCAACTTCCAAAGTAGTATGGGTTTGGTAAAAAATATATACAATAGTTTGATTTTCAATGTCAAGGGTTGGGCAAGCATGCTCAAGGCATCACTACTATTCTAGCAGTTGATAATGTTTGTCACCCAAGTTTAGGATTTATTGAACAACCTTAGGCAAATCATTCATAGACATAGTTCATCAAAGGAAAATATCCAGATATGACAAAAGTCAACACTAGCATTCCACTGGTTCAATATCAAGATGATAATGATGAGTGGAATAATACAGGTTATTATGATTTCCAAGATACCAATAATAAATCAAAATATTTAGACTCCTATTCATATCCATTCCCTCGTGCTTCACAATCATGCATGAATCTTTTATTTGATATAGGAAACCATGATAGGGAGTCTCCCATGAGACTCATCAGTTAGTATCATCTCTTCTTAGGCTTACTTTTACATAATTTCTCAATTTCTTGTACATAGTCTTCCTGTGATTAATTATACATAGCTCAAAATATAAAAAATCCAAAACAAATATAACATTTCAAAATACAAAAATAATATAACATTTTAAAATACAAAAACATTCAAATATGTGAAAATACTAAAAATATTTTTATTGTATGCATCATCCATGCTTTACATTTCTACTACTATGCTAGACTTACATTTACTATTCTATGATATTGTTTATCAATTTATCTACATTACCATGCTTCACTTGATCTTATTTGAGTGTGTGCAGTGACATCCATCTCCTTGATTGCTTCACTCTACCCATTGAGGGGGAATCCTAATTATGTATCGAGATATACATCAATATACATACCCACTAAGGGTATCTTCTACATGACTACACCATGTAGGTTATGTCATTCCTACACCACACACTCTAGTTATCATGTTGATGTACATTACTTAATAGATTACATGAATTACTCTATCAACATTTCACTAGTATATAGCACTTATGTATTTATTAGCATATACCTAGTATTATATTACCATTTCTTGCATACTTTCACATTCTTTCTTTGATTAAGCTAGATGTGATTGTATTTACAATTTTTACATGCTTTAATTTCTTGCTTTATGTAGCTAGACTGATTTCATTCCTCAGTTCCTATTTTGTCTCTTGTATGTGCCTTAGGACATTTGCCAATGTCTTTTGCTTCTATTCATGTGTATGTCGTATGACATTTGCCAATGTCCTTTCCATGTACTCTTTTATGTGATTGTGGCTTCCATGCCAACCTTGCTTGTTTCAATTGTATGTGTATGTATCATTTGAACATGCCTTGAATTCTTACTTTCTAGTATGAATGACATGTGCCCATATCCCTTATTTATTTAGCCCCTTGGCCAACCTTGTACACTTATTTCTTCTTACCTTGTGTTCAATTTTCTTGTTTTCTTCTCATTGTTTGCAATGCCATGATCCATATAATGTATTATCTTGCTATCTTGGATGCCATGATGGACATCATGCTCCATTCCTCCATGAAAAATAACAATTAATGAGACTTATAGTTCTAGTTTAGTACTTTACAAATTTTATTACATTGTTATATCTATCTAAGCATACCCCTATTGATCTAACAATCTCTCATTACAAACCATGTTATATCTTGAGATATCTTGTCAATTATCATTGCTATATCATGTATCTTTACATCATAACGCACTTGTAGGGATATTTCTTCTAAGGGTAGTCATTATAGGGTATTCATTCCTACCCTTAGAAGAGGGGGAAATAAATAGGGGTTTTGTCATAGATACCAAAGCTCCTAAACAATAAAAAAGTAGCATTCAACACACCTAAAAGAACAACCATACATCAAACCAGTTAGAACAGACTAGGAAGATAGTGAAAATGGTAGAATAGTTACCAAATTTGGCCTAGGATAATAGTGACAAGATTATAATAAAGTGATGGTACCAATACTATCTATTTTTGACACTCCTATCTAAACAACAAAAAAACTACATTCTAAAAGTAGGCATAAAAGTAGGTTTAACTATAGTTTTTAACAATTAGACCAATTCAAAATTAGTAGTTTTTAGTATACTTTTGCTTAGAGAATCAAGATATAGGGGCATTATGTGTGGCATGATAGCTCTCACTTCCACTTTTAGATATGATAGTTGGTATAACTTCTAGATAAGAATCCATGTTCTAGACACCAATGATTGGGGGCAATGTGTGTAACACATTTGTTTTCTCTTCTTTTCGAGTTTAATATTACCCATGTATTCTCATTAGTTGCATGATTTATTCCATCTATAGGTAGTTGACATAATTTTGGAGTGGCTTTCATAGAAGCCTAACCTCCACATTTTAGAGTGGCTTTCATAAAAGCTTAGTGTACTAGTTTTGGAGTGGCTTTCATACAAGCCTAATATCCATCTTTTAGAGTGGACAAGAGGGGCCTAGTTTTTAGCATACATTTGGCTATCCATGCCAAAATTTTTAGATTATAGAGAATTCATGGGCTTTAGGATATATCTGATATGACACACATTTCATATTTGTATCAAATCATATATTCACTTCATGGGGTAATGATGGATCCAAAAGACTAGCTAACCTTTGTATTCTTAAGCCACCTACTCAGAAGGATTGGACACATAGTCCAAACATCGATTAACACATGTATGATAATGCAGCTTAACTTAGTGGGTGATGATGGAGTTAAAGGGCTCTTGAGCTACTTCTATGGAATTGATCACTCAACTCTATTTATGATATTACTCTTGGTACAACATCATCTAGCATTACTCAACATCATAATAGGTTTTATATTGGTCCATGTACTTGATGAGGTGTATTCATTCCTTTCTCTTGCTCTCTATCTTACCTAATTTTTTTACATTCTTATTTTAGATATAACATATCTATTAAGAACTAATATAATCTTTGTTTTTCTTGTAGATTCATACTTCATAGCGTGCTCTCTCTATACACACCCAACACCACATATCTTTATGAGCTTCACCCTCACAAGTAAGTTTAGGTATGCATTCTATTTTTCTTTTATCATAGTATTTCACTTTATTGCATCACTAGAATAAAGTGTGGGGTAGGGGGGAATTTAGTCATAGAAAACATAAAAATTGGTAAATTGAGAATGGTTAATGACACCCAACCCTTAGGTCCCTCTTGCTTGCTCTCATAACCCTCATAAGAATCTTTTCATTGATTCCTAGTCATCCATAGCCTTTCAAACTTGATACTTGGTAAGCCATACCCCTTTTTACATGACTAATCCATCCCCCTATGTCCTATCATCTTATGACAATAACACCACATTTGGACTGAAGCATCAATGCCACTCTTATCCACTTTTAATGCTCTTATCCTAGTGTAATTTTGGCCCCAATGATCAATTTCTTCTAGTTTCCCATCCTTCTCTTTGTTGGCCTAATGTGAGCACATTCAACCCATGACCAATAAATCCCTATAAAATCCCATTCAAAGATAATTTGGAAAGGGTTGGAAATTAACACTAAGAAAGCAAGAATACAAGTAAAACTATTCAAGAAATCTTCTTTATTCTCTATATATAACCAACCAATACACTTATAATCTTATTCAAATATTTACACTAGTCCCTATCTAACTCAAGTATATCTATTTTATCATTTTTCATATTCATACACTTTATTTCATAAAGCACATCAAGTGGGAGAACTACATATAAATTGATCCCTCTTCAGAGTATTGATATGTAGGCAACGTGCCTACACAAGGGGTGTGGATACACATTTAGTAAATATTACACACATTAACCCCCATATCTTTCTCAAAATTGATAAAATAATAATTGATTATAGGTTTTAAATAGAAAATGTACTTTATAAATAACTCTACAGACTTATACTTACCAAAAGTTCATAGATAGGGTCACATAGAGCTAGAAAATAAAACCTAAAAAGCTTAGATCCTCAAGACAATAGTAACAAAGGTGGAATCCAACACTAGTGCTACTCCTATCCAATTTTGGCACTCTATTCCAATCATAAAATTAATGTTATATCTTAATTTTTGATAGTGCCCTAGTCCTGCATAATGAATCTCAGACCCTGTCTCAGTTGTATCAATCAGTTTCTAGCTATGTTCTATTTTCCATCTCTTATTACTATTTTTATAAAGATAAAAATTGTGATCTAATTTATACGAATTAGTAGATTAATTATTGCATATTTATTTACTAATTTTACTACTCATAACCTTTAATTAAATTAGGAATAATACATAAATATTCCCAAAATTGTTAAATCAAGTTTTAATTATGATAAGAAGTTGGTTGTAAGGAAGGAACTAAAAAGCAATATAAGGATGGTTTTAGGATGTTTGGGATAAAAAGGATCTATATTGGTAATGGTAAAATCTTGATTTTTTGGTCTACCCCCTCACTTCACATATTATAGTGATAAGAGTTTCAATTTCTTAGCCAAAATATACCATTAACCACATGTTTATACTTGGCTAAAAAATAAAGTCGACTTCTCCCTTGGTGATTAAATCCAAGTAGGTTGGATTTGGATAGCTAATTGTTAAAGTGCTAATTTAAGTTTTTTTTGATTTGGTCATATGTTCATAAAATATAAAATAGTAAAACTAAACAGTAAATTAAAAACCACCTAATTAGACTATGTGTTCTATTCTAAGCATGTAAGAAACAAGAAATGAAAGTGTGAGCTAATTACTAACATATAGAGTTTAATTTCAACTTTGAAACATGGTACAATGTTGATATAATCAATAGTGTATGCATAGGATATAGAATAGGGTTGATAGTGTCACCTCTATACTATAAAAGTAAGTTATGAAAATGAACAGGGTCGATAGAGTCAATCTAGTTATCTAGACAACACACATAATATAAAACTAGGTTGATAGGGTCAATCTAATTGACCGTACAAGGGTAGTTTTAAAGAATGCAAAATATAGAAAGAAAAGACTATAATAAAAGAGAGATAAGATAGAAAGTAACCTTGGTAGGTCTAAATATGTAGAGAAGTGAGTTTGTTATCAAAGAACCTTTGAGAAATTCTTAAAAATTATACTAACAGGTTTACTGGGTCGATCTAGCTTTTCAAAAGCCTCTTGTCGAGTACTTGAAATATATAAGGTCAATTGGGTCAATCTAATAGTCTATACTAGATGTTTGAAGGTTTGAAAAATTTTACTAGTTTGATTGGGTCAATCAAATATCCTGTACCTGAAAAAGAACCTATACAAAAAAATAAAGTCATTTGGATGTGACTGTGTTAGATATGACTGTGTGTTAAACACGTGCATAAAATTTAGAGTTGGGCCAATATAGTCGACCCAGTATGGAAAATATAATATAAAAATAATGATATAATAAATAATTAAGTGAAAAAATATTGTAAGGGTTAGTTCATGTTGGGTTCACTAAAATGTATGTAATTAGAAATGCATGATGTCTATAAATTAATCCTAGTTCAGAGAAGATAAAGCATACCTACACTTTCGATTGGGAATACAATTTTTAAGTGGGAGCATGACCAATATGAGGATCTTATAGACCTAATTATGGGATCACTTATCATAATACATTATTCTAAGGAGGGTTCTAAAGCCTCCAGTCTAACACAATCATGAAATAAATCTAAAGGGGGTCCTAGGTTTTGATATTTCACCTATTCTAAGAACAAGAAAAGTAAATCTAATCTAGTGATCACCAAATCATGTGGCATAAAGTGGGGGTTATAAAAAATAAAACTAAACATGCATAAAATTCATATACTCACATCAATGTTTATGTAATTCTAATGCATGGAAGAGAAGCACAATTGCATTATCGATCTACTCTTACAAAAGACAAATAAAGTTAGGAACACTTACCTTAAATATGAACTCATCGATCCTCAATCTGTCCCTCGGCCAAGGTGATTTGAAAGAGGTTATTTTGGTATGTAAGGATGCCAAATTAGATCTAGGCTACACAACCTATCGATGCATCCCAAAGACTTCTCCATAAAATAAGATCTGTATCTCCAAAGAAAGTATGGAACCTTAAGCTTTACCTAACAAGTAGAATGGTCAAAAATTAGATGTTCATTCAAACTTAGTTCTTCTTCACTTATTCTTTATCAAATGCTGGGAACTGAACTTGTATATATAGGTGGATCTTTCCCTGAAACATTTTAAAAATTTTGGCTAATAGGGTTGACCTAATCAACCTAATACAATTCAAGATTACAATTCACTAAGTCTTGATCTAGGTCAGTGAAAGGTCAAAATAGATCCTAAGTGAAAATAACCCAAAACTTTACAGGTTTGACCCAATCAATCTTGTATAATTGATTGAAAAATTGGGATCAAGGTAAGGAAAAGGAAAATAAAATGTATCAAAAATCTAGAATGGGTACAACAGAGAAGAACAAGCTTAGGGTAAATGGTTTTAGGAAATAAGTGTGTAGATAATAAGTGGCAAAAGGGATAATAATCCTAGGAAGAACCAATGGTATTCCCACCCCTTTCTTGGTGCACCTCTTAAATTGTACACTCAAAGAGATTTAGAATCAACAAGTTTTTTCAAGATACAAAGTGTTAGTAATTGATAAATTTTTGAAAATATTATGTGTATACACTAGCATGTTTTTAAGATGTGAATAAGAAGGAAGTATAAAAGAAGGGAAAACATATTTTTAATCACAATTTTCCTATCAAGTTGGGAATGAAATGGGTGGAGGTGAGAATTAATGAAAACCAAGGTAGAAGAACTCTTTATCTAAGTCAAGACACTCAAATTAGGTTTGTCAAAATAAGAGGACTATCAACATTAATGACTTTGAATAACATATCTTTACCACACAAGTCTTAGGTCAACAAATGAAGAATGTATATCATCCCATGAAGGCTATATTCATGAAAATTAAAATGGACCTACCTTCCTAGAATGTGTTCCCCTTTCCTCAGGACCCCTTATAGAGTCATCAATCTACTATGAAAATTGGGTACTTGTGTGAGAAATTAGGTAGTGTAGACACCTAAAACTGACCACTGATAACCTTTAACCAGGATTTTGACCAATTTCTATCAAAGTGCACAATTTGGCTTAAAAAAACTAAAACACATTAAAAGAGTTGAAATTTATATATTCAAGTGCTGATTTTTGTTAGGGTATCGTTAAATGGGGCAATGCAATTTATGAAGTAACTAACTTTGATCAAATCATTTTGAGTCAAAATGATATTATTCCACTTTGGTGCTATGGATTTTTATTTTATATAAAATTTCTTACATGAGAAACGTGCCTTTGTTATTTTGTGTCAGCAATAACCTAAATAAGATAATGGATCTAACACATCCAACATCACATCCTAATTCTAATCTAGTCAAATTATGAGCCAATAATAAGGAATTTTAACCAATTTGAGTAATTTGTGCACAAAGAGCCAAGGTTTGCATCAAAGTAATTAATCATTCTTAAGAGCTAATTAAACCAAATCATGAGCCTAATTAATAATTTCATGGAGCTTGTTTAATATTTTATTTTTTGAAAATGAATATTAAATATTTGCATCATTAGGTGACCTCATTTCTTGGGAAGACATCCCTAGGCTATAAATGATACAAATATCAAGATTCATTCCTCCCATGCCTCATTAAGACCCTTCATGCATATTCAACACCCCAATATCTCAAATATTTATTAGCCTATTTATGAATTTTAATTGCATAATTAAATTAATCCCTAGCCACACATCTTCATCTTGAGATGGATGGTTTAGGGTGATTCTAAACCATTCCAAAAATATATAAATAGGAGGACTTACCTATTTAATTCTAAGCTCTCATAAGCCAAATTTATCATACCCATATGAATTTAAAAGCTTCATACAATTAGTGTTATAATTCTAAAATATTGAGTCAATCCAAGCCAAAGCCACACAAGGTGCCAAGGAGAGATGGAGGTAGCCAATCTTCCATTGATGAAAACTTCATGAGCACAAATCAAGTAAGCCACTACAATAAGAGTTTTTGAGCATCCAAGAAGGTAAAATAAGGTTTATTTTAAATTTTACTTATGTTTTCCATTCATGTTTTGTTAACTAGGATCCCTCTAGTAACTAGGCCTAGAGATGTATGCTAGTTAGTGTGTTTTTGTCAATTTATTTTCATTTTGGAACTAACACAATACTAACCACATCTCCTAAGTCAAATTCCTAGTTCAAAATTAGCACCATAGAGTTTTTTGAATTTTCCTATTCCAATCTAATGGCCTACCACATGTTGATGGACCTCATCTCTATTGTGAGGCCAATTATGGAGTTTTTTCTTTGATTAGAGATAGGAGATGTTATTGGAATCATTTCCTTTGGTGTAATTTTAAATTTTGAAAATTTTGAGTATTGTCTTTTGTATATCATTTCCTTTTATTTCAAATTATTTATATTTTAACTTTATTGATGGATGTTTCTATTCTTCCTCCATATAGATTTGGAAACCAAACATGGGTGCTAAAGATAACTTTCATTTGAATACTTTGGACTTGGTTTCTAAGAGGGAGAAATCAGAGAGCATGTCATCTGAGAGTCTCATAAATTCAAGTGAAATAAAATTTATATCTTGATTTTAAACTTGTTTTATCTAATATGGAGTGCAAGGAAAGGAAATAAAAAGGAATGAAACATGAAACAATTTGAATTACTTCTAATTTTAAAAAGTGTGTTAAAGGGAAAAAAAATGAATACACTGACAGAAAAGTGTAATTTCTTATCGTAAGAATGAGGTAAATATAGGAAAATATGATAACATAGGTTGTTATGAAAATTTCATTTATCAAAAGAAACAAAAGTTAAAGTTAAGAATAAAGATCAAGAACTCATAACAATTACAAAACACGTTCTGGAAAAAGAATGACAAGATGGTGATTTTATGAGGAAGACTAGGTTGTATCCATGGTCTTACACTAAAACTCATAAAATATAAACCCATGAGGGTGCCAAAAACTATTGGAAAAAAATGAGGTAAGAAAAAGGTGGTAATTATGAGGAATGTTAGGTTCTATCCATGGTCTTACACTGTAACTCACCAAACGAAACCCAAGGGATGCCAAAAATGTGTAAAAAGTATGAAAATAAAGCATATAAAAGCACATCATGTGGAAGACCAGGTCTTATCCATGGTTTTAAAATACAACACATGAATAAAAGGGAAACCAAAAGACCAAAATGAAGAACTAAGGTTTGTAAAAAGAGAGAATTAATGTAGAGGGTGAGACTCATGTAAGTATCTTGTAAAATATGTTAGATAGATAACATATATAAAAAATGAAAGTAAGGGAAGGATTAGTAAAAATAATTCTTGAGGAATTATGCATTGGTGGGCTCTTTGAAAATATGACCTTCATTTGTTTGAAGGTGGTAAGTACTTGGACCAAGAATATCTTTGATTAAATAAGGGCCCCACCATTTTTGGGTGTATTTACCTTATTTGTCATGAGTGTAGTCTAATTTAATGATAACATCACCAAAATTAAACATGAAAACTTTGAATTATTTGTTATGTTGTTTAAAATACAAGCCTTGTATTGGTGATTATGTTGTAATTCAAAAAGATGGTGTTCATCAGGAGGATTAAGAGCATGAAGGTGAGCTTCAGATAATTCTTCATTAGGTATGATACCATGAAGAGATATATGGAGAGAGAGAAGCTCAAATTCTAATGAAAGGAGTGATTCATAACCATAGACTAGAGAGAAAAACATTGCCCCAGTGGTAGTATGTATACTAATGTGATAGGCCCAAAGAGTAAGATAGAGATGATGGTACCAATCTGTGTGGGTTTCATGAATTGCCTTCTAGAGAATTTTTTTAAGAATTTTTTTTGGCCTCATCTTGGCTATTACATTATGGATGATTAGGTTTAGAGAATTTTTGATTGATTTTAAATTTAACACATAGTTGTTTGATGTCTTTGTTTTTGAAATTACCTCCATTATCTGAAATGATAGTATGAGGGACACCAAAGTGATAAATGATTTGATTAAGGATGAAATGGTAGATGGTGGTACTAGTGAGATTAATGAGGGGCATAACCTCAACCCATTTAGTGAAATATTATATGGTTATGATTATAAAGACATGCATATCTTGATATCAAGGTAATTTTTCTATGAGATCTAATCCCCACATGGAGAATGGCTAGGGGGATTCAATAGTTTAAAGCTCAACTAGAGGTGAATGAATTAAATCATCATGAAGTTGGAAAGGAGTACACTTTTTAGCAAATTTGATGGCTTATTTTTCAATATTGGGTCAAAAGTATCCCATACATAGGCATTTGCAGGCTGTATCATGTCCACTACAATGGCCACCATAAATTCCCCCATGTTCTTGTTCAAGTAGATGAAGAACCTCCTATTGAATAAAACATCAAAGAAAGGTACCTTTATAATTATGATAATATAGTATTTTATAGTGAAATACATACTTAAAATCTTGTTTTCAAATGTGAGACTTTTCATGGGATTTGAGGTTGGGAGGATAAGTTTGGTGTTCCAAAAATTGATTGATGTCTTTGTACCATGGGATTTGTCGAATGGTGACAGCCTCAATGTGGAAGATAAGTGAACCATGTGGTTGAATAGAGGATGGATATTTTATTATTTGGATAAGGAAAGTGGAATTAGTAATAACTTGGTTTGGATGAAAAAGAGATGTTGAATAAGTAAGGGAATCAACAATAAAATTTTGGTCTCGAGGGATAGGATTGATAGTGAAACAAATGAGATATTTGGTGATAGTAGTTGAAATTTAATGATAAGAAATGAGATTCTCACTTTTCCATTGGTAATCACCATTTAATTGGTGGTAATTAAGTTTGGAGTTGCCTAAAGTATGCAAGTATTGGATATCTAAATCAAGATCAACTTTCATGCCTAAGATTAAAGATTCATACTCTACCATATTTTTAGTGACATCAAATATTAAGTGAAAAGCCAAAGGGATGATTTTTACAAGAGGAATCATTATAATATAACCTACCTCATCTCTTTTAAGGCATTTATCATAATCAAAATGATGGTTCCAAGTATCATTGTGTAAATCGACATTAATTTCAAGAAGTTCTTCGATAACTAATTTTGGTTTAGTAATATCAAAGAAGATAGTAGATTCATTGAGATTACTTATTTTAATATCAGTAATGAATTTATGGAAGTAATATTTAAGGGATATGACTTGGTTGATACCTTCAATATAGATAATATTATCATCAATAAGACTATCTTGAAGGTGATTGGTAGTGGGCATGGGAGCTATGGTAAGTTGATCAATGAGGATTTATCCTTTTACAACTTTTTGAGTAATAATTCAGAGATTAAATTCCATAAAGAATACCATCCATTTGCCAATTCTATCTCTAGGAATAAAGTATTTGGAAAATAAGTTATGAAGGGGATCAGACTGAATGATAACATAAGTGGTTTTATAAAATCATATAATGTCAAAGTTTTTTGACTAAAAAATATATGGTGAGGCAATCCTTTTAACCTTTTGTGTAACATTTCTCATAATCAATGAGGCCTTGTCTTGTATAATATATATCATATTATATTCTAGTATCATCTTATTGGGAAAGCATTTCCCTAATTGATATGAGTGTGTAAGAAGTGTATAAGATCAAAGGTCGATCATTAGAAGGGGAAGAAGTGTAGGTGGTTGAAGCAATGATCCTTTTAAATTATCAAATTCTTTTTGACAAGGGTCCATCCATTCTAAAGCATTATTTTCTTAAGAAGATAATTGATGGAGTGGATACTATAAGTAATTTTAGGGATGAATCATCTAATTACCCCAAGTTTATCAAGATAAGTGTGAATATCTAGAATGGATTGAGGAATTGACATATTGACGATAACATCAATCTTCACAAGGTAAACATTGACGCCATAGAGAGAGACTAAGAATCCTAATAGTTTTTTAAATGTGACACTAAAGACACATTTATAAGGATTTAGTCTAACTTTGTATTTAAAAAGATGGTTGAAGATGATGATAAGATCAAAAATATGAGTCTTACAACATTTTTACTTATCAATGAGGTCATCCACATAGGTTTTTATAATTTTATGGATAAGATCATGAAAGATATGATTCATTTCTCATTGATAAGTAGCTCCAAAATTTTTGAGTCTAAAGGGCATTTTAACATAGTATTAGGTGCCTCATTTTATGGTGAAAGTGGTTTTAAGTTGGTCCTTAGGAGAAATGTGAATTTGATTATAGCTTGAGAAGCCATCCATGAGAAATAGCATTTCTAGCAAAATGTGGAATAGACAATGGTATCTATTGAAGGTAGATGTAAATTATCCTTGGGATAAGAAAGATTAAGATTATGGAAAACAATGTAGATATGAATGACCTTGGTGACCTTTTTTCAAATAGGGACTATGTTAGAAACCCATTTAGAATAATCCAATGGTTTGATAAACTTAACATCAAGAAGTTTGATATTTTTTTTGTGACATAAGGTGTAAACTTCAGGTAGAAATATCTGTTACTTTTAATGTATAAGTTTGGCATCAGGGTAAGTGATAATATTGTACACCAAGATGATAGGTTAAATACTAGGAATTTTCTCATAGGACAACATCAATATCTCACAATATTTATTAAAAAATAAGCTAACTTTATCATGTTTAATAGGTGAATTGTTTTGAGAAACTATAATTGGTTAAGGGCAAGATGGAGTACCATATTCAATGCGAGTAGTTTATTTGATAAGCATAACATTTCCATCTTGGAAGTGGTATGGTGCATTAGGTAAAGAAGATATTGAATTAGCTTTAGGATTGATGCTTACAATGAATTTATTAAAATAATGGTTTTTGTTTTTAAAATTCCCAAGTTTGTGATGTTGCTAAGGAAGTTGAGGTTCTCAAGCATGAAGTAATTCAAAGATAGATTAATTGCTAGGAAAAGTAGGAAGATGACCATAATACTCAACATATACTTCAAGATTATAAATTTGATTACCATGGAAATCATATTCATAATTTATCTGACAAACATATGTGGCCTTGGCATCTAATGTAATCTTAGGAGTAGGAGGAATAGATGGATCAAGTAGGAGTGGAATATCATTAGTTTCTTTGATTGTTGAAGAATCATATTTAATGATGGGATATATATATATATATATATATATATATATGTGTGTGTGTGTGTGTGTGTGTGGTAAAGAAGATGTAGGAATATCTAGATGTTTGTAAGGTAAGAGTTTTTCTACCACCCAAGGAGTATCAAGAGGTGAAGAATTAATAAGAGGTACATGACCTTTGGGAGTTAATTATAAGTCTATGGAAATGGTCTTAACATCTTAGTTGAAATCATGTATTTGAGATAATGTTGAACATCCAAGTCTAAATATTGAGCTTGGGCCATGATGTATTTATCATCATAGGTTGGAGAAATGGTACATGCTTGAGATTCAATGGGAGTTTCAAAAGGTGAAATTTTGAGGTTACTGAACTTTCATGGAGACATGATTAAAGGGTCTTGGAATAATTTGGTCACTCCATAGTCATTATAAGTGAAGGAATATTTTGGGTAAGAAGGTTCCTAAGCATTACATGGAGGAGGAAATTAGTTATATCATCAATGAGAGGAACATTGTAATCATGAGGTAATAAAGAAGGGAGAATCCACTCTTAGATATAAGGAGGTAGCTTAGTAGTGTTTTAAGTATGTTGCAATTCATTAGGTTCATCATCATTCAAATGATCAAGAGTGACATGTAGGTATAGATTGATGTTGATGAACTCAGGTAAGGGAAAACTATTGATGGTAAGAATGGTAGGGATGGGATATTGAGATTTTGGATTAGGAAGTTGAATACTCCAAGGGTTGGGATTAGCCTCATATTTATACTATTTTCCATTATGTAATAATTTAATGCATTGGATATCAAAATGTCAGGATCCAACTCCTCAATAAGAGTATAATATGATTACCTTGTATAAGCAACTAAACATGGAATTATACCAGAATTAACAAGTAACTAGAATTCACAAATGACATAGAATATGAGAGACAATACACAATCTTGTATTCAACTCATCTAGAAAGAAAATATAATAAAGAAGATGCCACACTCTTCTCACACCTCTATAAGGTTTCCCACACCTCAAGGGCTCCCAATAATTCTCAATCAAGAGTTCTCTCTCCTACCAAAAATGGTCACAACAAACAACTCAAATACAGAGTTGTTGTTCACCTCCAACCAGTCAGTATCACTACTACTAGTACACAAGTACTCAAAGTACTTCAAGTAGATCTCCCATGAACTTGCAACAACCTGCAACTCAAATGATCTTACTTACCATGTAGAACTTCTTCCTGATCTTGCAACACCCTGTAGATCAACCTGTTCTTACAATTGGAAGGATCTCTTCCTTGCCTTAATCCTTCAATTACAATACATGCCAATGAGTCTATAAATAGATCCCATACTAAACAATAACTTAGACTTCTAATTTACAATAATTATATATGCAACTCAAGACTCAAAATAGCCTTTTACATGTAAACAATTGGTTTGTTAAACAAACTATTCATGAAACTAACAGTTCTGGAACTGCATAGGTGACTGACATTTGTTGCTGTCTGACTGGAGGTGACCGACATTGGCTGACTCCTACCGATGTCAGTTTCCCTTTGCACTAAAGATGATTGATGTTGGTTGCACTGTCAATGTCGATTTCTCTATAACTCAACAATCTCCTCCATGTCTGCATCAGTGAAGCTTTTAGCTCTAAAACCTAACACAAAAGAGGTGATGGCCCTGATTAATGAGTTTAAGGGAAACCAACGAGTATTTTATAAGATAAGGGAAAATCAAAGACTATAAGTTTAGTTTATATAGTCTTAGGTCTGATTATTAGGGGAAGCAAATTACAACCAAGTGGCTTTTCATTAGTTTTATCAAATCCACAATAGGTAAGGTGTGTTTCCTTGAGATGATCCTTATTATAACCAAGTTTTTGGATAAGCTACAAAGATGTCACATTAATACCAGACCCTTAGTCAACTAAAACTTTATGGATAAGGTTAGTATTAATGGATATTTTAATGAATAGTGGTGGATCATTGGTGTGAAAAAGGATATCATCATTAATTATGTCCTCTTCAAGAAATTCAATATAAGGTTTAGAAGAAGGAAAAATAGTTTCAATGGTATGCACATTAGTAGGTTGAGGCTCAATAGAGGGTTGCTATTCATCTATAGGAGATGGATATTTGATTTATTGTAATTATTATATAAGGACTTACAATGATAAGAGGAAGTATGAACTAATTATATAAGTGGAATCTTGAAAGGCATGGAGTTAAGTTCTTCATGAAATTTTTAATGGGATTTATAAGAACAACCGATGTGAGTTTTAGAAGGTAAGGTATATTTTGAAGTAATGGAAGTTATCAGGGATTTGAAAGAAGGAGGTGATTCTTCATGGGATTTCAATGCTAAATGAGTGGTTTTAGTATCTTTGAGAAGTTTTTCCTCTAAATATGGTTTCTTAGGTTTCATGACATGATCTTTGTGAGTTGGTTTATGATGATAATTGACCTTAATTATGCTAACTATGGATCATAATCCACATTTTGTAGTATTTTTGGGGTAGTTAGCTTTTTGTCATGAATGTGCTTGGTGAGTTTAGCAGTTTATTTTTTGGCCTCATATTTCCCATGTTCCCCTTGTTTATTCATGTCTAAGTCTTGGATCTTTTTGTTGGTGCCATGTGGTACCCCAACACTCATTATTCATGAAAAGGTTCTAGGCTCACCCAAGAGTAGCACCATCTCAACATGTGGCATCATGATGCTTACCTAAGGCACGTTTATTTTTATCAAAGATTTAAGTAGTACCATTTGTTGATGAAATAATGAATGGGACACATTGAGCGATTTTAATAAAGAAAATCAAACCCTGCACATGGTTCCCTCATGCTCATTCTTTACAAAGAAGTTTTTAACTTCCCTAGGAGAAATGATATCTCACCACATGGTAGATCCACATGTTACTAGTTAAAAAGAGGTGAAAATGTTTTGAAGAAGAATGCTCACCCCTCAATGTGCCACATGTTATCCTATTACTCCTCAAGAATGAGGATTTCTTTTATCAATTATTTGAGTAGTGCCATTGGTCAAGAGAAGTGGGACCCATTCCTAACAATAATCTTATAAGTAGTTCTAAGGGAGACATGCATCACCATAATGCTTCTTCTAAGTACCATGAGGATCATGAGGCATCAACAATTGCACCATATTTATGATTTTGAAGACCAACTTCACTCATGAGCTAAAACTCCCCCTTTTCATTGTAATGGCCTCATCACGATTGCGAGTGATGAGTTCTAGGTATCATTTCCTCATGAGGTTGATGTGCCTATATATTTTAGGATTATTTATTTCATAAGGGGTTGGGGGTTTATTTTAATAGTTTTGATTTTATGACTATTATCAGAGAATAGCCATTGTAATAGTTTAGTTTATGAATATAAATAATAGCAGTTGTTTTCTATTTTTAAGACCTTAGTAGGTGCCCCTCATAGAAAGGATTGAATATTTTTATACTATGCCTTTGGGCCTTTCATATCTTGTTATCCATACAATAATGAAGAGTATATGGTGTTCTATGTTACTTTGTGTGGAATCAGTTGTTATCTATGATTTCTCTTCTCTACTTCTATAGTGTTGGATTTTTATTCATATTACAGGCTTTAAATCATGTACATGATCTTTTAAATTATATACAATGTTTTAAGGGTTTTGTGAGCTAATAATTTGACTCAATATAGGATGGTTAGTATGGTGTTACTTTCAAAATAAAAACAAAATGAAGAAACACACTAACTAGCATAAAATCTCTAGGTCTAGACACTAGGGAGAGCTTAGTTAAAAAACATGAATAAAACACACAACTAAAATTCAAAATAAATCCTCTTTTACCTTACTTGGATGTTCCAAAATTATTGTTGTAGTGGCTTTCTTGGTTTGTGCTCATGAAGTCCTCATCAATGAAATATTGGCTACCTCCATCTCTTGAATGTTCCAAAATTATTGTTGTAGTGGCTTTCTTGGTTTGTGCTCATGAAGTCCTCATCAATGAAAGATTGGCTACCTCCATCTCTCCTTGGCACCTTTGGCTTGTGGCTTTGCTTAGCTTGGAATTAATTTGGCAAGATAACACTAGTTAAAATGGATTTTGGAATCATTTGTGAATTAAAAATTTGCATTATCAAGACTTAAAATTTATGTGGTGAGGCCTCCTATTTATAGATTTTTGAGAATGTCTAGAATCAACTTGAATCATCCATCCTAAGATTGAGATGTGTGATTGAGGATTAATTCAATTTTTAGAATTTAGTTTATAATTATCCTCATCATGACAATGTAATAAGAGGAAATTAAGAGGCATGGAGGGAATCATGGAAGGCATCAATGAGTTATGGAGGGCTTTGATGAGGCATGGGAGGCATGAATCTTGATATTTGTGGCATTATGGACTAGGGATGTCTTCCCAAGAAATGAGGTCACCTGATGATGTAAATATTCAATAAGTTTCCATGGAATTATTAATTAGGCCTTTATTTGGGTTAATTAACTCTTAAGCATGTTTAAGCACTTTATGTTCAAATTACTAAAATTGATCAGAATGTCTTGTTATTAGTCCAAAATTTGATTAGATTGGAATTTGAAGTCACTGTCAGATGCATTGGATCTATTATCCGATTTAGGATGTTACCAATAGAAAATAACAAAGTCACATGTCTTGTGTAAGATATTTGATAGGAAATAACAATCAAGAGTACCTAGGTGCAAAATTGTGCATTTTAGGTAGAAATTGGTCAAAAGTTTGATTGGAGTTCATCAATGGCTAGTTTTAGGTGTCTACAGTTTGCCTCTATTTGGGAAGATGTAACAAATTATAGGCAAATCAATCTCTTCTGAAATAATGAGAGATGGCCTATATGCCAAAAATAAAATGATGGTTAAAGAACAAAGCTCTAAATGGTTTTGGAAAGCCTATGATGATGCCCCCTTGAGGGAGTGGCTGTTACATTTGTTGATGGACAGTCCCTCAAAAAGAAACAAGAATAAATGTGGAATTAAGCTATGGTTGAGATTAATCCAAATGAGAAAATGCTTATATGCATTGATGTAAAAAGGATATTGATTTTCCCAAAGGTGATTATAATCAAGGTTGAAAGTCAAAATAATGATTTTCCCATAGGTGGTTATAATCATTAAGAAGGCCTAGATTGGCTAAAGATGATTATGCCCCAGTTAGGGCTGATTAGTAAGCATAACTCAAGGATATAACCTAGAATACAGATTAAAGATGAATAGGTGAAAAGTGATGAAAGAGATGGATATAAGAATAAGATTGATTAATGTGAATGATTCAGTTATACCTACTAATGAGGAGATGCTCACCTTGATTAGCAATGATATAACTAGAATGGTTGATGGGTTATATTAATCAAAGTGGGATGGAAGGATTTTCCAAGGTGCCAAGGAGAAACTTCTATGGATCCATTGATTGTAGACATTTCTAAAGCTAATTTTTGCTATAGCATGTGATGCTAGCATCATGATAGAACACCATGAAGACTTGGCCAAATTATGCATAAAGACTAACTCCCAATATCCAATAACCACTTGAAAATAAAATCTAATGATAAAAACCATGATGAAAATGTTAATGTATGAATATGGATGGGCTCAAGAAAAATGTGCTCTAGGAATCACCTAATGAAAATAGATAGACTGAGTCAAGGCAATAGTATTGAAAGCAAACAAACAGGCAAGCAAATAAATAAACAAACAACCTAAAATAAAATAAATAAAAAGCCTAAAAACAAAATCAACTAACAATGACTTTCCCCTCGTAGGGTGAATCGAGGATAACTAACTAGGCTTAGACATGACAAATATTTTCATATCTTTGAAATGTTATGAATGTTTTTTTTTTTAGGTATCTTAAATCATTAGAGAATGACAAGATACTCATTCACAAAATGGTGAGAGCATTTGGCTTAGATTACTCACAAAATAGTGAGAATATATGGTAAGAGAGATTGAGGTGACCTCAAAATTAATTGAACATGACCCACATAGTCCTAAAATGACCTCAAGTCATAGTAATTATATCCACACAAAATGTAAGGAAAAATGAACTAGTTCCCAACAAGTTCTCAAATTTGGCAAATGGCCAGTCAAATAAAAATAGTAATGGCAAGGTGATGTAGCAATACATGATAAATAAGTGTTGCCCCTAGTTTTCCCATAAGTGGTTATAACTAGGATATGATGATATAGGTCAATGATACTAATTTTCCCATAGGTGGTTATAATTAGGCTCACATAAACAAACTTGATAGGATGAAAGATATCTTGCCAAATCAACTACACACTAATTTCATAGACTGTCATTATAAAGATGGATTTGATTGATTATTGAAACCTAAATGGAATCCTCCCATAAAAGGTGTGAGAAGAACCAAAGTAACTAAGATCAGAATAGGATTGGGTAGGATGACTAAAAATAGGCTTTGGTCTAGATAGGAATGGAATGATAGGATGGAATGGCATTACTTTAGGATAATGGTTGGTTGGATATATTAGATAAAATGGTAAGAGGGTTTTCCCAAAGTGATGGGGTGAATGGTAAGATATATGATAATGCAAAATAGGTATATGTAACAATGGCAATGGCATGGTAATGTGAAATGGTATAGTACATGTTTTTTGGTTGGGTATGGTAAATGGCATATGATTCTATTTTCCTTGTTGAGATGGAGATGCATGTCCTAATAAACAAATGATACAAACAAAATACTTGATCATGTTAATTTTTATCCCACACATCATCTAAATAGCTATTCTATTAAGAATGACCTACAAATTTTAATGTCGAGAATGCTTTTGTGACCTTCATTGGTTGTTGATTTTGATTCCTTCAAACATTGAGACAAAGTATCTATGTAGCCTCTATAAAGGAAAGTGTAACCATTGATGGTAAATAAGGATAAATAATGGATGGTAGGTTTGTTTGTGAAATGGAATGGTAGATAATAATGGAATGTAGAATAGTTGGGAAATAAATGAATATCAAGCCTTTCAGTCACACGTAGTGTTGTTGATGTTGGACTCAACATAATTTGGTTATGGTAGGGTTGAATACTTGTTCTCTAAATAGGACCACCAAATTTTTTTGTTGTTTGATTAGGCTATAGATTGAAAGCTATTTTGATTTGATCTTTTATTTTGTCTTTATCAAGTAGTGAGGAACTTTTACGCTTAGCTATTAGTGCCTCAAAGAGGTTTTCACCAATGAATTTGTCTTGATTATCTTGTATCACCTTCAAAAAGTTTTCAATAACGAATGTTGAATTTTGACTTTAATTATTTTCTAGCACTTCTAGAAAAGTTTCACTAGAAGATGCTGAGTTGTAACTTTGATTATCCCCTAGTGCCTCTAAAAAGGTTTCACTAGGAGAGTTCTCTTTTGCTACATGAATGTGGTCTTCGCTCATTTTTCTTCTTCAAATACTATGTCACCATGGATGTAGTTCAACAAAGTATGATTTCATCGATCCTAATCGACACTTGTGGGAGATGGAATGTCAATGATATGGTTATTTTGGTTGATGGTAATGGCCTATGGAATGGTAATGAAATGGGGAGAGGTTACATAATCCTCATAGAAGATACTAGGATGACTTGTGTCAAAGCTGAAGTACTCATCCTCAAAAATTGTAGAAGGATCACAAATGTATTCAAATTGATCTATAAGGCATAGATAACCAATGTTGTAATAATCATGAACATATTATTCTTTTGAATCTAATTCTAACTCAAGGGACTCTAAATCTGATGTTGAGACTAATGTTGATTATGATTTTGATGCTAAATCCAATGTCAATTCAAGAATATACCCTGAGTCTAACTCTGATTCTTCATCTAATGGGTACTCTGTTATAATGATGTCTTGCTAAATATTTGGTATTGGACAAGTAATAGCTTTTGATGGAATAATGGGATCCATAAAAACTAGTTTGTCAAAGTGAGACTCCTCTAGGATGGGAAATAGGTTAAGAGATAACTCCTCAGAGACTAGCTTATCAATAGGAAGCTCTTGAAAAATAGGCACATGGTCAAGGTAATGATCTACCCAAAGGTGATTATAATCATTAAGAAGTGACTTGATAAAGATTGGATCATCAGTGTGAGATTAATTGATAACTAATATAGAATTAATAGGTGATTTATCATAGGTTGACTTATCATGAGTGGTTGGTTTAAAAAAAAAACACCTTGGATTGGTTGGTTATCTTGGCCTTGATTTCTAATGAGTTAGAAGATACTAGTTTTGAACATAGATTGGTCTTCAAAAGATTGGATAGGTTGAGGTTTGGATGGGATTGGTACTAGATGAGTAATTACTTTTGGTTGGATAATGGTAGGGCATTGTGGAGCATGATTTTTCACACAAGCCAAAGGATGAGGTCCTAGTATATAAATGGTTTGGTGTTGTGGAGCTTGGTTGCTCACACAAGCCAAAGGATGAGGTCTTACTATGGGAATGGTGTGACATTATGGTCCTAAAATAGAAATGATACAATGTAGTGGAGCCTAATTACTCACATAAGCCAAAGCATCCAAGTCTTCCTCATAAACCATAGCATCCCAGTCATGAGTTGGCTCATAAGTTGGTTCTTGACTATGTTCTATGTAGTGATTATTGTAAAGAGGGTATGGATCTATATCCCAAACAACATTATCTATACTTGGGTCTTCAAAGTCATCCTCACAAGCCTCTTCATGCCAATCAAGGTCTTGATTTGGATTTTGTGTATTTTGACTATGTTTCCCATATATATTATTTTAGGGAGAATAATAAAACTCATTAGAAAATCATTCTCCATAGGGGTTCATAATGTGATTTTGTGTAGCCATTCTATCATAAGTTGGATTTTACATGACATCACCATAATATAGATATACATATCCATGTAAATGATGAAATCTCTAAAACAAAAATGCTTACAGTTATACAAACTCTAAAAAATTGTCCAAAGGACAAATGGTTCAAACTTGGCCTAACTTGGTCAAAGGTGGAGCTATATCTCTAATGTGGTCTAAAAGTGGAGCTGTATCTCCAAAATAGTTTATGCTAAGACTTGGCATAAAATAACCTAACATCAAATGTCTAACATTAAATTTCATACTCACAAAAGGTTAAGCATCTGAATAAAAAATGACATGTCAAAGGTCTAAGTCAAAGTGCTCCAAACAAGGTCTAAACTAGGAAAGGGAAAAGTTGAGTTACTAGGTCTAAACATAGAATCAAAATCTAGGCTCAAACAAGCATGCATATGCTAGGACTTTTGGCCAAATGACATCAAAATCTAGACTTGAAAAAAAGGCTAATGTGATTTGATTTAATCTAACAAGTTTGGAAATAACTTTAACATAGACCTGGCAGATGGAATCAAACATAAATATCATCAATTGGCATAAGGCATAAGAAAAAAGGATCTTTAAATAAAGACTATGTTTTTCCAAATAAAGACATAACCAATGATAATGATAGGTACTAAACAAACAAACCATTAATAGTTTTCAAATTTAGGTAATCGATTAAGCAAATTTATGTAACCCAAAAGAGAAAGATCTATGTATAGCCCCATGAATTAAGGTCTAAATAAAAACCAATCAATGTTTGAATCCAAAATTGATAAGGCTAATTGAAAACTCAATGTTGAAAACTAAGATTTGACCAAATAGGATAGACAAGATTGTACAACATGACATCATAAGACAAAGGTCCAAATGGTATTCATGACATGGTTTGAACAAATAGTTTTAGATACAAGGTGAAACAAGTTTTGAAACAAATTGAGCAGCCTAATAGTGTAAGTATAATTGAATGATGTGATCTGTGTTATGCTTCAAAAGACTTAAAGGAAAAATGGTTTGACATGATTTTGGTAGCATATGACGTACAAAAACAAGTTTAGAAAAAAATTTAAGGCACAAGTGTGGTGTAAAATGACCAGAATAATGCCTCTTTAGACAAAAGAGTGATGTATAGAAAAATTGGTATTGATATGGCTTATACACAAATAAACAAATTTTAGTCTCAAAACATACCAAATAAGATAAATGACCAAAATACACTAAGTATAATCATTCAAATCCTATCAAGGGTATGGTAATGTGGGGTTGACTAAACAATAAGCTTTCAAACATTTTTAGTGGAATCAATTACATAATGAATTTTACATTGAACAATCCAAAAGAAAAACACAAACATTGGGTGACCTTGTGATCTAGAGTTCATTTTGGAAAAAAATTCTAAATAATGATGAAACTAATTTCACAGCGTATAGATTGTTCACGGTTTGAAAAATGGACACCGTATGCAAAAGTTATAAGCCGTTAAAGTTCTGATGCGACAGAAAAAAATGTGGTGTCGCAAGATGACATGGCATAATGTGGACATGCCAAGTGGACCAATCAGGTGGAAACTGTGGAAGTCAATGGGAGAACCAATTTCCATGCCATAGACCTTAGGATTACATACCATGCATTGGAAACTATGAGAAAAGCATTCCATGTCCATCTACCTCATGGAACGTGAGAAGAGGACTAAGATTGACATATTGACCAAGTTACATGTTTGGCACATATACCATGTCACCCAAGGAAATATTCAATTGTGGCCTTAAGTCTTGTGTCCAAGTCTCCCATAAAAGGGGGCATTGACAAATTCAAGGAGGCCACATATCTATTTAAAGTATGAAATCTGTTGTTCCCAACAAATGTGGGATAAAAGGATAAGTTCAAAGTGCCTAAATAGAAGGCTGAAGACTTGAACCACTGACCTCCCATGAAAAATAGATAGGCCTTGACCACTTAGGCTATGGAATTCCAAGTGATTTGAAAGGAGCGAACATGTATTTAAAGGTAAGCTTCTGGCCGACTGTGTATTGAAAAATATAGACCAGTTTGTTGTATTTGGTCATTTTGGAGACCTTAGAGGCCAAACCAGAGCTTAGAGTAAACTAAAAATTTGTTTATAATTATGATAATATCTATTTATTATATTCATTTTCCCATTTTAGAGATTTGGTGATACTATTTTGAGCTATAGAAGTTGCCAATTTCAATTTGGAGAAGCCTCTACGTGTGATTCAGGAAGGTGAAGGACGTGCTGAGTCAGCCAAGGTCTTTCAAAGGTATAAAAGACTATTTTTATAGAGAGTAGATATATTTTTTTTATTGCAACTATTATTTTGGCTTGCAAATTTAGCAACATTAATGGATTGATTCGATAAAAACCTGAGGACGTAGGAATTCTGAACCCCGTCAACAATTTTTTGTGTTTTGATCTTTGGATTCATTTTTGCATTTTAGTTTTAGTTATTATTCAAATTATAAATTTATGTTTTTAATCATAATGTAAAATTTAATGAATTGATCCTTTATTAGAAATTAGATAAAATTGAGAATTTTAAAAATTTGATGGTTTCAGTGGATAAACAATGTGATCTATCAATTCACCTTTATTTCAGTTTTGAGACTTGATTTAGATCAGATTTTCATCAGTTTTTAATCATTCCAACATCTTATAAGTTGAGAAATTTAGAATCCATACTTTTAAATTTTCACTTTGAGTTTATAAGTGGTGTTTACAGATCAAATTGGTATTAGAGCAGTTAGAATGCAGGGATTGGTTCTAGTTGTGTATTGACAGTTGCTTCCAGAATAGTTGGATTATTGGTTTGTAGATTGATTATATTGTAGTGTGCAGTGTGGAATCAGTTATTTATAGGAAACCATGGGTATGTTGTCACAGATTGAGGCAATTAAAGATGAAAATGCAATCTTGAGATGCCAGAACTTTGCACTTGAATTTCAAGTGGCAAAGTTAAAATTAGAGCTCGAATCTAAGGATGAGCTCTTGATTAGATTGCAATGTGGTGAGTGTGAAAAGGTAAAGCCTTCAACTTTAGATGTAGAGACTATGACTAAGTGAACTGTAAGCTTTTCACCATAGGAATCTTCATCTTCTTCTACCATTTTAGATTCAGATTCTAGTAATATTGTTTTTGGTGATTTTGAAAGATACACTAAGGGCATAGGATCTAAATTGTTATTTAAAATGTGTTATAATGGAGGAGGACTTGGTAGAGATAGCTAAGGTATATCTAACCCAATTCAGGTTGAGAATAGACCTCTTCATGTAGGTTTGGGTTATACTAGTGTGCAGGTGGATGATGAAGAAGTTTCTTTCATGGCTAAAGGAAGATGAGCTTCTAATAGTGAAGGTTATAGGCCACTAGTTCAAAAGTGTAAAGGTAAAAGAAGTATTAAGATTCTACCTCCTAATTCTTACACTAAATCTTTTGATCCAATTGATACTTTTAATAAGTTTGGATATAATGTCCAGAAGATAATGCAATCATTTCCATGTACTTTTTGTGGGATGAATAACCATTGTGCTAAGACTTGTTAGAAATGAAAAGCTTTGTTTAAGCAAATTGCATGCTTGAAAGACCATTCTCATGTTAAGTTGGGAATTGGAAAAAGGGGACCCTCACCTAAGAAGGATGTTTGTACTCATTGTAAAGTGAGTGGACATAGGCTTCATTCATCTTCACATTCAAGTAATGTTAAAACTAAGATGATTTACAAACCTCTCACTAAGGTTAATGAAGCTAATTCAATTTATAATATAGTTGACAATACAACCCAAGATAAGGTAAAACCTACAAGTGAAAATACATTTAAGAGGTTAAGTCAAAAATCTTTTCAATTTCATATGGCAAAGACCAAATTGATAAAGTATGCAATTGTTAATGAATCCATAGAGACAATCAATTTCACTAGGAAGAAATAATTGGTTAAGTGGATTATCACTACATTCTTTTTGCAAAGCATGGTTAAGAATTCACCTAAGGGAATGAATAAGCTTTGATAGATCTAGATTAGAGTTGGTGGGAACACTTCAAGACATGTTTACCATATGAAGTTTTTCAATTCTCACTTTTTGATAACTCTAAGTTTTTGATCTCCAGAATATACTGTATGGGTAGTCTAATAATGGATAAGACATTAACTCATTTGAAATAGTTGGGGATATAGTAGTGTGATGTTATAAGTTCTTTCCTTACAACATTTGACAGTTAGATTGCTATTTTGAATGTATCTATTTTGGCACAGTGATGTTTAGATGCATTTTTTAAGACCCCTTAGGCATGTTTAGATGTTAGGCAACATACACTTTTGGTTGTTTGCATTTGCTTAACATATCAGTCCCATACTAGGGCATTGTATTTCAATATGCCTGAAACATTAATTGTATGTTGTTAGCATTATAAACTTGTCTTGTAGTTGCATTGGGAGTTGTTTCATTTTTTGGCAATTCACCACTTTATAGGATGTGACATTTAGGCAGGCAATTTGATATGTTGTAATCACTTTGGTAGTTGTAGATTCACTTACTCATGCCTTTTGGATTAGGCATTTTTGTAGTTTGATTATGAATCATTTGAATTCAATTGTTTATATCTCTTACTATTATTGGGTTCTATTTTCATGGATGCAGTAGACTAGTTATAAGATTTGAAGTGATAGTTGACTTTTAGAGATCAAAAGCCTCTTTTGTAGGGAGGTGTGATCCAGAGTTAATTTTAGAAAAAGTTTCCAAATCATGATGAAACCAATTTCATAGTTTAGAGATCATTGAGATATTTCTGATGCTTTTCACGGTTTGCAAAATGGACACTGTATGCAAAAGTTATAAGCCATTAAAGTTCTGATGTGATCGGAAAAAATGTGGTGTCGCAAGGTGACATGGCACAATGTGCACACACCAAGTGGACCAATCAGGTGGATATACATGGAATTAAATAGGAGAACTAGCTTTCCATGCCATCCAACACATTTCTAAGTCAAATCCATGCCATAGACCTTAGGATTACATACCATGCATTAAAAACTATGAGAAAAGCATGCCATGTCCATCTACCTCGTGGAACATGAGAAGAGGACTAAGATTGGTGTATTGACCAAGTTACATGTTTGGCACATCTACCATGACACCCAAGGAAATATCCAATGGTGGACTTAAGTCTTGTGTCCAAGTCGCCCACAAAAGGGGGCATTGACAGATTCAAGGAGGCTGCATATCTATTTAAAGTATGAAATCTATTGTTCCCAACAAATGTGGGATAAAAGGATAAGTTCAAAGTGCCTAAATAGAAGGCTGAAGACTTGAACCACCAACCTCCCATGCAAAAGAGATATGCCTTGACAACTTAGGCTATGGATTTCCAAGTGATTTGAAAGGAGCGAACGTGTATTTAAAGGTAAGCTTCTAGCCGACTATGTATTGAAAAATATAGACCAGTTTGTTGTATTTGGTTATTTTGGAGCCCTTAGAGGCCGAACCAGAGCTTAGAGTAAACTAAAAAGTTATTTATAATTATGATATAATCTATTTAGTATATTCATTTTCCCATTTTGGAGAATTGGTGATGCCATTTTGATCTATAGAAGTTACCAATTTCAATTTGGAGAAGCCTCTACATGTGATTCAGGAAGGTGAAGGATGTGCTGAGTCAGCTAAGGTCTTTTGAAGGTCTGAAACACTATTTTAATAGAGAGTATATCTATTTTGTTGATTTTAAGTATTATTTTGGCTTTCAAATTTAGCAACATTAATGGATCGGTTCGATAAGAACCCAGGGACGTAATTCTAAACCCTGTAAACAATTTTTGTGTTTTGATCTTTGGATTCATTTTTGCATTTCATTTTTAGTTATTATTTAAATTATAAATTCAGATTTTTTATCAGAATGCAAAATTTAATGAATTGATCATTGAAATGAAATTGGATAAAAATCACGAATTTGAAAAATTTGATGGTTTTAATGGATAATTAATGTGATCTATCAATTCACCTTTATTTCAATTTTTAAACTTGATTTAGATCAGATTTTCATCAATTTTTAATCATTCCAACATCTTATAAGTTGATAAATTCAAAATTTGTACTTTTAAAATTTCACTTTGAGTTTATCAGTGGTGTTTACAGATCACCTTGGCATTGACTAGTTATAAAAAGGTCTAGTCCTTATTACAACCACTACATCCTATTGTTCACTCAGTGTAGTGAAATGTCCAAATGCAGATACATCCCATGTGCAACTCATAAGGAGTAAGTGAAGTCAATGTTAGGAGATGAAACCTTAGGTCAAATATTCCCTAAAGAACTTGCAGGAGGTAATGACATCCCCCTCGCAAGCCAAGTTTGCATGAAATAAAATACTAAAAGAGAAAGACTTTAGGGTCATTTTCAAGGTTACCCAAATTTTGATGAGTTTTTAGGGAGTGATTTATATGACATTCTTTCTAGGCCTTAGACTAGGATTTTTGCAATAGGAATGGTGTTTTTGATTCCAAGAGTTCCATAAAGGGGATAAATGGAAGATCATACACACAACATCCCTCTTATTGCCAAACAAAAATTAGATCAAGAAACAATTGAAAATAAAAATCTTGGAAAGGTCATTTTTAATCCCAAATTCAAAAAATGAGGTGGTGTTCATTTGACCCCTTGGTCTTAGTTGTAACTTTGAAAACTAATGTTAAAAAAACACTTATTTAAGCACCTTAAATGTTATTTAAGCACCAAAACAAGGTTCCTAATTGATTTTTAATCATGAAAAGGTGTTCTAAAACATGTTTTTAGTAAATGTCAAGATTGGTCCTACAACAAAAATGTTAGTATGTCCTTTAACCTTGAATCTCTTTTAAGTTTGAAACAATGAACTTTAAAAAAAGAGCTCTCATGTCTATCTTTTAAGAAAAACATAGTGGCTGATGTCAATTATATAATTGATGATGGTTACACTTGCTGACTGATGATGGTTATCTAATCAACATTGGTTATATCAATATTGACCAATGATAGCTATCCAACTAATATTAGTTTTACTAACTAATATTAGTTATTGTGTAAACCTATGACAAAAGAAAATGACAAAATAAAGTTAGAAAATCAATTTACAAGAGTTTTAATGATCCAAATGAAAATTTAAAGCTAAAAAATGATCTTCTTCATGTGTGGGATGAATTTGGTCCCACCAAGCATTCCATTATGTGAACTATGAATTTTACTCAAGAGAGGATGGTTAGTATGGTGTTAGTTTCAAAATGAAAACAAAATGAAAGAAACACACTAATTAGCACATCTTTAGGCCTCGACACTAGGGAGAGCTTAATTAACAAACATGAATAAAATACACAACTAAAATGCAAAAGAAATCCTCTTTCACCTTCCTTAAATTCTCCAAAATTCTTGTTGAAGTGGTTTGCTCAATTTGTGCTGATGAAGTCCTCATCAATGGAAGCTTGGCTACCTCCATCTCTCCTTGGCACCTTTGGCTTGTGGCTTGGCTTAGAATCAATTTGTTATGGTAACACTAGTTTTAATGGCTTTTGGAATCATTTTTGCATTATAACTTTTTATTATCAAGACTTAAAATTCATGTGATGAGGCCTCTTATTTATAAATTTTTGAGAATGTCTAGAATCAACCTAAACCATCCATCCTAAGATTGAGATGTGTGGTTAAGGATTAATTAAATATTTGTAATTTAGTTTATAATTATCCTCATTATGATATTGGAAGAAGGGGAAATTAAGAGGCATGGAGGGTATCATGGAAGGCATTGATGAGGCATAGAGGGCTTTGATGAGGCATGAGAGGCATGAATCTTGATATTTGTGGCATTTATGGCCTAAGGATGTGTTCCCAAAAAATGAGGTCACCTAATGATGTAGATATTCAACATTCATTTCCAAAAACAAGTCTTCAACAAGTTTCCATGGAATTATTAATTAGGCCTTGATTTAGGTTAATTCGCTGTTAAGCATGTTTAAGTACTTTGTGCACAAATTACTCAAATTGATCATAATGTCTTGATATTAGTATAAAATTTGACTAAATTAGAATTGGAAGTCACTATCAAATGTGTTGGATCCATTATCCCATTTAGGATGTTACCAACAAAAAATAAAAAAGGCACATGTCTTGTGCAAGAGATTTGATAGGAAATATCAATCTAGAGCACCTAGGTGCAAAATTAGCATTTTGACTGGGAATGATCTCATCAAAGTTAGCTAGCCCATAAATTACATTACCCCATTTAGGGATACCCTGGCCAAAATCAACACTTAAATATATCAATTTCAACTCATTTAATGTGCTTTAGTGTTTTCAAGCCAAATTATGCATTTTGGGTAGAAATTGGTCAAAATACTGATTGGAGGTCATTGATGGCCAATTTTAGGTGTCTATAGGTTCAAGATATTTTATGCAATACTAGGAATAAGTACATAAAATAATTTTTATGCATCAACTTTATTAGTTTGTTTTAGTTTTATTTTCATTTTTCTTATTACCTTTTCATCCTCAATTAATTTGAAGAGCTAGCTTCTAAAATCTTGAATTTCTCTTCATAGATCACAAATTTGGTCCCACATCTATAAAGCTTCCCACATGGCATTATTTGTTGAGAGTAAAAGTTTTAGGCATCAATAGTTCCCTTTCTCTAGCACACCTAGTGGGACCAGTCTAATTGACTAGAAGTCAGAGTATATGAACTATAGACCCATCACAACGTCATAAACAACACAAAATCTAAGCTTGTTACTACCATCTTTGGTAACCACAACCTGCCAAAGGACTACAAGATCTAATGCAACACAACAACGACAACAAATGGCTATCCAAGGACCACCAAATAAATTTATGGCATGGAATAGTGGTAACCCACTCATCCCTCTAGTATACCTGACAATGTGGGATTCTATTCCTACTAATGTCTTGAAGGCACTCCCTAATTTCATAGGGGAGGATTTAAAAAGTGTAGTGAAACATCTTCAAGATGTTTCTAATGTCTGTATTATGCATTATGTCACATAATAGAATGTAGCCTTAAAACTACTAGCCACTACTTTTAAAAGGTAAGCTCTTGATTGGGACTAGTCTTTGCTGCCCAACTCCATCACCACCTAGGATGATTTGGGAAATATATTATTTGAATGATTCAATGAGAAGGGAGACCAATCATCTCTATTATAGTAGTTAATCACCATTAAAAGAGACCCATAAGAGGCTATAATTAATTTTAATACTACGTTCAATAAGACCTAGTAAAGAATCCTAGTAGTATCTCAACCACCCAGGGGTATGCCACTATATTTTACCTTAAAGAATTCAACTTGACAATATATTTCATTATCCAATCCCTTTAATGCCAAACAATACTAGATGCCATGACTTGGAAATCAAAGAAGATAATAATTTGATAGATACTAGAAAATTCTCACCATAACCATTAATGCCCATGTTCTTAGAAATATCAATACCATTGCAAGAGGAAATCTTGATCACCTTGTAAGCATCTCATTCTATGTATTTATATTTATATGCTCAAATAAGTGCATCTTATTCATCCATATTAGTTATGGATATGAGTGATATGCCCACGAATCCCTCTTACTAGAATTACCAAAATGAAAGAACATCATATTAGCATAATTGATATTAGGGAGGGAGGAGACCAAATCATTAGGTGTGACTTACAAATAAAATCATCCTAGTTCTTGATCCATTATAAATGGTCCCATCAAGTTCAAATAGCGAATTGGTCACAGACCAAAACAGCTTGATAGATGACTCAAATTTATGGTGCTTCCCATGTAATGATGTGCATATGCCTTGAAACTACCAAAATGTTAATTTATAACAAAAGGTTGTTGAGAAATGAATACAAGGGAATACACTTGATTTAGCTCTTTATGGATACCAATCACCAGGTATTGAAAATGTTATCCTAATAGCTCAAATGTAAGTAATGTCATTAGAGAAAGAAGAATAGATAGCCTCAGATCATGCACTTTTCTCTTGGATAGAAGGTGAAGATGCAATTTATACAAGTGGGATCCCTGTGATGAAAGCCCCACAAGTCTAATCAGTCTAGTATACCTGATCTAAGAAGAAGAGAATGAACAATACCCAAAAATCCTTTACAAAGCTTAAAGTCACTTTCAACAAAAATCCAAGATCCCAACCATCACCTTCAACATATCAAAAGTAGAGATAAATAATATATAATAAGATAAAAGACCTTGAAGTCTAGCCTCTGGGGTCATCTAATGTAGTAGAATAACTTAAAAAGGCCGCAACCAATGTCTCTCTTTGGGATGTCTTGTCTATCCTTGAGCAAAAGTCTCTACTATGAGAAGAATTTGAAGGTCAAGAAAATCTTGCATAAGCTAAGCCAGCTACATATCCCACACAAATCAAGGGAAAGGAAGATAGCAACAACATGCAACCTCATGTTTCATCTACATTCATAAATTCTAAAGTAGGGGTAATTAAAACAAAACCTACCCCATTTTATTTATCTCTCATAGTTAGGAATAAGTTGTTGCATAATTATATGATAGATTCTAGTACAAGCACCATAGTGATGCCCAAATAGATTGTGGGTGCACTATAGCTTTGATATGAACCTTTGAATAAAGGGTTAATGTAGTTAGATGGGAAGAATGTGTAGACCATAGGTATTATCAAGGCTCTTCCCCTAACTTTGTATTTTTATCCTAATATGGGAGTCCCCTAAGAAGTTGTGGTAATTTACATCCTACCTATCTTTGGGTTATGTCTATCATGAGATTTCAAGGCTTAGATAGGTGGTTACTTATCCTTGAATTTATCTCATTTGATCATAAAAACCAAATATGACTCAAAATTAAAAGTGTTTTCTAAACCACTGCATCTTAAACACATAATTGATGATGCCATGATGAACTTTGAAGCAACACACACTTATTTCTCCAAGAAATAAATGTATCATGTAAAAATGCTCAAAGAAAAAAGAGTGATAGATAATAGGATCTTGGAAGAGGAGGTCCTCATTAATGAGTTTATTAAGAATGATCCATTCACAAAATTTGATGTCTCTAGCCTTGGGGCTTACATAATCCATGATGAAGATCAAGACATCCCTAAGGTCATCAAGAAAAAGTAGGATCAGAGCAAGGACCCTCAAATTGAGTCTAAATTTTGGTTTTTACATTTTGATTGTGTAAAATACAAGGCCGACTCTAGAACTAGTATCCAATTTATTTATCCATCTAGAAAAGAGACCCTTAGGGCCTTATTCTTTGAATTTACCTACATAAATAATGAAGTTAAGTATGAAGCACTAGTTCATAGACTCAGCCTTATTGAGTACATAGGCATAAAGAAATTAAAAGTGTTTATATATTTAAAACTAGTAGTGAGGCAACTAAGAGGAGTCATAACCACAAATAATGTCTACATGAGATCTTAGAGCCACCATGTATGGGATTTGATCAAATAGTTTAAATCATTTAATGTTCAAATCATTCTTAGGACTATAAATACTAAGGTAGATAGAATGGCAGTAATTGGCTCCAAATTTGATCTAGTAACTAATTTTTTGACCAACAAACAAGTGGTGAGAGTGATCATCATACCCACTAACCTAGATAATGATAAGGATTTACAAATATTTAAGAGTGATTCAAAAAAATTTATGTTTTTTAGTAGTCTTTCAAGTTCCCAGAGTAGTTGTATCTAAATATTGAAGAAGATTATGGGGATTAAATCATGAAACTAAAGTAAAATAAACTCCCAAAGGGACTTATCACCCTAGAGAATGTATTTGATTCTACTAATTCAAAGAATGACAAAAAGAAGTTTGTTGCAAAAAAAAGTGACTACTTTGAGCTTGATGTAGGAGATGGAATAAAATTGAAGGTGGGAAAAGAGGTTTCCCAAAAAGTTAAGGATCGATTGGTATCCTTCTATAATAAATATGAAGGGGTTATGGCATAGACCTATGATGATTTGAAAGGATATGACTGTAAGGTCATCTAACATACCATAGATCTAGTTAAAGTATCCAAGCTAGACCACTAAAAGTAAAGGATAGTAAATCCAAAAAACAAGTCTCTCATGGATAAAAAACTGAGAAAATTGATTGATTCAAGGATTATATACCCAATTAAGCATTTGAATTAGGTATTCAACCTAATTCTAGTAGGAAAGGAGAATGGAGAAATTAGGTTATGCGTAGACTTCTAAGATCTAAATAAAGCATCTTTGAAAGATAATTACCCCTTGTTTCTACAGAATAGACCTTCCAAATGGTAGTGGGCACAAAAAATTTATCTCTATTGGATGGGTTCTCAAGTTATAACCAGGTATGGGTCAATGAGGAGGATCAACATAAAACCACTTTCACTACAAAATGGGTAACTTTCACATATGCAAAGATGCCTTTTAGCCTATCTAATACATGAAATACTTCTAACGGGCTATGGATAGAACTTTTCAGGGCCTAATAAAAAAATATAAACCTCATCTAACTAAATGATCTTACAATGTTCTCTAATAAAAAAAGAGGATCATTTTGATCATTTGGAGAAGATTTTTAAAAAATTATTAATAGTTTAGGATATCTCTCAACCCTAAAAAATGTGTCTTCGATGTCCCATAAGGCAAGTTGATAGGATATGCAATATCCAAAAAATTCATCTCTATTGATCTAGATAGAGTGGAGGCCATTAGGGACTTAACCTTTTCAATTAACAAGAAAAGAGTCCATTCTTTCTTAGGAAAGATTAATTCCATCAACCCGTTCATATCCAACTTTATAAGGCTAGTAAGGCCAATCACATTGATGCTAAAGAAAGATCAAGATTTCAAGTGGACCATTAAAGTAAGTGTAGCATTTGAGAATATAAAGGAAATAATATCCACCACTCCCATGCTAGTAAATCCTAACTTATCTAAGGATTTTGTCATGTATGTTTATGGAAGTGAACATAGTATGGAAGCTATGTTAACTCAAAAAGAAGGGAAATGTGAGCATCTTATTGCATTATATTCAATAACCTTACATGGATATAAAATTAGGTATACTTTCATTGAGAAACAAGATTTTTCCATTGTCAAAGGTCTTAAGAAGTTCAGACACCTAGTAGTGGGAAGCAAGATAATGATATATGTGGTGCATTCTAGCATCAGAGAGTACATCATGGAAGGAAAGATCACTAAAAAAAGAGCCAAGTAGATCACCAATATCCTAGAAGATGACATCAAAGTCAAACCAACTGAGGTGATCTAAGGGAGGGGACTTTGTGAGTATTTATCTTAATGTGTGAATGCCATGATAGATGAGTGGGATATAGTAAAAATATTCCTGGTGAGTTAGTATAAAATTGAGGATCTTTGGTTGTTGATAGAACCCACTTTATGTAAACTGGTTGATATTTGGATGGCCTCCTGACACATAAAAAAAATCTATATATTACAAAGGGGCTAGTTATACGGTAGTCCAGGGATTCTTTTTCAAAATAAACTTTGATGAGGAACTTCTCCAATGTGTTGATGATCACCAAGTTGGTAAAATCCTACAAGACATGTATTTTATCCTTATGGATGGTCATTTATTAGCAAAAGTAGCTGAAACCAATATCATGCATGCAGGATACTACTAGTTGACCATGTTTTTAGATTGTCATTAGGTAGTGAGTAAATGCTAGTAATGTTAGTTTTTAAAAGGCAATTGAAAAAATTTAGACATGCCACTAAACCTAATTATGACTAATGAACTTTTCATATATTGGGCATTGGATTTCATAAGGATGATCAATTGCATATCTACTGTGGGACACAAATGTATCCTCAAAGACATAGACTACTTCACAAGGTGGATCAAAGAAACTCCTTTGAAAGAGGTAACTAAAAATTGATCCTCAACTTTCTTAAGGAATTGGTCATAAGGTTTGGCCCTTTAAAAATGATCATATATGATAATGTAAAGGATATATTTGGTTTAAAGATTTTAAAATTTACACTCAGGAATGACCTTTTAGTTAAAAACTCATCTAACTACTACCTACAAGGGAATGGTTTGGTGAAATTGACCAACAAGAACCTCATAAGGTTAATCAAGAGGATGGGTATTGATCGATAGAAGGAGTGGCATAATCATCTTAAGACAACTCTGTGGGTTTATCAAATCACCCATAACTAGATTCTAAAGACATCCTTATATAAATTAGTATACATGAAAGAATTGATCGTGCTCATTTTGATAGATATCCCCAACCTACAATTATTGAAAGTTATTGAGATAGAGAAGAGTAGAGAAATAGATGTTAGGTTGGGAGAATTTATTAGTCTTCAAGAAGTGATAGAATAAAATAGTGATGCTCAGGTCCACTGATAATAAGTAGTTAAGAGATGGTTTGACAATAAGGCATCTAACCCAGGCTTCAATCTAAGAGACTTAGTTCTAAATTATGATGAAAGGGCCACAAAATTAGGTCAACATGAAAATTTTGATTCGTTATGGAGAGGGCATTTTTGCATCATAAAAAATAGGCAGGGTGATGCATTTGAGTTAGAAGATGAAGAAGGTAATGCCTTAGAGATTTTGATTAATAAAATTGACTTAAATCACTTTAATTGGCTTGTTGGCCTCACCTTGTACATAATTATTTACTTTTCCTTTTGTTAATTAGTTTCCCTATTTTATTGTTGTTTCCTTTCAAAAATAGGTGTCATTGGCACAAGTTACTATTGTCCCATTCCTAGGTGTCAGCACCTTGGCTCTCCTTATTTTTGAATCATTTGATAACAGATGGTTATATAACTCACTCCCCCTATAATTAATGTGAGGCACCCCTAATTTCATGATCTCCCATGAGGATCACTATAAAATCTCTTATAAGACATTCCTCAAGCATGTGTGTCTCCCTTAACATTTATGTGCACCTAAATTTAAAAAGATGCATGATGATTGAACTAGAAGTGTTGGCCTATAAGTACCTCTCTCATGATTAACCTAAACATTTAAACACCTTAAAATTTTTGAGAACATTGAGCAGAATGTATTGAATGAAGAATTGAATGAAGAATAGAGTAGAATTGTGTATAATCGATAGTAAAGCTAGTATGCCATGTTTTAAAAAGGTCATTTATAGAGAGTTATAATATGGAGACTTTTAGATCCTTGTCTAGTGAGGGGGCATCCTAGAAAGTAAAGAACTCATGGATCAGGTGGTCATGAAGACCTTCCCTCAAAATTTATAGGTAGAAAATCATATGCTTCTACCTTCACACAATAGAAGCCCATAATCCCAAACATCAAGAGTGTCACCAAAGGGTGTTGTTGGGACCCCACACTAGTCTTAGACTTTACAGATGGGATCTTTGATCTTAAATTGACCAAGAAACCAAGAACTTGAGAGAGGGTGCTCACACCCACATGATAACAAAGGTTTTAAATAAAAACTTTGATTCATTCAATTTTGGTTCCTAGTTCTCTTCTTGACTACAAAAAACTATCGACCTAAAAAAGTGTTGATAAATTGATGAAGAGGAGGTGTAAGCTTCTTCTCAATCATAAAGTAGACTAAGGGAACCCAAATTTTGTCCACATATGTAGTGGTTGAATTTCCACATAACCTATTCATCATAGTAATGATCATCCTAATTCCAAGTCAAAATTGACTAATGGGGATGTTTCCATTGAAGTAAAAAAAACTTGGTTTCTAGAATATAACCATAGGGTAAGGATGCTCTTCAAATCATTATCTTTAGCCCAATTGTTGATTGTGGTTTGGTATAATTAGGGCTTAGGAAACTTTTAATAGTTTTTAAATGCTATAGGAGAGATGTAAGCAATTTTATTGAAACTACCCTCATGAATAATGAATAATCTTTCCCTTATCTTTTTTCCATATTTAAAAATAAGAGAGAGAATGTCTATACAATGTAGTACCTAAGGTTTTGATGAAACATAATGGAGGCCTACCATTTGAATGAAAAATATGTCATAGTAAATCCTCCTTGTAGATATGTTCTTCTCCTCTTCTCTAGTGATGGGTTATTTATTCTTAATGGTCTAAAACATGCTCAACCAATTATTGTCCCTTGCATTTAGAGATATGGCATCAAATCATGTGTCTTATAAGACTCTTCCTTCTACATCTAAAGTCAAATAAAGTTCCACATTCTCTCTAGAAACACTCTCTAGGTTATTAGGGATGTGAATTGACCTAAATGCTTGCTAGTGGTCTATAATTCAATTATAGATCAAATTACCCTTACTTAAATGATAATCTAATCTCCCTCAGCCTAATTAGAATGACCACCAGGTCAAATTAGGGTTTTTTACTTACTAGGGCTTTCCTAAATATTTTTATAGTGATTTAATGGCATAAATTATTTGAAATTATGCAAGCTTTTTTACTTAGATTATGTTTAGATATTTGTATTCATACCTTTAATTTTCTTAGGTTTACAAAATATTCAAATTGGCATATTATGCTTATTTGGCTCTGATGTGGCATCACTATGGCATTGATCATTAATATTTAAAATATGAGACTTTGTCATTTTTGGACATGTGTCAATATTTTAATTAGTTCCAGGCCCTTTGAAACTTCTACCTCGCCTTGTATCATTAGATCTATTTACTCAAATAAATGTAGTTTGTTGATCTCAATCTAATAAATCAAATGCCTTTTGCTACTTATTACATTCTCCATGGTTATGACACTTGTCACTTCTACATTCATCCTAATTTTTATTGAAATTTTAACATCCATCTCGTATCATCAGATCCTCTCTACCCAGATGAATGTGCTCTGTTAATCTTGATCTACTTAATTATATCTTTTTCTCCATAGATCATTGATTGAAATGTGTACTCTCATTTGTATACTATTGATCTTTTAAATATGCTCAAGATTTAGTTTATGGATTGTGGTTATGCCACATGTCATTTTCACATTCATCCTTAGGGATTTAGAGTTTTCAAATTTCATCATACATTATTAGATCTTTTTTGTCAAAATAAACATGCCCCATCAGATCTTGATTTGAGGAGTGGAATGCCATTGGTTGATAAATATTCTTTCACTAAAATTATGACATTTATCACTTTCTCACTCATCCTAGGTATTTGAATCATCAACATTGATCTTGAACTATCAGATCTCCTTTCGCTAAGTTATCATGCTCTGTAGGATCATCTTTTATTTTGTACTATTTGATCTTTGGCAAGGTTTCCATGATCGCGACACTCATCACCCTCTCCTTTATTTTAGGGATCTATTAAAGTATTGAATTTAACATGTGTCATTAGATCAATCTTACCCAATCAAATGTGTATTGTTGATCCTATGATTAAATAAAAATACTAAGTCATGGTTGGGAAATATAAATAACTTAAGCTAAAGTTCTTAGACTATGGTTTTATACTTGTTAAAAAACATGATGAAACCATAGGATAAAATTTGAAGCTAATTTTTAAAACATAATAAAGGGGACCTTGTGACTAATAAAATTCATCACATGAAGTCTTATCCTAGGTTATTTGTTGCATTTAATAAATAAAATTAAGAATTTTAGGATAAGGATTTTTAGGCTAATTTGGGACATAACGAAGGGGACCATGTGATTAGCTATACCACACTAATAATAAAATAGACCAAGGGGTCATGGGACATAAAGGGACCAAGAATAATATTTTTAGACTAAGGTTTGGTCATGTTGAAAAAAATGACTAAGCCTTAGGATAAAAATTAAGCTAAGTCTATAGCACAAATAATTGTTCCCACGTAAATTGTTCTCACATAATTTTGAATTTATTTTAAAATGGGACCTAAGTTAAAAAATTAGACTAGGTTTTTATCATAACTTAAAATAGATATAATTAATATTTGGTAGACAAAAGGCTATTAAAAGATAAATTTAACATTGAATCACAAAACCCTAAAAATCTTCATTCCCAAATGAGATTCCATTGAACCTGCAATACAAAAATAACAATCATTAACAACATCAGGAGGGGTAAAAACATGATCATTTGAGAACATATCAATCCACCCAAATGAGAACTAGGTATGGATGATATTTAGATAAAAATAATGTGTAAACATGCTACTAATATTTTGATCAAATGATTTTTTAACTTTAAGGTACAAATTTAAAAAAATTAAAATAAGGGTACCCATTTTTCAATAATGGGGGTATGTTGACATCAATAAGAGGCCTATTATAAAATGGTTATGAGAGAAGGAGATAAAATCATCTAAGGTTCCAAACTCAATCAACATAAGTATAAAAATAAGGAGAGTAGGGACTACCAATGCACTTAATACTAGCTACCCAAACACTCAGTTTAGACAATGACTTAGGCACACCTATATAGAAAAATGAGATAGAGATGATAGTAAGATCATATGGAATAAATTAAAAAGAGTGGAAAAAAGTGGAAAGGGGATTATATAAGGGTTTTAAAATTATCAGTGACTACCTACAAATAAACTAGAACCCTAGGACTCAGTCTAGGCCTATTAGGCATAGAGTCATTCTTGACTTCTCAAGACCTCGCCTCAATCTTGGTGACTAACCTAGACCCCACAAGAAAATTGAAGATCATTATAATATAGAAGGATGGTATAGGTCCTAAAGAGGATGTTTTGGGTAGAGGATATCAAGGAAGATGTTGCATTAGTCTCATCACCCACCTTAATCTATATGACCCTAGTCTACCAACTCAAGCTGCCACTTCTAATAATCACATATTTCATCACAAAGGGATGAAGAACTAACTATATTATTGAGATTTGGTGACCTATATAAACTCAACATCCATGGAGGAGAGACTTATATTAATGGGACCACTTATATAAATCACTACTAATACTGTAACTATGTCCAAAAAGCTTGTAGAGAGTTCAAAGTCTACCATTTTCTATTCATATCTCTCTGTATAAGCTACATGGGAAAAAGATAAATTTAGGGGTTTTAGGGAGGCTTATGTAATCAACATACATGGCCATAAGTTTTATATTGGAGGTCTATACTTTATGAACCATCATTAAGATGTTATACCTCCAAAACCTTACTTGTAATCAACATACATGGCCATAAGTTTTATATTGGAGGTTTGTACTTTATGAACCATCATTAATATGTTAGACCTCCAAAACCTTAATCAAACCCTAATAATGACCTGATTGAGAATATAAAGAATAATTGGAATCTAATTGTAGTATACTAGCCCTAAAAACACCTGAATCACATATTCCACTCAAAGGAGACCCTGCTCATGGTACTAAGTTATATGGACAAGTGTACAAACTCTTAAAAATTGTTTTTATAGGTTTTTGTGATGTTTATAGGTACAAATTTGTTTATATGGTTGAAAATAATTAGTGGGGATGGTCTGAGACTTGTTTCATCTTTCCAAATTTTCCTAGAAATGCTTTTGCAAGTTCTCACCAAATAGGTAGTCTAGGAGAGCTAGTAGAAGGTGACCTAGTCACCTAGATTGAAAAAATTGCATATGCATGTTGGTTGTAAAGGCATTGGTCATGGTATGATCATATTATTTAGACTTAAAATAGGCTCATTCACCTAATCTAAGGTTTTTTTAGGTCTTTGATTATCCATCAATAGATAATCAAGTCACTAGGCATAATGGCCTAGTAGGCCTACTTGGGTCAATAAGGAGAGATGAACTTTGGCATTGAGGGGATGATAGGAGATCAATGTGGGTCATAATACCCTTGTAAATGATGAAAAAATGTGAGAAAATGCACTTCATAGTCATAATGGGATATTGGAGTAGTTTTTTGTGGCCTAGTCAACATGCAAAGAGAAAGGTGGGCTACTTAGTAACTCATGGTGACCTAATTAAGCCACTTTAATATTATAAATATTAAGAGAAATGGGTAATTAACCATATTTTGGCATATAAATGATTTGAAAGAGGTCAAAAAAGTTTGACTCACCCTCCACCACTTCACCTCAGCACCTAAATGGCTCATTGAAGAACACCAATAATAAAAGGAGACACATGAGGAATGTTATGGCTAATGTAACTACTGTGTGAGTGGATGGTCATTTATGACCTCTTATCTACACCTCCATGCCAATTTACCTCTTTTATCTTATTCTTGTTTTATATATTGGGCCTCAAGACCATTATACACATCCCTCACCTAAGCATGAGGAAACTTTGCCTGTATTTATTTCTCTTAGACCACTTGGACTGATTAATGAACTATTACAACTTCTTCAATATTTATCTAGTGTGTATATTCTTGTTTTGATATGAATAAATGGTATAATTTATCCCTTTATAATTCCTTAACACACCTATAATCTAGTACATTATTTATGTGGGTCATATGATGTGTTAAGGTTGGTTATCATACTTGAAGTGTAACCCAGTTAGAAGTGTCTCAAGATAGGCCTTTCATACATCACCTCCAAGTTGTAACCATCCACCATGACCTTCATGTGAATCACTATTGTATATAATCCTTGGAGAAAGTGTTTTAGTTTAAGTTTGTTTCATTAGTGTTGTTTGAGGTTAAATTGAGTAGATGAATGATAATGGTGCATCACCATACTTATCATAGGTTTCCTTTATGCATTATTTCTATCCTTTTTCACCCCAATAAGTAGGTCTTAGTGATTTTGAGCCATAATAGATGCACCAAGGGAGCTAGCCCCATATATTAGAGGTCTAGCCTAGTCATAGGTCACCCATAGCCTTGGGTTATCCCCATGTTACCCCAAACTTGGAGGTAGGCCTAAATGACCTCCTATTATGGTGCATTTTGGAATGTTAACAATTATAACATACCTAATGGGATCAAATTCAAGCATTGGAGTACCCACTTTCATTAGTTAGTCATCTCATAAATTTTTATGCACTTGGGAAGAGGATTTATAGTCAAATTTCATGCTAAGAGATGTCATAAGGTCATCATCTCATGGTGAGAACATCTTGTTAATTTTTAATCCACTCTATTCTTCAATTATTTCATGATTAATAATGGTTGCATATGAACCTTATTTCTATCCTACACCTCCTTATCAGTAGCTCTATGACCCATATCAACCCCATAATGAGCCTTATCAATCCTATATTAATCCCTACCAACTAGATGATGGCCTATCTCAATCTTATGACCCTCTTTACTATCAAGATTATCAAACCCATTGTGAGCCTTATCAAACCCTTTGGAAACCCACCTATCCTCCTGATCAGTCTTGGAAACCTCACAATATTCTTAGTCAACCTACCCATGTTCTAATATAGTCCATTTCAAGACTTAAAAAAACCTTATTAGGATATTAGAGACACATGGTGGATACTGACACACAAAGGATTTATGGCCAATAAATTACTAGACATCTTATTCAGAGTATGAGGGCCTCATTACAATAAGATGAGAGGGATTGGGCATCTATCATGAAATATAATCAATCATAACCAACCAATGACATGTTATATGTAGGTGGTCTAATTACATCTATAAAGGAGAAGCTAATAGTCCATGAGGGATAATAGGTCCAATCCTACCAGCCTCATGTGCCCTCTTACATCTCACATTAGTCCTCTTTTGATCAATCAACCCTTCCTCAAAAGACCAAGTCATATGATGTGTCAAAGGTTGGTTATCATATTTCAAGTGTATCTTGGTTGTAATCATCTCAAGATAGGTCGCTCATCCATCACCTCTAAGTTTTATATTAGGGATTAGCTTTTACATTGGGTAAGTTTTGGTATTTACCAAGAGGTAAATAACATATAATATTATCGAATATAAGTTAGAATATAATATTGTATAGATATATTGTTACAAAAATATATCATACATAAGAGATTGGGATTTTGGGTGAGAGATTAATGGGGAAATATTCTCCATAATTATAGGAATTATTTTTCTATATATATGTAATAACTGAATGTTTTAATATTAGAGTACATGAAATAATAATATATTAGAATATTATTATTGTGTTTAAAATTCTCTCTATTTATATTGAACTCCTTTTGTATATTTTTTTATGTTGATCTGAACCAACCCCATCATCTGGTATCAAAATAGGGTTGATATCAGCCATGAGAGAATAAGTGATTTATTGGAGCATGCCTAGTTTGCTTATTTTCCCCATTATGAGATTCTAATTCTCTATAAAAATGTATATTAGCTTTGTAGTATTCCTTTTTTTTAAATATATATGTGTGACTATTTTGAAGAGAACTTTGATATTTATTTTTCTTGATGTATTCACCATTCAAGCCCCAATGCCAAACACATATAAAAAACATCAATGTTTAATTTTAGTGTTCTATATTACATTGATTTGGTCAAGTTTCATCTCTTTTGGTCTTATTTGGATTAAAAATGAAAACTTTTTAAGTGATAACATTGTTTGGGGTACCAAAATTGAAGAAAGAGAAAATAAATTTAGTTGTCTCAATTTTTATATGCAGATCTCTCCAAATGTGCAATTCAACCATACAATAATAGCCTTATACATCTCCACAATCCTATGTGAAGATGCCATTATTAGGTGGATAAGGATTTGAAACTCACTAACTCATTTAAGCATCAAAGCATTTAGATTAGATTGACTATCGTAAGGACTAACTTCTAGGAGATTGATTCAATTTTTTTGCATTACATTTTTGTGTTGGAATCCATGCAATATATTCTAGCAAGAATAATTATAGATTTATAATCCCATGCTACCTGTGTCTAGATGTTAACACCAAATGCATTGTCATGATCCTTTAGATCTTTACCACATGTCAAGATGATGTCGATGCAAATTCTAAGACATTTATATTTTTTAGACAACCTACTAAGTGGTATGATTCTTTAAACATTGGTCTCTTTATCAAACCTAGTGGCTATTGATTTGTCAAATAATGAGCTTTAAAGGGAAATCCCTCTAGAACTTGGACATATGAGTTTGTCTATGTTCAATATACCAAGTAATTAGTTTTTTGGTTTTATTCCTTATGGTCTCAATAAATTCACCTTTACTAGTAGTTTTGGTGTCAATAATAAATTATGTGGTAATGGCCCATAGGGGTTCCCTTCTTGTCTCAAGAAGATCAAGTTGTTCCACAGTAATTCATTATTTATAGTAGTGATTGTGATGTGTTTTGGAGAGGTAGTAATATGTTTGATTAGTATATAATGGATTTATAACAAAGGATTATTAATTGATAATCATAACAAAACAATTTTGAAGGAAAACTCTGATCAAGTAAATATCAAAATAAAAAATATTGGGTCAATTGTAAACAAATGTATTTACAGGCATACATGACATCTAGTGAGCATGTCAATCTTAGGGGGGGACCTTATTATACTCAAAATAAAATACATATGAGCTTCAAGTATTTATTTTTTAAGTGAAGCATCTTCATCGACTAGAGATTAGTGGCATGAAAGAAGGAGGTTTCTAGAGCTTCTCCTCAGTCACCAACGATGGGGCCTAAAATGTTTTGGTGATATTTCATGTGGTGTGTTTTTAATTTTTATTGTGTGTTTGTAAAATAAGAATATAATTAAATTCTTGTTCATGTAATGTAATTTGTATGTAAATTTCAAACACAATTCCCTAATGTAGAAACATTGTGAAAAGACAAAAATCACCAATGTAAGTTAGTTCATGGATATTGAAATTGTTTGCAGTAAATATAGAATACCAAAAGAGGTGAACAATTGATGGATCCTATTCATGTCAAGGTTTTTGTTAAAACTATAAAACCATGAGAGGAGTTAACCTTTATTTGTATCAAGGTCATGAGCCAAATAGGGCATGCTACAAGGGGTGAGCATACTGCAAGTGAGACTATGAATGTTTTTGTACCATGTAAAAACTAAAGGGGGGGATGTTAGGGATTAACTTTTACATTGTGTACATTTGGGTATTTAACAAGAGGTAAATAGTATATTAGTTAATGTGTATTTGTATGGATAATACTAAAAGATATTATATTTTTGAATATAACTTAGAATATAATATTGTATAGATATATTATTACAATAATATATCATACATAGGAGATTGAGATTTTGGGTGAGATATTAATGGATAAATATTCTCCATAAATATAGGAATGGTTTTTATATATGTATGTAACACTATAGTGTTTTAATATTAGAGTATGTGAAATAATAATATAGCAAAATATTATTATTTTGTTTGAAATCTTCTCTTTGTGTATTCAGATCCTTTTCCATATTTTTTCTATACTAATTGAATAAGGCCTCTCACTATAACCATCCAACATGATCTTAATGTGAAGCACTATTTCATAAATGTTTTAAAAAAAGTGTTTTATTTATATTTTAGTTAATTAGTGTTGTTTGAGATGAAATTGAGTGGATGAATGATATTGGTGCATCACCATCCTTGGTATAAGTTTCCTTTATGCATTCCCTCTATCCCTTCTTACCCCAATTAGTAAGTCTTAGTGATTTTGAGCCATAATAGATGTACCATCATATTTATCACCATAAAATAGAGGTCTAGCCCAGTCATAAGTCACCCATAAGCTTGGGCTATTCCCATGTTACCCCAAACTTGGAGGTAGGATTGAACAACCTCTTCCTAGGGTGAATTTTGGAGTGATAAGAATAATATTACAAGATCAATAAGTAAACAAGCACACACACAAGAGCAATCAAAATAAAGTAAAAAGGAAATGGTCCATAGAGACCAAAAATAAGGGTCATGTTCAAATGTTTCACAATTTAAGGGACATATCTTTGTCAAATGTCCACAAAATAAAGAATGACATATTTAAATTTCCATACAATAAATAATGACATAAAAATGTCAATACAAGCATCTATAGGAATGGGGCCCATAGGAAAAGGAGAATATTCAAATTCTAAAACAAGGAATATAATAGCAAGAAAAGACACTCAAGGAAGTGAATAAGTTAGAGTATAAACAAACAAGATAAACATGTCATAGTAGCCCATGGTCTAATGTATTAGGAAAAGATGTCAAGTGTATAGTATATCAAGTAACATGTGTAAGATAATCATGGATAATAAGCATATGTAAGTAAAAATGTAATCTCAAACATGATAATGTATAGTGATCATTGAATCATATAACTTGTGTGTATCAAGATCAAAGAAGTGGATGCCCCCATTGTCCATATGATATGAGTAGAAAGAAATACCAACATATGAAATAGGAATGTATCATGAATTTGTGTATGCCCATATCAAAATCAAGTAGAAGTTTGACACATATGTGTATGTAGGAGTAACTAAATATGTATCCCATCAACATGGAAATAACACATGGATGCCAAGGATCCAATATAATATGTAAGTGTTGAAAGTATGTTTTGGAATTTTTGATTTTATTTTCTATTTTTTTAAATTTTGACATAATTATATTCAAGTAAGTCCTCATCTCAAACTATGTATGGCCATCTGCAAAGGATTTTAAGCTTTGTTTATATTGATTTAGTGTCAACATTTCAACGTTTCTATGTAATGGTTTACCTAAAGCTAATGGTGTAAGAAAATAATCATTCCCATCATGCTATATGAAAATATTTGTACCCATATGATGAAAGTTTACACACATGTTTTTAGTTTCTAGATTAAAATTACACTCAACTATCCAATTTTTACAAACTATAGTTTTAAATGTGATTCATGTGATGATATCCACATAGTTGAAGCATTGACACATGGGCCATAGGTAATGGGTAAGTGAATGTATCTTTGATATTCAAGATCCATAGGAGAATATATTAGTTCATTTATAGTAGGTCCCAATTGTGTAATAAAAGAAGCCCCATAAATTATATCCTACTTGATTGTATCAAACCCTAAATGATGGAAATATAACCCATAAATATTAACAATAATAGTTAAATATTCACATTTTTGTTGCTTTGAGGTATGCCTTACTTCTAAAAGATAAGGAGTATTTTTACTTTTGCCTATTGCAAACACATTGTGTATGGATCCTTCACTATTATATTATTGGATTAGATTTTGTAGTGTCACACATTGATTAGTAGTATGGACAATGATCCAATGGAAATTTAAATATGGTACTCTATTTATGTGGATTAACTTACTAATTGATCTATGTCTAGTAGAAGGTAAATAAATCATTATATGTTCAAGTAATAAAGATAAGATGGTATCATTGGTATCTTATTCTATTGTGATCTATACTATTTTGGGTAAATATTTTTGAGAATACTCCACATTATTCACATGATGTACTTGAATTTTTCCCTTATAAGGTTGATTCAATTATTTCAAACAAGAGGTGTGTATGGAATAATAAGCATTTACATGCTCATCTATTAGTTTTTATTTTCCCTTATCTAGATTCAATGTTGTATTTTATCTAAGTGGGTTTAACTTATATGTGTTAGGACTCATAGGTTGAAATAAGTTGTGTGACAAGTTATCAAGTGAATAAAATTTTAAGTTTCACATTTTCTCACCTATCATATCATAGGTTGTATCATCATCACTATAATAATAATCTAAAACATGACCATCATTTTTCTCAGTATTGACTAATAAAAGAAGCTCAAATGTTGGGGGTTATTATAGTTTATTGCTCTTTTATTAATGGTTTTTTATCCTTATGCATATCCATGTGTACCTTAGAGTTTAATGGATTATTTGTATTTGTAGATAAAGGATACAATGTATTTTACTCACTTATTTCATATATATGTATATGTTCAAGAGAAATGGATTGTTTAGGTGGTACCATGATAGGGTCGCCTTAAAATTTAGAATGTGTAATTTTTCAAAATTTAAAAGGTTCATTATCCTTAGGCATGGATAATAAGGTCCCCTCATGTATGAATTTTACACATCGATGAAGTTTAGAAGGGGTAACATAAAGTAAATTTATCCAAGGTTTACCCAAAAATAAATTATAATGTAAGGATTGAGACATGACCTAAAAAGTAGTTGAAATTAGTTTTGGTCCCATGGTCACATCCAATGTAATTTGTCTAAATAGAGGGCTATGCTAATTATATAAATTTTTTATGTGTATAAAAATGTTTTGAATATCCCTTGTGTTGATATAATGGTGGTTAAAATTTGAATGATATAAATGTTTAGGCCTAATACCTTATCAATAAGTATTATTTTAATACCATTACTTTGTATTGTTACTTATATGAATAAAGGCAAATTTTGGTAAATAATATAATTGGATGGTAAATATGTTGGATCAAAGTTGATGAGATTGTTATTTTTCTAAATATCCTTCATAATATCCACAAAATAAGTAGGATCAATATCACTTGGAACTTGTGGACCCATAATGCCTCATATAGGATACCCTTATAGACATTAGATTGCTTTAGGAGCTCAAGGATTGAAATTTTTTCTTGTGTATTGCTTAATTGGTCAATAATGTCATATACCTTAGATTTTGGTTCGATGGCATTGCAAAATTAATTTTTAATGGAGTTCAAGAGTTGCTTGTTATTTAAAACCCTCTTATTATAAATATTATAAAATGAAGAAGCTTGTAAGAATGCAAGTTTTTAATCCCTTATAGATCAGATTGAGTTAATTAGGAATTACATATAACAATTAATACTCACTATAAGGTATTGGACCATGAAATAATTAACATAACTATCCATGGCAAACATGATTGTAAAATGTATACAAGTTTAGGGATCAACAATAGAAAAAATTAGAAAACCATAAGTGACCTAGGGTTTGATGTTCAAATATCCTGTTCACCAAATGTTTAACCTTAAAATGGAATCTAATTTGGTTGTATTTAGCCTTAGATTACTATTAAATGGGTATATATAAATGAAATGACACGATGTTGATAATCAGATCTATAACAAGCTAATTAAATTATAAACTAAGTTATAAGCATACACTAAATTTATTATGCTACAATAGTCTAAATATGGAAAATATAACTATGATAGATATAAAAATGATAAGTGAATTACTTAACTTGTTTTAATGCTAGTGCATTTATATATCTAGAATAGGCAAAAACCATGTGGGAAGTAAATTATAGAATAATTGTCAGATTATTGTTCTAATAATTCTATCTCTCTAGATAGTAATATTAGCCTAGGATAGTTATTGATTTTATTATATGGGTTTGACACTAGTGTTTTATAAAAATTATCTGTTGGAATAGGATACAACCAATTGGATGCTTCTAGGATTTTATTCACTTTAGCTCTAGTGCATTTAGATCTAGGTCATGGATTGTTGCTCCTTATGAAATAACAAAACCCTATATTTACATATTTATAATGACCTTGAGGGAAAATGGGTTAGTGGGCACATGGTATCAAGTTAACCCTAAAGACCCTACTATTAAAGGGCATTACCTACATATCTAATACTCTATAAGAGGACCTTAGACTCATGTAGTTATTTCATACATGTTATCTTGTGTGGTAATCATATAATATGTGTAAAACATGTAAGATAGTGATCTAGATTATATCTTTGAAAATTAGGATTTTAGGTTGCTCCTTTATTTATGTAGACCTATAGATGTGTTTTCCCTATGACTAGTATGGAAATAGTAATAAATTTATTCAATTGAATGCTCTTTGAATTCTCCTTGGTTTTTTTATAGGTTTAATAGGTTAGTAATGAATGAGGGTTGATATCATATTTATATCATTACATTTGGAGTACAAACTCACATTAAATCACTTAGGCTTACCATTTATAAATTGTATGAATTTAGAGCACTAAACACTTGCACTGAGATATGATAGTAGCATAAACACTATTGTCTATCTTGGATGTTAATGTCTATGGAGTAGAAAATAATGTACCACTTCAAAAAATTTAGGTATGGAAGATAATAAGTACATCTTAAGAATTATGAAAAAGATATAAGATGTAGGTCATCAACATAAGACTAGTCAGACTAAGAGATACAGGCCAAGGATAAAAAATATAGTGTAGATGCGAGATTTATAGAAGTGAGCAGATTAAATAACTAAGAGGAACAACTAAGGTCTAAGTTTTCCAAGTGTAAAACATTGAGGTTCTATTTAATCACAAAATATCTTCTACAAAAATCTAGTAGTGGTGGTTTGTGTGTACCACTAGGTATGCCATGTGTAATATCATGAAACAAAGATTAGTTTTCATTTCCATTAATCAAATAAATTTAAATGCTACATAATATAATCATGTGTCATTGGAAGATCTATCTAATAAATGAGTAAACAATTAAATCATATAGATTTATTTCACCTCACACACCATGCTTTTTACATTAATTTGGTGTTACCCAAATGGATGTAGTTTCAATATTCTTGGTGGTGCACATGATCAAAGGGAAAGCACATCCCCTTGATAAATGGATAATTTGGATTGATAAGTGATGGGATTGATTTAAGAGTGGCTCTAAAAAATTTCAACACTTCATTATGTTATCAACACTTGATAAGAACAGATGGGGATCCCTCTATTTATAACTTTTATAAATAGATGTGGACCATTAGATGATATTGAAGAACATTTAATTAATTTAGATTAATTAACTAATATAAAGTGATGTGAATTTTATGGGAAAGATATGATCATGGAAGAAATAATAAATTTACAAGGGGGGATGAAATAGTTACTAGACTATATATGTTATCGGGAATAGAATATTGATTAGGGATGAAAGTATGATGTTAGCACATATTAGTAAGATAGTTAAAATCAACATAAAGTGCCCAATTTTAGGTGTCTACACATTCAACTAATTCTCATGCATTTCTTATTAATCTATTACACACACACATAGTATATTTTAAATATATATAAATCCACTATGTGTATATATGTATATGTATGTATGTATGCATTCATATATATGTGTATATATAGATATAATATATAACATAGTGGATTATATATACAGACATACATATCATGTTATCCCTTATCTATGTGGCTCATACCTCCAAATATTACATTGTATCATGGTAAAGGTGATATAGAGTAACACCTAATATTATTTCATGTAACATGCTTATATTAGTCCTCTAATGACAAGTTTTTGACCCATTTATTATCATGAACTCTTAAGGAATATGTTTTACAATGGTTCTATGATCTCCCATTCCAATAATTTAAGTAATTAAATCCTTTTTCAAATCAATTTATATCACATTTTTCAATCAATATGAGTAATAAATTATGTTATGCTCAAAATGCAAAACTCAAGAAAGGATGTAATGAACAAATCAATGAATATGTGATTTTTTATAAGACCATGCTTTCTAAGATGAAAAAGCCTATGGATAATAATTATTTACAATATATTTAAAAATAAAGTTTGCATATCCTTCTCCAAGAATCAATTTTTTTTACTAAAATTAAATAATTTGATTATTTATACCATATATTTACAGACCAAGAATTCAAGCTCATAGCTTTTAACAAGGTCAAATATGTGCCTAATGCAAGAACTACTTCAAATTCAAAGTTTCAAATAAAACCTAGTTATAAAGTCAAATAAAATGATAAAAGTAATGAGGGATTAAAATGATTAAATTTTATTTCATAACCTACTAATTAGTTTGTCCTATCTAATTAAAAAAAAACAAGAAATTTTCAAAATTACCTTAACCTCCTCATATTGTTTTGTAGAAATTATGTGAGTTCTGTAGAGTTTTGTCAATGATGTCAAAGGTGCATCTTATGAAGGTTGATGCCAAAGGTGAATAATATTAGTTAGAAATGTGTAATGTGACAAGATGAATTTAGAGAGTGATTTCATTAGAGAAATAGAGATAATTTGAATGTAAATAATGTATTAAGTTTTCATGAATGTATAGGTCATTGATGTCAAAGTGCATAGGAAGCCTAGTCATGAGCCTAATCATGACATAAAGAGATATGTGCCTAAAAATGAATTAAAATAAACATGTGAAGGTTGTATGGAACTGATTGAGAATGTATGAAAGGAATTTAATCATTCACATGAGTTTTAGGGTGAGCTTATAGAGGTAGGACCTTAAGTCTAAGTCTACACCTAGACCACTATTAGACCCTACCTAGCCTAATGAAGTATGAAGATAATATTTCAAGATAAGTATACACATGTGAACATTGAAAAAGGTGATATAATTTTTATTAAGCATTATCATAAAGTTTGAGGTTAATATTTGAAATTAAAGTGCATGAATAATTATTTTAGGCCTTCTCAAGCTCACAAAATGAGGTATCAAACTCGAGAAGCACTTTTAGAAATTTTTTGGCATGTGTAACCTATACATGGGAATATGATATGTTAAGGAGATATGGTGAAGGGTCATATAGAAGATATCTAGGCATTAGTTTTAGATTCAAGTGGAAGTCCTTTATGAATAAGAGTTAATAACAAAACCTATGTTAAACCTCCCTAAAACCTTAATAAAGACCTGATATGAAAGATATTATTCAAATTAGTTCAAAATGGATTAAAATTCATATATAAGATATTGTATCATGTATTTAACTCTCCCAAGTACCTTTAGGTGGTGGTTAGTTAGATGAGAGAGAAGATGCACATATACATGCTTATTTGTCAAGAAATTATTGTAGCTCTCAAAAGTTGTATTGGTCAAGAAGAGAAAATGGATGGAATAAGAAGATAGAGACTCATTATTCATGTACAAGATGATTTATGTATATGTTATATCCTTTAATAATTTTAATTTTGTCATCCAAGTTAGCAAGTCACAGACAAACCTAATGGTGTGAAAAGTGTAAAAGATAGGCATAGATGAAAAGATAAATTTGAAGGGTTGTGCTTAATAGATTTATGAAAAAAGTTCATAAATGAGTTAATAATAAATTTTAATAAATTTTCATTATTTTAATAATTTTTTTATGTTATTGTATATGGTGAAAACTTTTCTCATAAAATGGCATGTCTGGTTCAGATAGGACTTTGAGATATAAGGTTAAGAAATTAGTTTGCAAGACCAATATTTATCATTATACCATATAAATTTTATAAATAAGGATGGTTTGGATATATCATAGGATATTTTTTATGAATAAATATTAATTACAAGTTTCTATATAGGTTTTGGAGGTCTAATTCATCATGACGAGTTTTTGAGGTAAATTGGCAGTTTTGAGTAAGCAAGTTGCATAGATGTTCTTGAGAATTTATCTCCTAAGGGAAAGTTTTACAAGAATTCTGTGATGACCTTTAGGTCATGTAAAATATTTATAAATTTTTAATTTTTCATAATTTAGTATCTTAATGGTGTTTAATCTTCATTTTTTCAAGATAGACTTTTGAGGTACACATGCCTAATAGGGTAGTTTGTCCTAAAGGAGATTTCATGGTATGAATGAAGGATAAATGTATAATAAATAATGTAAGAGGTTATTTGATCTATTTGGATAAGTTATTTAATTGTATTTTATCATTGGAAAATGCCACTTGGGCCCAAGAAGATCAAGTTTTGGTGATAAGAGGATAGACCTAAAGGAGAAATAAGGCCTAATTAAGTTACTGCAGACCAAAAGGGGTTAAAATTATGATTTAAAAATGTTAATAATATGATATAATACCTATTTTATGGCCTAAATAAGAGTTTTAATGTCTATTTCCAGCCAAGTGGTGTGTGACCATATGTCTAGTATATATACAAGGTAGTTTAGGCCTATTTGAGAGAATGAAAAAAGTGAATAAAATATTGCATGGTTGAGGAGTAAGAGGTCTTGAAATAAGACAATAATATAAGAACAAAGGTGTGGTGATCAAAATTTATGAATTGGATGAGTTGGTTCTGTGTCACTTATGGAGTTGGTGCTTGCTTTCAATTAGGTACTTGCTAAAGCCTAGTCAAGTGGGTGCTTGACTTTATTGGAGTTGGTGCTCCAAGTTAAGTTGGTTCTAAAAAAAAATTGATATTTTATTTTATATTATTTTAGTCCATTTTTATATATCATAATGGGTTTTATTCCCCTTGAGGTTTTCCCACTCATATATTTTTTTTCTTATGTTATGCTCATATGAGTGGTTTTTTATACATTGCTATATCATTATATTGCTTTCATGGTTCATAAAATGTTAAAGTATAATTGAAATAAAGTTTTTAAACATTGATTCACCCCTCCTCTCAGTTATTGTGCTTCCAAAAATTGGTATCAAAGCCTAGTCCTTATAAACATTCATAATAGTTTAAAGGAGATCCTAGAAGCATAAGCATGTCTAGTCATCAAGTATAAGGAGGATTTTCAACCAATAAGGATCCTCTCTTTAGTAAGAATAACTATGAATTTTGGAGCATAAAAATTAATATCTATCTAATTTAATTTTTATATGACATATGGCAATCTATTGTTGATGTATTCATTCCATATTCTACACCACCAACTAATGTAGCAGGCATGAAGGAAAGTGAGAACAACTATAAGTCAATGAATGCCCTTCTATGTGGTCTTTCAAAGGTAGAATTTATAAATGTCATACATTGGGATACAAATAAATGTATATCAAAAAAGTTTCAAACCATCTATGAAGGAGAAACTAAAGTCAAGTTAGAAAAGTTGTAAACCCACCAAAGGTAGTTTGAAAGTCTAAGAATTAAGGAGGATGAAAACATTAAATTTTATTTTTTAAGGTTAGATGAAGTGATAAATGTCATTAGAGGTCTAGGAAAGAATTTGTAAGAATAAATAGTATTACAAAAGGTAATAATATACCTAACATCTAAGTTTGATTCAAAAGTGTTTGTAGTGGAGGAGATCAAAGATCTTAACATACTACAAAAGGATGAGCTTCATGGAATTTTGACTACCTATGAAATGAGAATAGGTGATGGAGGACCTTTCAATAAGGAAGTTGTATTCAAATTTGAGAAAAATTAACAAGGTAAAAAGGTTAAGGATGAAGTTAATATAGACATTGATGATGAGAAGATATAATCCATGTTTGTCAAAAAACTAAGGAAAGGATTAGGTAAGTACAAGGGAAAATTTTGATTCAAGTTCTTTAACTATGGTAATATTGATCACTTTGTGTATGAATATCCTAACAAGGATAAGGAGCATGATGGAGATCATGTTGAACATCATGGTGATGAAAATAAGTTATATAATCTTAACAACAAAAAAAAGAGTTTTAGGAAGTATGAAGGCAAGAAGGGGTCATTCAAGAACAAGATAAGTTCTTATACCAAAGAAGACAATAGATCCTATCATATAAGTGACATAAGTACATCTGATAGTGATGATGATAGTAATGATCATGATATAAATGAAACCTTATTCATGGATATAGAAATAGATAATGAAGTTTTTTCAAAAGGTAAAAGTTTTATGGAAGATGAAGAAAAGTCTAAAGTTAACCTTGAGGCAGATTGGTGAGTTCTATAGAGAAGTTAAAGTTCTAAAGAAGGAAGAATAAAAAACTAAGATCATTGGTTAAGATTTATGAGGAACAAATCAATATCTTTGAAGAGATACTAAGTAACAATACAAATGAAGATGAGGAGATCATCAAACAATTAGAAACTTAGATTGAGATTGTCACTTCAAGTCTTAAGACCAAGGATGAAGAATGCATCAAGTTTAGAATATAAATGGAGTCCTTGAAGGCAAAATTAGATTAGGCAATAGTTAAGTTGAAGACACTTTAGAAGTTTAAAAAGAGCACTAAAGTCCTTGGTTTTATTTTGAATAGTTAGAGGTATCAATATGACAAGATAGGGCTTGGGTTTAAATAAGACCAAAATGAAAACAAGGAGAGTCAAACCTCAAAGGAAAATGGAATCTCAATAAGTGATGGTACTATTAGAGTAAATACCTATGTAGAAACTCTCAAAATTGAGAATCAAATTAAATATAAATAAGTCAAGAAGAATTTTAATCCTTAAAGGGAAAATAAAGGTAGATGTGCATCATTAAACATCAGATAGATAAGGTATGTGAGTCATTTCAATGGTTACTTTTCTCATGCAATCAATATGGACACAAGGCTATAGATTTTAGACAATATGCTAGAATCAATTTCTCATGGAGGAATATGGCGAATACTCATCTCAATAGTAGAATCAAAATTATGTGCTATAAGTATGATCATAGAGGACATATTGTAAAGGATTGCAATATGAAGCATATAAGAAATATCAGTCTAGATAAGAGGTTATATAGTCATACCACTAAGAAGTGCATCAAAGAGTTAGACCTTATGGACAAGGTGAAGAAGAATAAAAAAGCTAAATAAGAATAATCTATGCTATTTTAAACTACCTTTCACATCTAAGATGAAGGAATGAAATGGCAAATAGATAGTGGTTTCTCAAGCCATATGATAGGGAACAAGATCAAGTTTGTTTCATTGATTAAGAATGTAGGGATAATGATATTTGGAGATAATATTACTACCAATATTGTTGGTAAAGGTATCTTGAGTTTTGGATAATGAGAAGACCATGACAGAGAATGTGTTATATGTTGAAGGTTTGAAACATAACTTTGTTAGTGTAAGTCAAATGTGCAATTAGGGACACACATTGACATTTCATGACAAAGGGTGTGAAATAAGGAGAGCCAAATTAGGAAGACTAGTTTCCAATTCTAAGATGGTTGAGAATAATCTATATGTATTGAATGATATCAAGAAGGATAAATTCTTTATGATCAAGATGGATTAATGTTGGATATGGAATAGAAGGTTGGAACACCTAAACTTTGGTAAGCTAGTCAAGATAAGCTCTAAGAAGTCTGTGAAAAATATGCCTAAAATCACCAACCTATAAACACACTTTGTAAGGCATGTTAACATGGTAAACAAGCTATACGAAGGTTCAAGTCTAATGAATATTATGATACAATACCTCTAGAGTGAATACTCATTGATCTTTATGGACCTACAAGAATCCAAAGTATTCAAGGAGATAACTAATTCATGTCACTTGTATATGACTAAACAAGGACTCTGATAGCATTCTTGAAAGAAAATTTAGAAGCACTTGATAAGTTCAATTCATTCAAGGCTCTTATTAAGAATGAAAAGAATGGGAATATTAAGTGCCTAAGATCTGATAGAGGAGGAGAGTTTTGGCCCAATGAGTTTGATGACTTTTTTGGGGTCCATGGAATAAGGAGATAGTTCTTAGTAGCTAGGACATCTCAGCAGGATAGGGTAGTTGAATGATAGAATATGATAGTTTAAGAAATGTCAAGCACTATGCTAAATGAATCAAGGTTAGATGATGGATACTAGAAATAGGTAGTGAGCAATACCATCTACATTTTTAATAGAGGATAGATAAGTACTAATGGAAATGAGACCCCTTATTTATTATGGAAAGTTATACCTAATAATGTGAAACACTTAAGAGTTTTTGGAATCAAATGGTTCATCAAAATAGATGAGGAAGACTTAGGTAAGTTTGATTCTAGGTCTGATGAAGGAATATTCTTGGGATATTCATCAGTAATCTTATAATATAGATGTTATAATAATAGGTTGCACAAGATAGTGGAAATTACTAATGTGAAGATTTATGAGACAAGTTTTAAGGAGTCACACTCTCAGTTAAAGGATGCATCAAAGAATTTGTAGTTTAATAATTAATAATAAATAACAGAGATAGATGAGGAAGAAGAAGAAGTTGAGGAAATATAATATTTAAAATTTCCTTCAAGATAGATTGAAAGAGACCAACTTGAATCATAAATCATTGGCAATAAGGATGTAGGTATGTAAATAAGGAGAATACTGGTACGTAAACTAAATCAAGATAATGTTTCTCTATTGTCTAAGATTGAACCTAATAACCTTATAAAAGACATAAATGTCAAATTTTAGATAGGTGTTATGAATGAGGAGTTAGATCAAATACAAAATAATGAGACTTGAGAACTAGTTCCTATGCCTAAATACAAGAATGCCACTGACATAAAATGGGTGTTTAGGAACAAGTTGAATGAATATGGAAAATTCAATAGGAATAAGGATATATTAGTATGAAAAGGGTATGACCAAATATAAGTGGTAAAATTTGAGGATACATTTGCACCAATAACAATATTGGAGGCTGTTAGATTATTTTCTAGCATATGCAGGATTCAAAGGGTTAAAGGTGTATTAGATGGATGTCAAGTTAGATTTTTTGAATGGAAACCTAGAAGAAGAGGTATACATATAGAAACCTAAGGGTTTCTCACTATTAGGTAACAAGGACTATGTTTTTATATTGAAAAATACTCTTTATGTTATAAATCAAGCTCCTAGAACTTGGTATTCCAGATTAGATGGGTATCTATTGGATCAAGGATTTGAAAGAGGAGTTGATGATAGTAAATTATACATAAATATATAATATAACCATCAATTGATAGTATTTTTCTATGTGAATGACATCATATTTGGTACAAATAAAGATAATATGATAAAGGCATTTGTAGATGTGATGAATAAGGAGTTTGAGATGTCCATGCTAAGAGAAATATCAATATTTCTTGGGTTAAAAATCAATCAATTAAAAAGTGTGTATTCATATCATAAGCTAAGTAAATAAGAGATATGTTTAAGAAATTTGAGATAGAATATTGCAAGATATTTAGCACACCTGTGATGACAGGGCGTAAGTTAAGCAAGAAGGATGGATCTCCAAAGGTAAATTAGTTATATAGGTCAATGATTGGAAGTTTGTTATACACTACTTCTTCTAGACATAACATCATGAAAGTAGTAGGTATTATGAGAAGATTACAAGTAGACCCAAAAGAAAATAATTTTAATGAAATTAACATGATACTTAGGTATCTCAAGGGGAATATGGAGTTTGGGTTATTGTATCTAATGATCAAGGAGTTTATCTTGACAACCTATACATATGAAAAATGGGTAGGGAGACTAGACAATAGGGAGAGTACTAGTGGATGAGATTTCTTCTTACAAGAGTGCATAGTATCATGGATAATAAAGAAACATCCATATATGGCATTATTTACTTGTGAGGTTGAATACATTGCAATAGATTCATGTTGAACTTAAGTCATATGGATGATACAGGCCTTAAAATACTACAAGGTGGAGTATGATAATCCTAACCCTAGTTATTGTGAAAATGCAAGTGCCATAAGCATCTCAAAGAATCCTATCATAAAATTAAGAAATAAGCATATTATCATCAGGTATTATTTATTAACAGAATATGTAAGTGAATAAAGTATTAAAATTGAATATGTATCTATAAAGGATAAAATTTCATACATTTTAACCAAGCCACTTCCAAAGTCAACATTTGAGCACCTAATATAGGAATTGCGAGTAATTTCTGCCCCTACTAACCATTGAAAAAATTAAAGGTAATGGGAGATAATTATGTGGTTTATTAGCTCCAAGAGCAGGTGAGTAGTGTTAAGAATGTATGCATGGAGATAGGGGAGCATATTTTTATGATGCTTCATTGACTCATAAACCTGTGTTCAGTTTTATGGTTGTAAGAGGCGTGATCCAAATTTTTTTAGGTATCTCTTTGTTATTAATGATAAAGAGGGATAAATTTCATAATGAGAGAGTAATATCCTATTGAGATAAGTTTCGAAAGGTGGTTTCCATTAATGACAAAGGGGGAGATTGTTGAGCATTGTCATTGATGTCAAAGGTGACTAAGATTAGTTGGCATTATGTGATGTGACAAGGTGTATTGAGAGAGTGATGTTATGAAAGAAATAAAAAGAGAGAATTTTAAGGCAACTAATTTAATATGTTTATATGAAGGTACATGTCATTGATCTCAAAGTGCATAGAAAGACTAGTCATGACATGAAGATGTATTTTCATGAAAATGAATGAACATAGGCATGTGAAGGTTGTATGGAGCTAATTAAAATGTAAAAAATGTATTTAAACATTCATGAGATTTTTATGGTAAGCCTATAGGGGTAAGACCTTTAGTATAAGTCTACACCTAGACCACTCTTAGACCCTACCTAGCCTAATGAGGTATGAAGATCATATTTCAAGACAAGTATAAAAATGGGATCATTGAAAAATGTGAGATAATTTCTTTTAGGCATGATCACAAAGTTTGAGGTCAAGATTTGAAAGTAAAATGTATGAATCACTATTTTAGGTCTTCTCAAGCTCACAGAATGAGGTCTCAAACTTGAGAAGCACTTTAAAACATTTGTTATAAAGTGTAACCTCTACATTGGAATATGAAATATTAATGAGAAATGGGGAAGTGTCCTAGATAATATTTTTAGGTATTAGTTTTGGATTTAAGTGGTAGTCATTTATAAACAATCGTTAACACCAAAACCTGTGTTAAACTTCACTAAAACCCTAATAAGTACATGATATGAAATATCTTGTTTAAATAATATTAGAATGGATTAAAATGCATAGATAAGATATTATACATGTATTAAACTCTCCCAATTACCTACAAGTGGTGGTGGTTAGTTATATGAGAGAGAATATGCATAAATACATGCTTATTTATTAAGAAATTATTATAGATCTCAAAATTTGTATTGGTCAAGAAGAGAAAATGGATCGTAGAAGAATATAGAGACTAATTTTTCATATTAATGATTATTTTTGGATATGTTCTAGACCTCAAGTGTTTTATTTTAATCATCCAAGTTAGCCATTCATAGACATACATGATGGTTTGAATAGTGTAAAACCTAGGCAAAGATGAAAAGATAAATTTGAAGGGTTGTGAATGATATATTGATGTAAAAAATTTAATGAAGTATTTATTTATTAATTTTAATTATTTTAATAAGTTTTTGAGGTCAGTTTATGTGGTGAAAATGTTTCTCACAAAATGGCCTATCTGGTTTAGATAGGACTATGAGATTTAAGGTCAAGAAATTGGTCTACAAGACCAATATTTTTCATTAGAAAATATGAATTTTATAATTAAATATGGATTTAATATATAATATGAATATTTTTGTTCATTAGGAGTCATGAAAAATTTCTACACAGGTGTTGGAGGTCTATATCATCTTGATTGGTTTTTGAGGCAAATTGGCAGTTTTGAGTAAGAAAGTTAGAGAGATGTTATTGAGAATTTATTTCCTAAGTGAAAGTGTTAAAATAATTTTTTGATGACCCAAAGGTCATGGATATTATATACACATGTTTCATTTGTTATAATTTAGTATCTTACGTGTGTTTAAGATTCATTTTTGCAAGATAAACTTTTGAGGTACATAGACCTAATAGGGTAGTTTGTCCTAAAGGAGCTTTCATGGTATGAACAAAGGATAAAATTATAATAAATAATGGAGGAGGTTAGTTAATTTTTTTTATAAGTGATTGAATCATATTTTATCATTTTATAAGGCCATCTAGGCCCAATAATATCATTTTTTGGTGATAAGAGGACATACCTAAAGCAATTAGGTCTTTATGAGACCTAAAGGAGAAATAAGGCCTAATTAAGTTTTTTCGGACCAAAAAAGGTTCAAATTATTATTGAAACATGTTCATAACATTATCTAATACCTATTTTATGGCTAACCTAATAGGTTTAAGGTGTGTGTCTGACCAAGTGGTGTGTGACCATATGTCTAGTGTATATACAAGGCATTTTAGGACTATTTGAAAGAATGAAAAAATAAAATAAAATATTTCATGTTTGAGAAGAAGAAGGTATTTAAATTAGAACATAAAATAATATTAGATGTGTGGTGATTAAAATTCATGAGGTGGAAGATTTGGTGTTATGTCACTTACAGAATTGGTACTTCCTTGCAAGTAGGTGCTTGAATTGATTGGGGTTGGTGATCCAAGTTGAGTTTGTGCTAAAAAAAAAATTATCTTTTGTTTTATAGGACTCTAGCCCATTTTCATAGATCATAGTGGGTTTTTCCCCATTTATGGTTTCTCACTCATATATGTGTTTCCTTGTGTTATGCTCATAAGAATCATTCTTTATACATTGTTATATCAGTGCATTGCTTTCATGGTTCGTGGAATGTTAAATTATAATTTAAATAATTTTTAAAAAAAAATGATTCACCCCACTCTTAGTGATTTTGCTTCCAAAAAGTTAAACCTTATACATATCCCTCCATCAAAGGATGTGTATATGATTATTCATCTACCTAAGGGACATTAAAATAATGTATATTTTTACTACCATAGATTTAAATGAAATTATACAAATTTATGTTTTGGTCCATGAAATAATATTTATGATATTTTTATGACAAAACATGTGAGTTTCGTACGTCTATGAATGATTCAAGACCATAACAAAATGGGAATTTAGTCCCCTTACAAATAATGTAATAATTGAAACTAAGGATTTTGTAGAGGTTCATAGGAAATACAATTCATATCCTCCTCTTATGACACATGATCACCCACTAGATAGTATTATTGGTAAACCTACAAAGAAATCTATATAATTACCTAAAATTACATTTTATGGTAGTGCAATTTTGGATGATTGTCATACTTATACATCACTATTTATATAAGCATTAAATGATTTTCATCTTATACATAGTGTCATGATAGACAATGGTTGAATTTATTTATTTTTGATAATGACACTTCTTCATGCTCTTGGATATACACATGAGGATTTAGTGGATACAATACGTATAGTCAAAGAATTTTATGGAAAGGAATATAACCCCTTAGGATGCATTATGCTACCTATCAAGGTAGGCCCTACATTAGTGGATTCCTTATTTTTATCTTTACCAAGTACAATGGTATTTTAAATATTTTTAGGATGCCCTTGGATACATAATCTTCATGTACTACCATCTTCAGTATATTTATTATTAAATTGTGTACATGGATGTAATGTGGTCATAGTTTAATTTAAGTATTTCATATGATAATATTATTCATCCATTGGAATACCATTGGGTTCATACCAAATAGTTAGTTAACTCATATATCCAAGTTCATTTTATATAGATATCTTAGAGGAAGGTAGTTTAATTTCATAGATGAGCAGTGATTCAAGCCCATTACATCATAGAGTTATTCAAGACTCACGACATCCATTATTTACTCCTCATCTTAAGATAGTGTTGTAAATAGTTATTTGTGTTCTAAAACAAACATATGAACATGTTTCTCATAATATAAAATATATTTCACATGATATTATACTACCTAAAGTTAGTCATCTTATAAAAGATCATATGATCCATGAATATGATAGTTACATTACGAGACAAGATAATTATTTCAATCACATGTAGATATATACAATAGTAATAACTCATAAAAGGTTACCATTCCACATTTTTATCCCCTTGATGCGATAAATGGTAGAAGTTTTACATTTGTCCAAAAAAATAATAATCTATGTATGTATATCCTAAAATCTAAAATATGGACATAAGCATGACATATATTCTAGTTTACATTATTTATTTATTTTATTTATCACTTATTTGATAGATTACATATATGTTTTCATAATCACATGAATTTCATGCTATATATGAGAGATAGATATGTAGGACATAAAAGTTTTCATGACATGTGGATATGCAGATGCAAGATAATCCTATGCCCAAGAGCCATGACAATACTAAGGGCATCTTGTTCCATAGGTTACATTGATACAAACTATATCTTTCTATGATATTTAATTTTATCATGTTAATCTACATTTGATTTGTTCCACATGTCTTACTATGTATTATATTATTTATAGTCCTACCTTTAATGGATATGTTGCTTTACTATGTTATGTCATTAACAAATATTGATAGTACTAACTAGTTTGACTCATTTTATGTTTTGTTGACGTTATTTATTTTTATATAGGCTAATAATTGATTATGATTTCTATGATATATGACATTTTTGGTTGAGTTTTCATTGTATGAATATTTATTTATACCCTTTCCTTAGTTTACTACCTTGCTTGATTGATTTTTAATTACAATAATCTTTATTTGGGTCATTTCCTTGTGTGACATTTAATTTCCCATTATGTCTAGTGCTTCCCTTGTGTGACATTAGATTTTTCAATGTGTGATTATTTCGTTATGTCACATTGAGTGATATTACATGTGATTGATTTTATCTCTCATGGCCCTAACATTATGTTCTCATAAGAGGATAAATCTAGGACTTCTACGATATTTGTTGGGTTTTTGGTGTGGTGATCCATAACATGAACCTTGAAATTTGTGTGGGTGTCGTGATCTATAACATGTACCTTTCATATGTAGTTATTAGTCATTTTTTATATCAATGATGGTGATTATGAATTCCTAATTTTTAAATATATATTGACATGAGAGTTATATTCTAGAAATTACATATTTCATATATTCTTTTATGACATATTCAATACTATGATGACATATTCTCCACATGTTAACACATGCATCTAAATGATTATATATCTTTGTATAACATGATGTGTTTGACACTTTTATTTTTGATATAATTAATTTTTATAATACACCGATCACTTAAAAATTAGGAAACATTAGTGGTATTTTCAAAGATATATAAGCCTTCATTTACAAAAAAAAAAAAAATTGGGATAGATTACATGATTTGTAGGGTGTTTTATTAAATTTGGTATAGTAAGATCCTAAATGATAATGTTCATGTGTAAAATTAGGATAATAATATAATAATATCATTCATTGATTTGAACCTATTATATTCATTAAACTTAATAAAAATAAAAATAATGAGAAAATAAATACTTAGTTGGAAATCATATCCTTGGGAGGAATCAAAAGTTGAAACTTGTTGTGCAGGGAGGTCTAATGACTAGAGTTAGAAATCAAGAACTATATCTAGACCTAGATGATAGTGATGGGAAGATAAAACTAGAGGGGTGGAACTCCTCTCTATCATTTTTTGCATAAAACACCCCATTTTTAAACTAAAAACATCGATCCTCCTTTTGCTCTAGAATCTATTCTTATGTCTTGAACGAGTTCATTGGTGGTTGATTATTTAAAAAAACTTCTTAGAAATTAATTATTGATAGATGTAGATATTTAGAATTTGAATGTGATTCATTATTTTAACAAAGCCTAAATAATAATAAATTTTCATCATAAACACTTGGTATAGAAATCACATCTAGACTGTATTAATTTAAAAATATGAATTTACATGATTTTATTAAGTCTTAGTCTATCTTCATTCTTTTATTTTAAAACACATTAAAATATTAATTTTTAGACCATTTCATCTTGGATTTATGAAAATTATCTAATTATTTTAGAGTTTTCTACTTCTTTTCCTAAGCAATTTAATTTATTTTTACTTTAATTTTACACCAATTAATTAGATGTTCATACAGATTTCATCTTTTACTTAGTCACTTTTTTATAGAGTGGACAAAATTGGTTATAGTTTAATGAATGTGGGTTTCCTTTCTGTGTTAACTTTCATGATTTTATGATTTCATTTACATTTTTTCCTTTTTCATTTTTTAGCTTTCAGCTTCGTCATTGTATTTCTAAAAATCACTTAGCTATTAGCTTTTTATATTTGAAATTATTGACTGAGCCTTTATTTATATTACTCATAGGTACGAGGGGAGTTTATACTGTGACATCAATTATCAATTTATATTTGAGCCACATGGAATTTTTATTCCTCTTCAAAGACTTAGTTGATTCTATAGGCTTTTCTTGGAGCCACATGTAAAATTTCTACTTTTCCAACACATAGTTGATTTCTTCAAAAGTTTCTTGAATTCACATGGCATATTTTCAGCACTCGAGAGGACTTAAGATATTCAAAATATTTATTCGAGAGATTCAAAATTAGTAGGATCCTTTAATAGATTATAATAGTGGGATGATGTCATGTGGCATGTTTCTAGTGACCTACTACCCTGGGTAACTCCATACATATCAACGTCTTCTAGGTGAGTGGTTTACTAAGATTGTGCCATGTGGCATCTTCATAGAAACCCACTACCCTAGGTAATTTAATATTTATAAAATAATCCTAGTAAAACATGTTATCAAGATGTCTCCATGTAGACACATTTTACTACTCTATAGTCTGGGGGTGTCTGTATGTCAGTAGCTCTCTAGGTGAGTAAATTAGTGAGTTATGCTATGTGTAATCATCCCAACAACCCACTACCCTAAATACATTTTCACAATATAATATCACATAAAATAACATAGTGTGTAAGATATCACCAAATTTCATGATATTGCTTTGCCATGACCAAATAATAGTAAATTAGGGGCATGAGAATAAAATTTAAGGAACATACAAGTAGACCTAGTGGCCAAATAGGTTTTCTTAGTCATAAAAAGAGTCCTAATAACTAAATTTGATGCCTTGCTCACCCATCATGGTCATAAAACCTGAGGTTAGACTATATTTAATGATTGGTTTCTCACTAATAAAGAGATACATAAGACAAATCTAAACTAATGAAGAAGTAATAAGTGGTAGATTCTAAAAAAATGGTAGATCCCAGGGCAATTAATTGTTGGTCAAAGAGTCATGGAATGGTAATAAGCATGAGTATAATAATATCTTATGTGTTGGTAGCTACACATTCCTTGACCATGTTCAATAAAGTGATTGTAAGGAATCACTTGGTGATTATGAGGATTGATTGGCTTACCCATTTCAGGCATGATGTTGGTGTGCACATGGTAATGTGATAAGAAGGGATATGAACATAAAAGACAAAATTTAGACTTAAATAGATATGATAATTAGATATGTATAAGCATGGAGTGGCAATCCCAATGTAATACCAATAACCTTATACTCCCAAATTTCAATTCAATATCTATGATAATATGGTCGATTTGGCATGGGTATCAGAGCATCTTCACCTTCCAATCATATTGATGATTTCTTATAACTTCCCTAGTATTAGGATTAATTTAAAACTCCATAATCATGCATTTATATATAATATCAAATCCTACATTTTAATAAGAGATTGTCTTTTTAATATTAGTGAGACTATGCTTGGTTGGCTCCTTTTAGTATTATCATTAAAGTAGTAGACTAGTCACTTTATTTCATGTATTTTTCCTACTCTATAGACTAGTTTTTTGAGTTGAGGCTATTTGGAAGTCATGTCTATAATTCACATGAGTATATAATGAACTCCCAATTGATCCCTTTAATATAAATATCTTTACTTGAAAGATTTTTCATTTCATAAACTTGGTCTACACATGTATATGGTGACCTTGTTTCCCTCATTAGTTCTACTACTTCATTCTATAAACTCTTGCACCATACTTAGTTGGAGTTTTGTTAGGTGTGGCTTAATTAAGAACTAGTTTATCCATAGATCTATTTACTCTAAAAAATTAGGCCAGTATCTATTACAAAGTGGGTTATTTACTATAATTTCTCCCTACCTTTATCAAAATTTTCTTTTTTTTATTAGCTTTGTTAGTTTACTTTTTGAGTTGTAATCTGAATCTAATGGTTTACCTTGATTGCATGCTCCTTTGTTTATCTATTACTCATTTATGCTTGGTTGAACTTGTAATTAATAGATATTTCCTCTTGATTCAGTTGTTCATATTCATAGTTATATCATTTTTATATTTATTTTGAGGCATAATATACATGTTTAAAATGCATATGATTGGTGTTAAGTACTCACCAAATCCCCTTTAAATGCAATGGTCATAATTATCCAATTGAGTTACCCTACATACCAAGACCTTGTAACCAAGACCTTAGGGAAATTTATTCATCCAAGTCTCCTTTTAAGATAGACAGGGATTAACAACCCCTACCTAATGTTGGATGTATCAAAACACCCATCAACACTATCCAATATGGCATGATCCTATCACTTACAATGAGGAAATAAAGGTTTTGGGTTCTTGGTGTCTTCATCTATAGAGCATGTTTAAGTGTGAGAGTTTGTGATAACTTATGGAGACCACTATATGACTAAATTTTATTGAAAAACCTAGCTCTTTGGCATGTGAAGACCAATGTAAATTAATGCAAAAATAAGAGTTATTTGTTGAAGTTGGGAGAGACCTTAACACCCCATGTGTTGAGAATTGCCTATTATAGATTATATTTATGGATTAAATAACATCTCAATATTGTATACTTAGAAAACTCATACCTTAGTTGTTTCTCTCAGTTTTATACCTTTCCTTATTTTGTAAGTCTCACATATTTTCTATCTTGTACCCCTTGGCCTATATATCTTAGTCTGACCAATCTTATGTGGATGATATAGGCTTTTTATCTTACCCAAAATTCTTAAAATGTATTTATCTTCCATCTTTTCAAGTTTTAAATCTCTACCTACTTTCTTCCTTCATGGACACTAATGTCCAAGATAGACACTAACATCAATGTAGTGTTCTGACATGATATAAGTGTCTAGTGCCTTAAATTCATCCATTTTATATATGAAACATATATTGATGGTCAGCCAAAATGATTCAATGAAAGTTATTTCTCCAAATGTATCGATATAAATACAAGATCAACCCTCATTCATTCCTCACCTAGAAAAAGACTAAAAGAGACCAAGGCAACTTATCAAAAACACTCTATCAAGCATTTAATTGAAACAAATCTTCCCAATTTACATAATTGTCATAGTTATAACACATTTACAAGTCTAAAGTACAAAAGGAGTATCTTAATATCTCAATTTTCCAAGTTATAATATAGGTCACTATTGTACTTGATTTGCACATATTGTATGATTCACATAAAAGACAACATGTAAGGGAGAAATGCATTAGTTTAAATCCCTCTTCAAAGTATTGGATATGTAGTGAGGTCAACTCGACACTATGTACGCACTAACCTATTTTTTCCCAAGGTCACATGAATATGAATAACTAAGGTTTTACACATTCATGAGGGGTGACAGTCCATGACCCAAATCTAAATACACTAGAGTGAAGGAAAAGATAAACCTAGAAGCATTCTTGTGTTTCCATCCTTTCTTAGTAGGTATTTCATATAGTACACTTGTATTAAACCCAAATAGTAGCATCTACACAACCATCTTAGGTTGACGTTAGTGTCCAAAGCTTCAAAATAATCATATCTAGAATTTGATGATTATTCAAAAATCATCTTCCATCCTAGTTACTACATGTTCTAGATTCAGCACTATGTTGGCATTAGAACCAAATTATTATATTAATTATTTATCATTTCCATGCATATCTTAGTTTTACTTTCTATATTTAACTTATTCTCAACATAATAAATTCATTATTTATTTATATATGAGTTTAGAATTTATTTGGCCTGATGTAGATTTGATTATCACCCTTGTGCATTATTATTTACATATTATTAACCCTATTAACACTATGTATAGGATTCTTCAATCCAAGTTATGATTAAACATTTGGTTAACTTGATTCGTATGAATGCAAATTTTTATGGTTCATAGGGTTTTAAGTGAGTTAGTGTTTTGAATTATACTTTTTCATTTCCTACTACTATTTTTCATGTAACCTAGGTGTAGTGATAGATTAGGAGGTATGCCTATTCAACATATCAAGCTTCCCCTCTCACCATCTAAAATGTCTAAAAAAAATGAGGTATCTCATACTATGGATCATGATGATACCCATATTGATGATGAAAAACTTATTGATAGGGTTATCATCATAGAAGATTCTGATAATGAAAGTCATGAAACAAATGAAAATGAGCAAATAGACCATGATCAAGTGAAGTTAATTGCATTGTTTCATGAGTTTATTCATCAAAACCTTAAATATCTTGATCAGATCTTATAAACTATAGTGGAAACTAAAAGTTCAAAATGTATAGTTGAAACATATTTCCCCTTGAACATAATATAACATAATACATCTAGTGGGGGAGTGGGTTTCATGTTTAAACATTTTTTTCCTAAAACTATTGTTGTTACATCTATCATGGAATTACCAATTACTTCAACATAAGGACAATTTTGACACCTTTTACTATTCAAACCATATTTACATCCCCTTTGGTGACTACACAAATCACTAATCTAAGTCCCATTGGGCCTATAGTTCAATCACTTCAAGTTATAAGGACCTTGGAGAAAAAGGTTACAAACATTGAACAAATGATTTAAAGTCTCCTCATGCTATTGAGTCTTAATATGTGTTTCATAACACTCTTACACTTGATATATATTTTCACCCTTTGCCAACTAATTTTGTTTCAGCTAAGTTTACATTTTATGATGTGAAGGGTGATCCTAAACAACATATTGAATCATTTTATGTGGCATGCATTTATTATGCCTCAAATGATAAAAGTTTGACCAAAGTATTTACAATAAGCCTCAAGGACTATGCTCTAAAGTGGTTCTATGATTTTCCACTCTAATCCATAAAATCATTCAAACCTCTTACATAAATTTTTTTAGTAGAATTCTCCATTAATATTGTTGAAAAGGTTTCTTATGATCAAATTTCCAAAATCAAACAAGGAAGCAGTGAACCTATTAATGAATATGTGTTGATATATAAGTAAATTTTAGATAAAATAACCAATCATATGGTAGATAAGGATTTTCAAGACATATTCAAGAAAAGTTTACTTGCTCCTTTACATTAGTCTATTTTGAAAAAAAAATTAAAATTTGATGACTTATGCCATGTTGTACAAGAAAGTGAAATGAATATTATTTCATCGAATAGTCTAAAGTATGTAGAAAACACACTAGATAGATCTACATATAGTACCAAATTTACAATCAAACCAAGTTATAAAATAAAAACTCCTGAGACTGAAAAGGAAATAACCACCATAGTTAACATAGTTTCACAACATCCTAATTAGTGTCCTATCTAATGTACTAAGGAGACAATTTACATGTTTACATGAGTCCCCAACTTCATTACTCCCATGGTTAGTAGAGTATCATAATATATCACTCTATTTCTTATTGAGGTTGATATAAGTCAACCTATACCAAAAGAATATGATGCAAATGATTATTGTGATTATCATCAAGGATTAGGACATTTTACAAGAATATGTTTTACCTTGAAGCAAAAGATTCAAGATCTTATCAATGACCAACAACTTACATTTAAGGATCCTCTAAAGGAAATAGGCTCACAACCTAATGATCACCTTAAATATAATTTTTTTAATGATCCTTTACAAGACCATTATAAAAAGGAACTATAAGTCCAAATGGAAAATAATGCACATCCTCATCCATCACATTATGGGCACCCACTATATGGGATTATTGGTAATTACATATGACATATACCACACATGGTTTATACACACTCTATTACTTTTGATCACTATTAAATTAAGGAATGAAATTGATTTTCATTCTTTATTCATTCGATCATACCTTGATAAACACCCTATACATAGTGTTGTGAATGATAATGGTGAAAGAAAGAATGTTTACACCATGAAATTAATTATACACTTGGGTGATACTCATAATGATTTAAATATTTTTACTGTATTAGTTAGAGGATTTGATGGGACCTAAAAGAAGGTTCTTGGAAAAATTTAACTACCTTTATCATTCAGTCCCACCCATGTGGTTATTTATTTTTATAGCATACCTTCTATGGGCATCATTTATGTGTTATCAAGTAGACCTTGGATCCATATACTTTGAGTAGTACCTTCCACAGTGTATGGGTGTGTCAAATACATTCATGCCAATCAAGTACTTACAATTTCTACAATCCAATATCAATTTCCTCTTAAATAATAAAAATATACCTATATAGTTAATTACCAAGCCTACTAGGGATAATTAATTTGAAAAGAGTAATTAATAGACAATCCCCTTTACTAGGCAACCAATACTTGAGAGACCATTACATAATTGACATACAATAGATTCTATGGAATCTCCATCTACTACATATCATGTTAAAATATCTAGAACACCTAAACATGCTCATACTATTATCAATCCAATGAAACCACATAACACTCATTTATGGGTTTCATGAACCCCTACTCTTATTACTTTTACTACTAATTCATAAACACATAGTCCTATTTTACATGTGCAAATCATCATTGATACTACTATGATAGATATTAAACCTATACATGATCCTTGAAAACATCACAATATTACTACACTAGGTTCACATTGGGGGATATATATGACCATCCATTGGATGGCATCATAATATGATCTTTCCTCTTCAAATATTATAAAAATAACCTAAAAATCAAAAACATTCAAGAATCTAAAAACATTTTCAGCACATACATGTTATATTGGCTCATTGGCATATATGTGTTAGTTACACATTAATGGATGACATATCAATTAATTATACATACACACATGTGTGTTACACTTCTACTTGAGTTGATATAAGAATACATAAATACTTGTTATATTCTTATTTTAGATGTTTGGCCTTCCCTCTACTCATGCCATGCAAACATTGGGGGCATCCAATTATTTGATCTTGATACACATATGTTATATGGTTAAATGGTCATATTTCATTATCATGTTTGAGATTAATATGTACTGACACATGCCTTTATCCACGATTATATCTTACACAAGATACTTGATATGTTATACAATTGAAAAGTTTTTCTCACACATTAGATCCATGGGATACTATGATATGTTTATGATGATTGCTTATGCTTTACTTTATACACTTCTTTGAGTGTCTTGCCTTGTTATTTTATTACTTGTTTGAACATTTAAATATCCTCATTTACTTTTAGACCCCATGCATAAGTATGCTTTCATTAACATTTGCATATGTCATTGTTTGTTGTATGGACATTTGAATATGTCATATTTGATTTTATGAATATTTTACTAAGTCATGTCCCTTTTATTGTGTGGAATTTTAACATGCCTCTTTTTTTTGTCTCCTTGGACCATTTTCTTTTGACTTAATTTTGAGTGCTCTTATGTGTATGCTTGATTTGCATGTTAAACTTGTACTATTACTATCTATGCATTTCCATGATCATTATCATAAATCTTAGGCCTTTATGTGATCATATTGGTTCTATGCACTTCAACTATATATCTACCTATACATGTTCCTTATATATGCTACATGGTTACATCCATAGAATATATAGTTGTCTTATCCTTTTGAGGTGATGTAACTCCAAGTTCATATCTTTCCATCACCTCAAAGGGGGGGAATATTAGTGGGAGAATGTCATAGAGGAATGTTCACCACACTTGGAATAGTTTTCAGATTTAGTGGGGGCATGTCATATGGGCATGGCTTCCACATATTCACAGTTCTCAGATTTAGTGGGGGAATGCTTTGGAAGCATGTTATCTAAACCTATTAAATATTCAACGTCTCCAGATTATTGTGGGGCATGTTTTGTAAACATGTTATTAATGTTAGTACTTATAAAAATTATAAAATTTCTCCATAAATATTATGGGAATGCTTTGGATGCATGTTATCCACACTTACACATTTTTTTGAATTGGCCCAATCACATAGTTATATGACTCAGATTCAAAATTGTGGTAGAATTCTATACATTGGTACCATTTTTCTACATAGTTTTAGCATTAAACATATCTAAGGTGCATGTGATATGAAACATGTGCCTAATATTGAAAAATCCAAATTAGTTTCATATTTTAGAACATTCTCAGAGACTATCATGACCCACTAGTTAAAATTTTATAAACTATATTGAGCCAACCAAATGTAGTAGTTAGTTCACATTTTTGGTATGATTGAGGTGATAAAATCACTAAATATTACCAATATTTTAGGTTAAAATTTATATTATCATATATTATCACTAGTTTGATAGTGTGGGTGATAATTCACTCACACTCACTAGGTTTTAAGTATCATTGGGTTGCATAGTTGACCTAATCTCAACTACCAATTGGCAACTCACTTTTTCTCCAAAGTTAGGGGCATGTGCCTCCAAACTCTCTCCTATATTATTGGATATATGTACTTTAAGTATTTATCTATATTTATCCTAATCTTATTTTTAGAGCCTTAAAATTATACATATTTCTCAATTCAACTTTCCAATAGGCAAGGCAGTTACATCGACACAAATTTGTACTCCTAAACCTTGTTCTTTTCATTTCAATCTATTTTAATTACTTTTTAATCTAGATTATATACACTAATTATATACTATAACATGCTCTTGGTTGTAGTTCAGTCATCATCAAAGAACTCAATTTGAGCACATGTAAGGACATTGTATGTTTTACATACCTAAGTATGCATTAATTTCCTTTAATTTAGAAATTTAATTACTAGATTATATGGGGGGAATGTAGATGATATTTATCAGTCATATAGAACCTCAACATTTTATACTTAGAAAACTTATACCTTAGTTTTTACTCTTAATTATAGACCTTTCCTGCTTCAACAAGTCTCGCATATACTCTATCATGGGCCCCTTGGCCTATATCTCTTATTCCAACTAGTCTTAATTTGATGACCCAGGCCTTCTATCTTGCCTAAAATTCTTAAAATATAATTATCTTCTATCATTGCATGTTTTTAACTTGAACCTGCTTGATTTCTTTCTAGACACTAATGTTTAGGATACATACTAGCATTGATGTTAGTGTCCTGACTTGATGCAAGTGTTAAGTGCCCTAAAGTCATCTATTTTGCAAATGAAATGTATTTTAATGGTAAAAATTAGTGATTTGATGTAAGTTATTAGTCTAAAGGGATTGATATAAATATAATATCAACCCTCATTCATTCCTCACCTAGAAAAATACCAAAATAGACCAAGGTAACTTATCAAAAGCACTATATCAAGCATTCAATCGAACAAAATCTTCCTTGTTTCTATACTAGTAATAGGTAAAACACATCTACAGGTTGAAAGTAATAAAGGAGTAGGTCAATACCCTAATTTTATAAGTTAAAATTTAGATCACTATTGTAAGTACTTTGCACACATTGTATGATTCATATAAAATACATGTAAGGGAGAACTATATCAGTCTAAGGCCCTCTTCAGAGTATATTTTTCCTAAGGTTACATGAAGATGAAAAACTAGGCTTTTTTAATTCATTAAGAGTGACCGTCCATGACCAAAATATGAATGCACTAGATCAAAGGCAAAGATAAACCCATAAGTATCTAAATGGTTGCATACTTTGGAGTAGGCCATTTTTTATAGGACACTTGCATTAAACCTAGATAGTAGATTTGATGCAACCAATTCAGGATGACATTGGTGTCTATAACTCTAGAAACATTAGATATAAAATCTAAAGACTATTCTAGAAACATATTCTAGCATAATTTCTACTTGTTCCATATATATCACTATGATATCATCAATATTAGCTAAGTATATTACTTCTCTATCATTTCCATGCATAACTTCATTTTACTTTCTATATTTATCCTATTCTCAATATAATAAATTTAGGGTATGTTTATATCTAAGTTTACAATTTAATTGGCCTATTGTAGATCCGATTATCATCCTCGTGCATTGTGATTTATATATTAATAACCCTATCAACACTAAGTATAGGATTCCTAAATCCAATTTAGGGTTAAACACCTACATATTAATACTCTGAAGAGGGATACAACTTCATGTAGTTCTCCCATGCTACAGTCATATGTGAATAATTGGTGAAGTATACTATATGTTGTTACAATATTATTGTGATTAAGTGCCTTAACCATGACTTGTGACCTAGAAAATGTATACATGCTTTAGATATGGGCTACTAGGATAAATAGATGTTATTATGATTTTGGTGATTTTTGATGTGGAATAATCTTGTGTGTAAAAATGGTTTGAAAAGTATTTATATACTCATATCTTTGAAAGTACATTGAATTGGGATCATTATGGATATAATACAACCTTCCTAAAGATTTCAATTTTTCAAGTAGCCATTATTTGGTGAGAAGACATGAGAGGGTGCAAGAACACTATAGTAATGCACTATAATCCCCTATGGCATTCATGTCTAATGGGTAGTTTCATCATGATTAGTGTTAATTAGGGCCTAAGAGATGCCTAAGGTTGATAATAATAGGTTGCATATATTTGGGGTTGTTTATTAGATTATAAGAGTGTGAAATGTGGTTGAAAGTGATAAAAAGCGCCCTAAGATAGGTCTAGAGATGTGTGTAAGAGAGTGTTTTCAAGTGCATGGTTTTAGCATAAATATTAATTTATGTGTCTAAACAAGGTTCATATAGTTTCATATTTTTAGTTTAGTTTAGATTTTGTGATATGTGTTTACATACTTGAAGCATGTGCAATGTATATACAGATAATTTACATTAACATTAAATTATAAGTTTTCATATTTTGCATATTTAGGGGAAATGAGATATATATGAATGGAATTTTATTTATTTTTTGAAAAATTTAGATAATATTATGAAGCTTGAAAATTATTTAAGAACACAAACACACACATGCACGTGCACATGCGTGCACACGCGTGCACATGCGCACACACACACACACACACACACACACACACACACAACGCACGCACGCACGCACGCACGCACGCACACACACACACACACACAAACACACACTCTTTCAATTTTCTACTTAATAACATGTAATTTATGACACCAAATGGTACATATCGAATATATAAGTTATTTTTTTAATGGTTGACTCTTAAGCCTAGTAAAAGGCTCCCACTTTCATACTGATGTTTAAGATTAGTTAAATGAGTAATGTGAATGATGATTTGATCCCTAAATTGCATAAAACTACTCTTTGAAGACTCCTTAAGGGTTGAAACGTTTATTTTCCCAACCCATATCTCTTTTATTTAATTTAAATTCTCCATTAGGACATGATCACCATCAATTATTTGAATACTTTAGCATGAACCTCAATTCTCCATATGTTTCATTAGAAAAATAATTTTCAAATGCTTAAATAGGAAGCATCATCTCTAATAGAATCATATGGGTCAATATGGTTCACCCACTTACATGTATTTTATTCCTTGTTATTAAAATTTCAAATGTTTCATTTAATTTTCATTTGTCATATATATATACATTGATTATTAGATGTTCATTGTAGGTTTTCTTGGAGAAATTTTCATATAAGGATCCTCCTCCCAAAGAAATTTTTTTATTTACACACTCAAGTACACACACACACACACACACACACACACACACACCACATCATTTTGCTATAAGACTATATTTCATTTCAATACTAGAATAAAAAGAGGTAATTTTTAGGAACTAAAATGTTATATTAGACCATTTAAAATGTAAATCTTGACCTATATTCACTTTACATGATTTTTTATTACACTTATGTATCTTCCACACCCCTTCTCTTGCATCTACATTATTTCCATGGGTATAACCTTCCTAATTTACCATAAGTAAC